>CM053787.1:392800537-393400537 GCA_028749045.1 Cupressus sempervirens
AATGGAAATATAGTGCAAGCCGAGTGATGTTAAAATCCTTCATAAGCCAAGTTTGTATTTGAGCATTTAATACGATGGAAATAGGGTATATTATCACGATTTCAATCATTTTTTTCTATCACGATCAAGAAGCAAAGAAGATAAAGAGCATAGAGTGATTTCACAGTAGAGAATCTAGCATTCCAAGTAGATTGCAACCTCCTACAATGTGTTTTCATTGATCTTGAGGTATTTTCATTTGTGCCAAGCTACGCAGTTTCATATTTCTATGTAAAGGAAACCCTAGTTTGCATAAATGGCTTCGAGTTCTAAGAAAACCCAAGAAAAAGAATCATTTGAAGTCCAACTAGTATCTAATGAGGTTAGGTAGCCTAATTTTCACCCTATTCCTAAAGTTGCATACAAGAACGACCCAATCGGAGCCCTTTCTTGCATACCCCCAAATGTTGTTATGGTCCAGGACATAAGAAGATGCTACAATTGCAAGATAGGAGCCCTAGGAGATATGGAAATAAGAGAAGCATTTGCAAAGCTATGTGTCGATGGAGTATTAAAAGATGAACACAAAATTTTTGAAAGGAAGGGTTTAACACAAGTTTTGAGTTTTCCCACTGTGTTTAAGAAAGAGTGGATCAGACTTGTATTGAGCAGAATTCATGGTGGTAGTCTATGGTTAGAAGATGTCCCTGTCAAAATCACAAAAAGAATAATTCATAGGGTATCTAGATATCCTATCCTAGACTGGCACAAGACCTTGAGAAGTGAATCCAAGGAGGTTATAGAAAAGAACATAGGTGCTCAGTGGAACAAAAGAGGAATGACTATTCATACCATTCAGGATCCTCTAGTTGAGTTTTCTGTTAGAGTTATTGCCCACAAATTCTACCAATCTAGTAGACTCAACAGTGTGCCATGTATTGTAGTGGATGTAGGCTACAAACTGGTGAAAAAGGATCATACTTATGATCTTGTAGAACTGCAACTACAACAAATAAATGAAAACCTAGCAGCCATAAGAAGGACAAAGGGTGCTCAATGTAAATTTGGAGCAATTCTAGTTTGTGTATTCTTTTATGTTCAGAATGAATTTCCCTCTTTTGGAAAAGTTACATGGAGAAGTGATAGGACTATCATATCTCAAATTAATGAATATATAGAACAAATGGGAGACAATTTTGATACCCTGATGACAAGTTATTTTGAGGATTTCAAGAAATCCATGAAGCAAAGGGTGAGAATACCAATTTCCTTAGTGGAAAAACATATTAATGATATATGCTTCTTAGTTGATATTGACTTCACCTATATTCAAGCAACAATTCCAAGGGTGAGATGGCTAAGGCCATTTGGTTATGAGATCAACATAGATGAAGCATCTGCAGCAATAACTGCATTATTTGCAGAAGAGATAGATAAGAGTGCCCCACACTTTGGCACTTATGATGTGGTAACGTCAAAGATAAATATGGAATTAAAAATTGCCTCCACATTGAAAAAGAAAGATAAATTGATGAAGAAAATTAAGAAGAAATTTGATGAAGGGGTAGAGGCTGAAGCTGAAGAAGATGATGATGATAGTGATGATGAAGAGGATGAACAAGAGCAAGGCCCAATGGAATTAACTCAAGGCCTAGGTGAAGACAAGGAGGAAGTTGCTGAGGAAGAAGAAGCCAAGGAAGCACCAACCCAAGCTGAGCCAAAGAAGGGAAAGGCAATAGATCAGCCTCCAGCTAAACCCAAACCAAAGAAAAATACCATGCCATCACCTCAAAAGCCAACAACCAGAGCTGCAATGAGGGCCTCCACACAAAAAGCCAAAGAGCATACTATGAAGAAGAAACCAATCAAGAAGACACAGGAAGAGCCAAGGAAAAGAAGAGAATATTTAGCTCAACCTGATACTGATGAAGAAGATCAATCTGAAAAGGTAAACCATTTTTCAATTGATACATTATGCAAAAAGATTGGAAGTGGAGACTTAAGCAACATAAATAAAGTTGATTTCAATAAGTTTACTAAAGAAGAACAAGATAGATATTAGAAGAATCAGTTTATGGAATGATGGCACAGTTCAAGTACACTCCTCTTGAACTAGATGGACAATTGCCAGATGAACTATCTAAAATTGTAGAAGACAGATGGCATTTTTGTTTGAGAATGGAGAAGGAGATGAGAGAATCAACCCTAGCAAGCATACTGCCTGATTTGACTAAGGAGCAAATAGAGAAAGAAATCAAAAGGCACAATACAAGTTTTACACCTAAATACAGGGCATTCTTCATTCTCCAAAACAAAATGGAAGAAATTGTACAAAGAACAAAAAAATCATGGAAGAACTTGTACAAAAAGATTGAAGATTTTCTTGAAGAAGAATACAAGGAAGAAGCTACGGCTCCACCAGAAGAAAGAAGAAAAAGGAGAGAAGAGAAGACAAAAATATAGAAACAAAAAGAGGAAAAGAAGGAAGAAGAAGAGAAAAAAGAAAAAGAAAAGAAGGAAGAAAAGGAGAAAGAAACAGAGGAGAAGACACAAAAGTAAGATGAAATGGAAACAACTGAGCAAGAGCAGCAACAAGATCAGAGTGTGCAAGACACACAATTGCCACCCTTGAGTCCTCCTCATGTACCCATCACACCTGCAGAAAATGTAATAGTGCAAGATGTTCCTGACACTTCTGATTAGAACATCAATCCATTAACTGCAAAAGATCTCAAAAGAATCCTTGACCAATCCATGCAACAAGCAAGATTATGTGCAGATTCAGTATTGGTCAGTATGGATGAATTACAAAAACTAGTAGAAAACACAATTAGAGATAAGGTGAATCCAAAAGAACCACCTTCCATCATCTCTACAACTACTAGTAGTCAACTTCAAATGCCAATAGTTGTTTCATTAGGCATAGTTGACACAACAATACAAAAGCCGAGTGCAGCAGTAGACAAAGAAACATAACAGACAGGACAAACTATTACATCTGATCCTACAACACAAACTCAAGGTGCACTTCCTAAGATTACAATAATTGATCAAAGTAGATAGTAGGAGGAGAAAATAGAGGAAACCCCTAAAGAACAGGAGGCAATAGAAATATTGATAGATTTTCCTACCTCGGGGACTCCTTCACAAAAGCCATTACAAATATTAGCACCAAGATCAAGCTCTAAAAAAGTTGCAAGGGTACTCACTATGGAGACCCTGAACTAGATGAGGAGATAGTCATACCAAGTTATGACTCAAAAACAATAAACATTGATCAAATTAATGAGGTGCAATAAGCATTAAACAGAAGAAAGAGGCAAGAGATACTCAACAAGGAGTATCAACAAAAAAAAACTTTACATGAAATTAAAGACATATTTATGGATGCCTTCAGTATTCAGTCACCAGATGAGTCCAAGCATATCATGGAATAATTATCAAATTTTGTTAACTAGGTGACAAATGCAGACCAAGAGACAAATGTAAAACTTATGGAATGGTCTAAAATAAAATTTCAAGGGAAAGTTAATGAGAAAATATCTAGTGAAATAGCACTTTCATAGATTGAATTGGCAAAGGTAATAGACAAAGTGAAAAAGGTACTTGAGAATATATTCTCATTGTACACAAAGCTGTGTGACTTTTCATACTTCACACAGGAAACTAGCCAAAAGATAATGAGCCTAGAAAGGAATTTGAATATCTCAAGCATGCAGCTACCAAAAGATCTAGCTCAAAGTGAGAAGGACTTTGTTCAAACGCTTCATACTCAGAAAGAAATAGCTATATTAATAACAGAAGAGGCCACCATCAAGGCAAAACTATTACAACTCCAATCCTCCATTACCCCACATTTGGAAGTCCTCCATAAACAACAAGTCTATGCAGAAACTGTTCTCAAGAAAGATCCAAATCTTTCTACTTTAGGTGGACTTATTCACCTTGCTGCAGAGACTACCATCCAACATAAATCATTGAAAATTGCTTTGCATAATTGGGATGCAACTCTTAGGATGATTATGGAGGTAAACAACACATTTTTGGCAAAATATGGTCTTAACCCTTAAAATACTTTGACATAAGTGTCAAAAAGGGGGAGAAAAGGTAAAGGGTGAGACAAGATGAATGGGGAAACAGAGAGACAAGTCAACAGGGGGAGTTAAAATAATTTTGAGGTATATATATTGTACATTACAAAATTTTGATTAAGGTTTTAAAACCTCTGTATGTACATTGAGCAGATTAGTAAATGTACTCATAAGGTCAGTTAATTATTTTTGTCACTCATGTCAAAGGGGGAGATTGTTATTCTTAGAATGGTTTTGACACTTGAGTGCCAACACACTTAAACACTTTCTACATTGGAGCTGAGTACACTATGTATGCCGAGCCACAACATGAGCCGAGTTAGGAAAGCCTTCAGGTGCTGAGTGAAGATTAGGTGCCAAGTGAAGATCAAGTGTCAAATGACTTTAGGTGTCGAGCATGATACAAGTGCCTAGTCATAGATGATGCTGAGCAATACAAAAATACAACAGGAGCTGAGTAAGCCAGTTTAATATAAGTGTTGAGCATTAGGAATCAGTAAGTGCCAAGCAACACAGAATGCACATATGAGTTTGTAACTTTACAAATGTAGATGTAAAGCATTTTCATGGCTGACATATGACGAATCTTGAAGGATTAAAAAGATAAGAATGAATATTTTGTCTTTCCTATTCAATCTACATGCAGCCAATAAGAAAAATGGAGAAGGCATGCAACCAATAGTAAATGTGCAAAGAATGAGCAGGAAACCGAGATTCAATATGGATCGTAGATCCATACCCAACCCTAAGTCTTCGAATGTCTTTATAAGGAAGACTAAATCTCATTGTATATAAAAAAATGGACAAGGGTGTGTAAGGAAAACTATTTTTCAAAGTGAAGAGTATCAGATCATAGAGGATCAAGATCAGAGAAAGCAGATCAAGTGCCTGTATTAAGCAATTAAAGGATTGTAAGCTATTAGGTTTATTATACCTAATACTCTCTAGCAATTATATTAGAAAGAAAACCCTATGGTGATAGATTAGCTTAATAGCTATTTTGTAGATCCTTTAAATAGGTGATTAAATCCTTTAACAGGGTAACACTTCTTGTAAAGTGTTTGTAAATCCTCTAACAAGGTCACATTTAAAAGTGTGTTGTAGCCTTTAACAAGGCAGGCCTTTAACATGGCAGATCATAAGAAGTGGTTAAAATTTATTACTATAGTGATTTTGTGGGTATCATCCCCACCCCAATTTTACCTTCTTATTCCTGGAGGGTTTCTGGGTTACCAAAATTTCTAGTGTTATATGGTGATGCGTATGTGTTTCTCATAATTGGTTGATATGTTTAAATACATGCAATCTATTTTCAGTTAAAAAGTTTTAATGGTCAAAGTAAAATACTTCTGATTCACCCCCCCCCCCCCCCCCCCCCTCTCAGAAGCATTATTCCTATTTGAATATTCCAACAATATATATATATACATATATATATATATATATACATGTATATATATATACATATATATATATATATGTATATATATACATATATATATATATATATGTATATATATATATATATACATATATATATATATGTATATATATATATATATATATATATGTATATGTATACATATATATATGTATACATATATAGGTATGCTTAATAGTTTCTTAAGTTTAGGCTAATTATCCAATTTTATTCATGAAGATGCCTCACTAATATTCAACCTCAAGAAGCTTGAACCCATCACTCTAAACCATGCATTAAGGGGCTCCTCTTCATTCATCAAGAAACTTAGCATGGATACCCCTATATAGATGGCTCAAATAACTTTTTGTGAGAGTCTTAACCCCTATTATTTCTGGTGTGAATTAGTTGGGCTCTGCAATCTCATGCCAAATGGAGTCTACCACTGTGATACTCCTTGTAATCCCTCTTCTTCATTTATGTCTCTTAGATCCACCTTATTCTTCGAGATAGATTCTCATTACACTACACTATTGAAATCATGACACTTTTCATTCAACTATTTTGATGTTCACATGGGATGAATTACCACTGTAATTGACATGTTCTATAATAATTCCCATTCAAAGATTTTAATCCAAGTCCATAAAAATGTGATAATTATCCACTAATTTCATGTCCTTTTCTTCAAACCTGAACCTATCCTTATCTTGTTTCTTTTTCTTAGTTATTTCTATATCACCAACATTGATCTATCTGACAAGTGGTGGTGAAAAAGGGATAAAGAGTTATGTTGTAAAGAGTTTGAATACTATTGCATGCCCATTCAAAATGGTGGATCAAAAGTACATATCAACAAATAATATATACCATAATGCATATAGTATGCCAACATATAATTTAATTATCAACTTGCACATCATCAATATATGAAGTTCAGTAATATCAAGTAAGCTTGGTATTTATATCCTTCTTTCTTCATTGGTGCCATGCCATTCTCTAATAAAGAGTGAATATTTGGAATTTTGTAACATTCTTCATGCTAATGAAGTGATTATTCTTTTAGTCCTCTTAATTATTCATACTCTCTTCCTATTAGGATGATAGGAACATGTTGTGATACCATTTGTGATGACCATGTTCGGTCATTACTTTCCCTATATTTTTTCTATCTATTTGAATTATATCTTTTTCTTCTTTGGTGATTACCCCTAAATATCTACCCAAAAATTGTGACTTTTGGATATGTGTTTTTTTTAAAAGTATAAGATATACGTTATTTATATAATACATTTCTTATTATTTATATTTCAAAAGAGTACAATTATATTAGTATATGTACGATTCACATTAAAAATTAATTACTACCCTTTAGTCCATTTTATATTTTTAATATTCATTTTCATGTTTGTTGATTATAGATTATGATATATTAATCAAGTATTAAATATACGTCTTGTTAATATTTTATTAATATATAATATTTTCTATTAATGTTGACATTATTATTAATATGTTCTTTTATATTTGATCACTCTCTTATCTATATTATAATTATATTATTATCTATTTTATTAATTATTCCTTAAATATATTAGTAATATGTTATTCTTTGATTTCTTTATATATTTATTTATTATTATATGTTATTTAATTCATCTAAATAATCAGGATACAAAATAGGGGATAGGACATTTGGACATACGCCCTAACAAAATTGAGAATGTCTTTCACCTACCTCCCATAGGTTAGCTCCAAAAAATAATTTATGACAACACTGATTAATGGTATTGGGAGCATGAATAAGAAGTGAAAGGCTTGGTGTAAGAGAAATAACTTCTTGCCAGACCCCCTGCTAACAGAAGAGCTAGAAAGGTAGACATGACCCATGGGTATATGATAGATGACATTAGCTACAATATTTTCCTCATTAGTAGAGTAATGGGACTCCCTGCGGTCAATCATTTGGAAATATGGATGGTTTATTTCATAGAAACCATCAAGAGGAGAGGATTGTTGATTGACTGGGCCAAAATCATTAGTAACAACCTATATGATTAGATTATCTCAATGAATTCAGACCCTTGGTTCTACACAACTTCCTACATTGTGTATCTTTTGGTAGCACTACCAACGACCTATCCAGGGTTGGTAAAGAGAGGGAGCACGTAGGATTCCAACACATGGCCATACATAGTGTAACCCTAATTGGTATGAAATAATCTCCCATTCAAGAGCCTAGAATATAGACCGTTGAATGTTGGTTTTATCTTTGCTACTATCTAGTGACTTAAAGGGGATTATGCAAAGAGCTTGTCTATGGAAGCTACCACCAGAGTGGTATAAGTAGGTGCTTACTTAATATAGTTTAACACATTCACTTACATCTATGTGGTTGTAACTCTCATGTGCCCTGAGAAGCTTATGTGTTACCCCTCAAATAGACTTATTCTCTTGGAGATTGCTAGGCAGTTGGTCTCAACTTATGATAGAGTGAGGAAGCAACATAAGAAAATATGGGTGTGGCTGATTAGCATTGGAGCTTTTGAGGTAAAAAAAGAAAGGTATAGCCACCTATGAAATTTAATGGGATCAACATCCCTTGGATGATTATCCAGTTCCCCAACCTCATACCTAATGCTACTATTGAAAATCACTAGATGAATTGCGCAAATGACTACGATGTTTGAATTAGGAACCATTGCAAGATGAGTCTATAATTTGTAGAAAAATCCCACAATCTGACCATACCCTTGAAGGTATGGAATAAGCACAACCAAGATGTGTTGGATCCTCTCTACGATAGGGACATCATCTTTGAGAGACCCATAATGAATCCTAAATTTGATTAGGAAGAGAATGATGATATATAACATCAGGCAAGGAATATCATTCAATTGAATAAGGATTGGTTGAAGAAGCCTTTCCATTTGGAGTCAATTCCCAATGCACCAGCATTGCAAGCAACTACAAGGCCCAAGAAGGGGAAAGGAACTAAGGCTACATTTTTTACTTACCAAGAAAATTTTTCTGTGAGACTAGAGTCCGTGTATAAGCATGAGTAGGAAGTAGCATAGTTATGTAGTGAGGGTTAAGGGGAAGAAGAGGAAGAAGGTCGTACAGGAGTAGGAAACCTGGTTAGAACAAGCCCATCTTGAGAAAGTCTAGGATCAACATGAAGAAGCCTTGGATCAACCAAGAGCTTCCCCATAATTGCTAAAAAAGGCTACAACTAAAACGGTCGTAGTAGGAGTGATGTTTCATGTAGTACATATGATTTGAATTCACCACTAGAAAAGTGTGACTTTGTTGAGGTTGTTTGTCATAAAGAATATGAAAGTGTGATAATAAGAATGTTGGATGGAATATAATGAAGAAAATGGGTTACAAAGGTAAAGGATTGGGAAAACATGAACAAGGAATCATAGAGGTTATTGAGCCAATAATGAGACCAAAGTATGAAGGACTAGGATATATGATAGATGAAAGAAATAATTCTATGGATTCAATCAAATTTATTCAATAGTTTCTAGGATTTGAAGGGATAAAGGTCCCAAATCTTGAAGGTGACTATTGCATTTTTTGCTCTTAACTAGGGTATCATCAACATAGTCCTCCATTTTTTTATGCATCATGTCATGAAAAATTGTAGTAACTGCCCTCTAATATGTATGAACACCTATAATTAAATTAAATTAAATCAATAGGTTTATTATTGCTAATTTGAGTTGATATTTAGGAATTAAATAAATAGTGTGATTAATGCAGATTAGGGTTTTCTACATTTGACACATAGGTCAAGTAGTGATTATCAAAATTAGAATTTCCTAGTAAAATAGGACTTAGGGATAACTAAATAGACCAGAATTGGTTAGTATGGAAATGTACCAATTTTGGGGTATTACATTAATAAGAGGACAAGGTTAGCAAGGGCCATGGAAGAGAAGAAATAGAGAAGTGCAAACCAGACACCCCCATCTATTCAAGAACAACTAATTTAGCTTGAAGAATCTATAGATCAAGAACATAAAGGGTGGACTGAGTCTATTGAAGGAAATGGTTCATATGTCCATGATCTCTCCAAAATTGACTTTATTCCCACAAGAACTCATTTAGAAGGAGGGGTAATAAAGGATACTCCACCCAAGGAGTCATTAGGGGAAGATTGGTACCAATTTCCTCCACTTCCATAAGGTTTAGTGGGAATACAACCTCTGCCACCTAGGAATCCACCCTCACCCGTCCTCCACAAGAATAATAAGTCATCCCATTGTTGCCCTGAATTATAGAATATGAGAGCCAGATGATAGGAGAGGATGACTTCATGCAATTGCACACTAATGAGGTTTTAGAGAAGGGCCATATTTCTTAAGAGAGGGAGAAAAAAATTCCTATGGAAGAGTCAAGATCCTCTCCTCCAAGGACCATAATAGTTACTCTAGCAGCAGAACCATCTAGAACAAAGAAGACCCTAGAGAGGAGTGATAAGGGAAAGATGCCAGCCTCCAAAATGACCTCATCATCATGCCAATACATGTCCCCTATGGGTTCTGCTCTAGAATAGTCAAAATTAGAGGTATTAACTTGCCAAAGGAGATATGTGGAATACATAGAGGCAAAAGGATTAGAAGCATTGACAAAGGTAGTGAGAACACCGACACCCATTCAGGGTGATCTTAAGCAATTGGCCTTTGTCATGAGGAACCAAAAAAATGGTTTGATAACACATATAGCTATTCCCCCTCCTCATATAGCTATCAAGGACATTTATCCCAAATACTATCAGGTAACAAAGGTAGTATTGGGAAAGGCCACCAAATATACAACCAAAGTTTTGACTGCTATAGGCCTTCAACAAGTGTTTTGGCACTAAGATGAAGATGACGATAAAATTTTGGAATTGAGAAAGTAGAACAATCTCTTATGGGAGTATGTGAAGGAGGTAGTTAGTGCATTAGACCCTGACCATCTTAAGGTTACCTTATCGGCTACCATTAACAAATGAGCTCCAACAAATAAATAGAGCGGCTCATTTTTGGATGCATGCAAGGGGTGGTGTCCTAGTTTTGGAGATAGAGGAGTACATATAATTGAGTGAAGTATGAACTCATTATCCAGTATACAGAAGAATTTTGACAAGTTGGTAACTATAGTGAACTAGGATTTTGTGTTAATGGATGAAGTGGCCACCTGGACCAATGATTTGGAAACATTTCGTATAATCAAGGGCTAGAGGTACCAAATGCTGCTAGATATATATTCAAGTTAGATAAAATTGATGATTGGATAGAGAAGATAGCGGTAAGTAATAAAGTAATGATTGAGCTATATGAAGATATTTAGGATGTGAATAAGAGGGCCCTCAATCAAATTTTTGGAAGCCGATAGATATTATAGGGTGACCAATTTGGTGATTTTTGAAGATGACTCTAGAAATTAACTATTCTCAAGTGAAGCAATGGTACAATAGTTATGAGCCTCTTTTGAAATTCTATCCTCAAAATATGATGTCAGGCACATTTTCAAAACTGAGGAAGTACTCAAAGAGTTAGACTCTAAGCTAGAGGATTTCGTAGGGATCTGGCAAGAAGTCAACAAATATCACTGGGAGTGAGAATGAAGTATGAGTCTTTAGACTTTCTAGATACCCAAGAAATCACCGTCATAATACAAAATTTTAAGGTGACACATACAAACATTGTTTTGGTGGAAGGGCCACAAAACCCATATGCTAGAAATTAAAATTTTGACACTAAGACAAATTTTGCCACTTTTGGTCATGTCACCTCTAAAGGTGCTAGTGTGAAGGTGTGCTATCTTGCAAGGTGTGTAGGTGCACAGACAATTTTGGATTAGTTGTGGTGGCATTGATAGTTAATTATCCATTCCATTTTTTGAGTGTTTCATGCACCAAAAATGTATTTTGGTTGCAATTTAACTAATAGAGACACATAGTGGAGCTTGAGTTTGCATACAAAGAAGTACTAGAGACTCCCAAACTGTTTGTAGTCCCCTCTCTTCTTATATTCTCCTTCTTTATGAGTTTTTGAGTCATGTAAAGGTCTATGTGCCATGGAATTAATAAAATACAGAGTGCAGGCCTACTTAGAACCTAGTTAAGAGTTTGTTTGTACATTATTTGCTTAGAATTAGTAATTCTAGCATACGTTTTAAAAGGAAAAAGTACTAGATCCAAACATTGCATTAAGGATGAGGTTTCCTATAAATATAAAGATGTAATATGTACTCAAGGATGATATTTTGATGCAATAAAGTATGTTATTAGTGCTCTTATTCTATGTGTAGCGTTTCTTGCTAGAATGTGCATTTCCTTTATGAATTTTATGTTCATGAATAACGATGGAGCCAATGGTTTTATTGTATGTTAATGCTTGTTTGATATTTTTGTTCTGACATTTTTCATTTGCTAACAAATTCCTCTATTGTGATGAGTTGGAGAAACAATCACCTTCGAGTTTTTGCATAGCAATTTGTCTCATGTAAGCACACTTTTCGTGGCTATACGATTTGATGAGTTTTGAAATAAACTACAATTTTCATTATTTCATTTAATAATTGCATTAGTGGAGTTAATGATGTTTTGCTCCTAATTTCATTGGTTTCTTACTTGATCCTTTCGAAGATTGAATTTGTAGACATGTTATTGCTATGACTTATGTCCATTAGGAATTTCATTTTCAACAATCTAATTTTAAATTTCTTGTTACCCTAACTTTGTTATTTGCTTTTGAACACATGGTTAGAATAGGAATTCATATAGTTGCATTATTAGAATTTTCATTCATCATTGAAATTAGAAAACACAAAAAATACATTCATATGTGGTTGTATTTCTTCAGAAGTTTTGCAGATTAAAGTACCAACAAAGGCCTCCTTTTGAACATTCACATTTTTCTTCAATTTACCTACCTAGTAGGTTGAAAAAAACCATCTAGAGCCTTGGAGTTGGCCAATTTGATAAGCTTTTCAAGAGAGAAATTCGCAAGATTTTATGTCATTGACATCATGCGAAACGATCACTTAATAAAAGTGGGGCTAGAAGGAGAGCATTTTGCAAAATTTTAAGTCTGAAATCTCAAAAATTTGCAAATTGATAAGTATGGATTTTCATAGTAAATAAGATGTGTAGGTGCACCAATTAATAAGGTGCACTAGACACTTAGGTGTGCCAAACATAATAGTGCACCATCTCAGAAGGTACACGAACTAGAAGATCATGATTCAACATCTCCATTTTAGTGAGCATTAGTGGTAAAGGGATACCAAAGCCTGACCCATTCACACCACAGATTCCATCATCATGTCCACCTCATTTCTCAATACTTTCACCACAACCATTTCAGAAAACATCTCACAACAATAAAGTCATCTGACATCAATGCCACCCATGGATTTCTCTGAAAATGATCAAGATTCACCTATCAACTTACAAAGCCCACTTTTTGACCTCCCTAAGAATCCTAAAAACTTATGTCCAAAGTTCATCTACAATGAGACATGAACAAAAAAATATCACATGAAAGTATTCAAAGAAACATGTAACAAAAAGTGAATTCAACATGAAGGTGTGGTCCTTCATCTTTTCCCATACACTTTGGGGGAAGATGCATTCAACTTGTTTGTGAATTTACTGTCAAAATCTATTCAAAATTGGGAAAATTTTGAGAAGTTGTTCCTAGATCAATTCAAGATGTTTACCAATCTAGATATCTTGCATCACTATTTCCTGTCCATGAAAAGGGACCCAACAAAAACCATCTCTTGATTTAGTCATCATTTTTACATGACATACTAGAGATTAGAGACTCCCCACACTGTACCACTAGAGGCCACAATTAAAATCTATTTAATTTCTATGGATTAGCTCATGACCATCTTCCTAAGGAGACTTCCTATTGCAAATATTGATACTTTGGAAAAGGTCTTCGAAGAAGTGCCCACCTTCACCAAATAGGCCAATCCTAATGGTGGAGGTATGATGGTCCTAGTTAACACCACCACAATGGTGCCACTATATCCAACAAAGGTACCGATGATACCTAACTAATACCCCACATTGAATCTAGTACCAATACAAAAAATTCCTACAATCTCATCCCTTGCCATAACCTACCTAGGATATGAGCATGTGAAATCAACATTTTTCAAACATAAGGTTCTGCTACCAAAATAGAGAACAACATAACAACCGAATTTGAACAAATGAAGAAAGTCATGTTCCATATCACAAATGATCTCATGCATATGCAATTATTATAGGAAAAAAAAAAATTTCCAATGATCTAATGGGAACCTAAACATCAACGTTTATGGGAAAAATCAGTCAAATAACTTCAATTATTATGGGTATAATGCTACATGAAATAACTTCAACCCATCAGATTGCAACAGTGGATTTCCTAGACAGAAACCAATAGTGGAACACTCACTTGAAGAACAAAATCATACCAACCAACAATAATAATAATAATCAATTTTTAGAAGTCAATTAGGTGGACGTAAACCAAAACACATTCAATGACAATATGTTATGTGTAGGAAATTAGGACATAGGCCAAAGATCACATGATACTATTGAAATGCCCCCTCTCTAGTTCAACATAGTGCTAGTACAAGCCTATGATACTTCACTACATATTGAGATAGAATATTTCTCCAATAAAGAGTTCATGTTCCCTTTCAACCAAGAAGCAAAACTTGAGCCTACTGGAATATTTTCTTTTTGTAATTACAACCAAAATACATATAATTTTCACAACTTAAAGGAACCACTAGTTAGTGGAATCTCTCTTGGATTATAGTTGACTCCTTCTAATCAAAAAATAAGTAACAATCCTACACCTTTACATGTGTCTATCTAGACACATTAGCCTCAAGTGCAAGGAGTTATGCCCACCTTATTAAAGAATCTTTCTTGGTCTAAAGAGAAGTACAGTGCCATTGAAGAACTAAAAAGGATCAAGGAAAACATCTTTGTGTATGACATGTTACAAAGTTGTCCCACCCAAAGGGAAGCACTTTTGAAAACACTAGATCACACTAAGGCATCTTAATGTCAAAACTCAAAAGGTGAAGTCTCCCCAAGTCAATACCATTGAAGTTATACCAACTAGGTTCAAGGACAAGACAAAAGTGCCTCCTTTTTTGCTAAATATTCAAATCTTCAAGAAGAATCTCAATAATTTCCTTCTTGACTCAGGTGCTTCATGCAATGTCATGCCACTCTCAATATATCAAAGACTAGGAGTCACTCTGTAGTCCACTAACCAAGTTTTAATCTAGCTTGATAAGACAAGAGTAAAAGTCATCTTGTACTGAAGGATATACGCATTCAGCTAACTATAGATGCCTAAATCCAAGACATCATTGGCATTCATGTAATAGATAGTCCCAAGAAATATGACATGATCCTAAGAAGGGAATGGGCTAGGTTCCCTAAATGATGGTTTTCCCTGAATTTCACCCAACTATGGCTACCATGGAAGGGAATGAATAATCAAATTAAGACCAATGTTGAGCCCAAGATAAACAAGATGATCATAGAGTACAATGCACCTAAAAAAGTATTGTTCCTCCAATATGACTTAGGGTCTGACAGAGTGATGGCACTTGCTCCAAACTAAGAAAATCTAATGATACTTGTACCACAAGTTGACAAAAGATTCTTCCATGAGAAATCACCACTCACTTCATTGACAACATGGTTACCAACTTGCAATACTTTGGAGAAGACGTAGACCCCAACACCTTGCTCCTCCCTAGATTCTATAGGTTGCATCATTTGAGCCATTCCAAATTTGAATGTTCAAGATGTTAGGACATTGTTGCCCAGGTGTTGATCTAACTATCACCATCCATATGTACATGGGTAGCCAACCTCTCAGTACAAGATAATTAGGCTACTGATGATATTAAAGAGGATACTTTAAATTCTCCTTTAGAAAGGACCAACATCGAGGAAGACACTTTAATAGAAGAAAGTGAAGAGGATCTTAATACATCATACAATGACACAACCTCAGATGGAGGGGCTTTTTCCTCTCCTCCTGAAGGGGTCATAATTATACATAGAAGGAAAAACTTTATAAAAGGTCAACGCTGCATCTTAGTGGTTATTCATCCTAAACCCCAGACTTCCAAGGTAACTAAACTAATCGAGCAGATTCAAGAAAATAAAATAAATCAAGCCATTCTCATGCTAGAAGTAGCTACTAGCAAAAAAATGACACAAGGAAAGATGTGGTGGGTTCCCAATAAGTCTTTCAAAGATCAAGTGAAAGAGAAGGTCATAACAAATAAACATAAGTTGAAGACACCCAAGAAAGGAGAAATTTGGACTTTCAAGTTTGATGACTCCAAATACAAATGAGGAGTAGGAGTTTAAATTGAGCTAATTAATCCCAAGGGTAAATATTTATATATTTCCTATCACTTTCACTTTATATGCACCAAAAATGTAGTATAATACAAAGCTTTAGTGCGGGGACTTCTCTTCACACTGGAGAAGAGAGTTAAAGTCCTCATGGTGGAAAGAGATTCTCAATTGGTGATTCGAAAAGGAAAAGTAATCTAATCTTGTAATGATAAGAGGTAATGGCCTATCAAAGGTGAGTATGGAACTTGATGGATGGATTTGAGGCACTAAATGTCAAATCTATCCCCAGATGAAGGAATATAGTGGCCAATGCATTAGCTTTATTAGCTAGTGTGTTACAGCCCATTAAAAGAACAAAACTCAAAAGGTTTTCTATTGAACTTGTAGCTACCCCATCAATCGTAGACAACATCATGGACTTCCAAGTTTTTCAAGATTATCAACGTATCTTAGAATTCAACTTGTGTAGTGGTTTGTTCAAAGGGAAAATAATCAACATCAAGCTTGGAGTGGAATCAAAAGACCAAGAAGAAGAAGATAAGGATGACATCCTAAACCTCAAAACCAACACCATCCCCAAAAGGGATGGTGGAATTGGAATAAATCTTTAATTATGATGAGTCTCCAAGCCAAAATAAATCCACTAAAAAAAGGGGAATGATGAGTGTGATTCTAACAACTTGGGCCCTGAAGATGATCCCAAGATGGTCAACATTGGGAAGGCATGTACCACTCAAGAAATAGATGAAATGTTGCATCTTCTCACTGAGTACAAAGATGTCATCACTTGGAGCTATGAAGAGCTCAAAACTTATGACCCCAACATCATCACTCATAATATCCTATTGAAGCCAAATTCTAAGCCTTTCTATCAAAGGAAAACACTAGTAAATCCAATCATTGAGCCACTGATATGAAGGATGTTCAAAAATTGCTTGGTGCAAAGATTATCTTCCCTATTTGGCATTCTAATTGGGTGCCCAACCTTGTGCTAGTAAGAAAGAATAGAAGAGAAATTTTCCTTTTTACTAACTTCAAAAACTTGAACTAGACATCTTAGAAAGAAAATTATCCATTGCCTTCATTAGATGAAGTGTTACAGATAGTGAATGGTTCCAAGATGATGTAATTCTTAGATGGACACTCCAAATATAACCAAGTGATGGTAGATGAAGATGATAGGTTGAAGGAAAAATTCACTACCAAGTGGGGAACATTCACGTACATGAGGACGTATTTTGGCCTTATCAATGTAGGAGCCACATTTCAGTGTGCCATGGATGAAGCATTGAAGGGTTTGGTAAAAAAATGCATCATCATTTACATGGATGATCTCATAGCTTTCTCAAAAGATAGGTGTAATCACATTGCCAACTTGAAGCAAGTACTCAAATGTTGTATAATAATATGACATATCCCTTAATCCCAAGAATTGTTTATTTGGGGTTACCAAGGGGAAAATCATTGGGCACATCATCTCAGAAATTGGTATCTCCATCGATCCTAAGCAAGTTGAGGTGATACTTAAATTGTTACCACCCGACAATCATAAGGAGTTGAAATCTTTCTTTGGAAAGATCAAGTTTGTACGAAAATTCATCAAATTTTTGTCAAAAAAGTGCACCATCTAAATGATGATTAAAAAAAGGGATAAATATTGAATGAACATCTAAAGTTAAGAAATATTTTGAAGACTTTAAGGTGGCTATTTACACCACCCTAATTCTTGTCAGCTCAGACTATCAATTTTCATTCAAAGTCTACTCTTTTGCTTCATAACATTCATATGTTGGCATCCTCACACAAAAGAAAAATGACAAAGATGAGAGGATAATTGCATTCATGAGTTTCCCCCTAAAGAATGCAAATTTGAACTATCCAAACCTTGAAAAATAGTTTTTTGCTTTGGTAAAAGCAATAAAAAGTTCTTTCATTATATACTACAAAGCAAGGTATATTCTATTGTGCCTAACCCAACGGTCAAATCATTACTGATGCAAAATGATCTTGGAGAAAGGAAAGGGAAATGAATGGCTATCTCACATGAATTTGACTTGGAAATCCAACCCATGAAACTAGTGAGAGGACAAGGGTTAGCCAAAACGATGGCTGAAAATGAAGAACAAGGCATAGTATCTCAGGTGTAGGCAAATGAAGGAGGTATAATGAGTGTTTGGTACTAGGACATTGTATATTATCTCCTCCAAAATTGATGCCCAAAAGGCATAAATAACTCCTAGTGGTGAGGTTTAAAGATGAAATGTGAATCCTATATGCTTTAAGATGGGAAGCTCTACAAGAGGAACAACAAGGGAATATACTTGTGATGTTTGAATTGTGAGGAAGCTAAAGAAGTAGTGGAGCAATATCATGACAAATATAGTATTGGATATGGGTTGATGGAGGCTAAAAATCACCAAATTTTAAGGTCTAGATATTATTGGCCTACCCTTTTTAGGGACACCCATGAAAATGTGTGCTCTTGTCATATCTTCCAAACAAGTGCCAGTAGAAAAAGAAACCCAACCATGCCTTTGCATCCAATCTTTGAGGTTCACCCTTTTTCCAAGTGGGGTATGGACTTCACTATACAAGGCATGCATTCATATTGATAACCACTGACTATTACACAAAGTTGACTGATGAGGAAACCTTTTGGAATTGCATTGCACAAGTGGTCACCAACTTCCTTGAAGAACATATCGTGACCAGGTTCTAGAAACCCTTCTTTATTGTGTGCGATAATAGGGCCTTTTTTGCATCAATTTTCCTTACTCAATGGCCTTAGAGAATTAGGTGATCATCAAGTTCATCCACTTACTACCCACAAGGGGGAAAAGTTGCTGAATCCACCAACAAGAATCTAATAACATTCATAAAATACTTGCTAATGAAGAATCCAAGAGATTGGCATATATAACTGAAATATGCTTTGTGGACTGACAGGGTCAGCATAAAGAATGCCTTGGGTACATTTCCTTATTTTTTGGTTTATGACTAAGATTTTGTCTTTCCCCTCAATTTCAAAGATTATAGTGCTAAAATTCATGATGGGATAGTTGAAAATACAAAAAAGGTCCAAGTCAAATTGATGAACCTTTTGGAGCTGGATGAGAAGAGGACAGTGACATTAGAGCATATGTAAAAACATCAATCCATCATTAAATGTTGGTTCAACAAAAGAGACACAATAAAATATTTTTGAATCTCTAACCTAGTCATCATGTGGGATAAGGCAAAAGAGAAACTAGGGAGCCATACCAAGTTTTAGTGCCTATGGATTAGGCCCTACCACATTGTTGAGATTCTAGGGGACAACACTTTCGGGGTGTGCACACTTGAAGGGTAATGTTTCATTGCAAGTCAAGGGAAAATTCCTTAAACACTATTTTGAGGTCTAAATAATTTTAAAAATAAAATAAAATAATGTTTATTCTTTAGAGTAAGAATCAGTTTTCCTTTGTGTAATGTTTGGTCTAGTCTAACTCAGGGGTTAATAAGTCTATAAGTATGTGAACCCCCCAAACTGGTCTCAACTTTTGGAAGAGGTATTTCTTTGCAAATTAGTTAGATGATGTTGTTTCTTGTAAAGACTAAATATTAGTGTTATGCGTAAGAAATGAAGGGTTTGCAACTTGTGACTCAAACCCTAGCCTAATCACTCTTGGCACTAATAATTCACATATGGAAATGACTCACCAAGTTTCTCATACCATGGGAAGACATTCGTTAAACCAATCCCAAAACTCTTTGACCTTAGTAGAAAAGGGTTTCTCTCATGATAATATTGAGATCACTTGTTGACATGTGAGTTTTGAAAAGTTCTTTAAAAGAGGAATGCAAAAAACATTAAAAAATGAGGGATCAAGAAATCAAACAGCACCTCTCTATCATACAATCTGAGCATGGTCATGATGGTACAAAAAGAAAGAAAACAAAGAGGTGTAAAAAATGAATATCCTCAAAAGTAGTGGGTCAAACAAAGTTAGCAATACCTAATTGTGACCTTTCTAAATTAAAGTTAAGCTCCAAAGGTGAATCGAGTAGAAACACTTGAAACTTGCAAAGTTAAAACAAGGCCTATGAAACTCAAATAATGCAAAATGACATCTCTTTAAGAACCTTCTGAATAGATTCTCACATCCTTTTGAAAATATGCTTACGAGAGAACTCTAGAAGATCTTGTCAATTAGAAAAGTGTTGTTCTAAAATTTCTCAATGCACGTAGTGACAAGCACTTGGGAAAGTAGGAAAAATTGATAAACTAAATCACGCACCTAGTGTAAAGGTTGAAGGTATAAGTCTCAAGTCAAGGTCCCCAAGTAACCTATTGTAATACTTGGTATCTATTGGCATTATATTGTATTTTTCATTAGTGATAGCACTTACTCAATTCTGAATGATTACTGAATTCATCACTTAGTCTATAGTGTATACTGAGCATTTAGTGGTTATCTTGTAGGTTCATCACTTAAGTAGTTCATACCGAGCATCCTGAAGCTACCGAGTGAGTGTGCAATCAAGCAGTTCATACCAAGCATTCATGAAGTTACCGAGTGGGTGTACAACCTTGTAGTATCTATCGAGCATACAATGTTCACCGAGCTTCATAGTGTTTACCGAGTGATGGAAGCCCAGTGTTTACCAAGTAATGAAAGTGTAGTGTTTACTGAGAGAAAGCAAGGTAAACAAAGGATTCAATTTTTATCGAGTGATACTATATCTACCAAGTCTCCAATGGTTACCAAGTTCCAAGCTACATTGTGTGATTAGTATGGATTGAGCCTTCACTTCTACCGAGTGCATGATGATGCTGAGTAATGTAGTGGACGTCGAGTATCAGAAGGTTACCAAGTCAGCTTGAAGAACCCAAGTTTTCTACTGTTTGGCCGACTCAGTAATATTTTGTTCGCTTGTGTTTTTGCCGACCTTGCAATTGTAATTATTGGAATGGTATATATGTAATGTATTATATCATTTAGAAGGTATGAAAATAAGTATCAAGATGGACATGTAATGTTTTGAGGTGAATAAATGTGAATCAGTAGCATAGCAAAATATTCAGCAAGGTCTACAAGGAGCAGTAAAGATTCATCAGTCACAAGAGGTGATTTGTACTTCAAGGATCTAATTAGAAATCAAGTTGTAAGTAGATCCACTGTTTCATCCTAACAGGTGAATCAGTTTTGTAAATCCTTTAACAGGGTAGACTTAACAGTCTTTGTATAAATCTCCTAACAGAGTGCATACTTCAGTGTATGTTTGTAAAATCCTCTAACAAGGTGGACCTAGCAGTCCTTTGTGCTCCTAATAGGGCAGATCACCAGAAGTGGTCAATGTAAGTCTTAATAGGCCAACCTCATACTGCAGTAACAAAGTTTTGTGGGTATCATCCCCACCCCAGTTTTACTTTCTATTTGGAAGGTTTTTGGGTTACCAAATCACTGTGTACATGTGTTACAGCTGTTTGATTTCTCATATATGCAGTAGATTAGATGAATGAATGGATAATAGTATATATGGTTAAAGTGTTGAATTGTTTAAAGTTTTGAAGTTGCTGATTCACCCCTCCCCTCTCAGTAACCTATCATATTTTAAATATTTCCAACATTATCATGTTTGATCTTGATACATGTCTAAAATTTGATTGCTGATAAAGAAATGTATTTGTCATTTCTTCCTTTTTATTTTGTTGTGGCTTCACAAAATGCTCCATTTTTACTGAAAATGGGGATCCCCTCTTTGCTTTTAGGGAAAGGGAGTCTACTATCCAGAATCAGACATCTAGTTAGGTGCCCTAGGGGGAGGGTCCCCATGTAGTTTTAGGTGATTCTAGTAGGTTCAGTCAGTTGTTGTCCTTCAAAAAAGGAGAGCTAGAAAGACAAGTTTTTTCAAAGGAAAAGAAAAGGTGTGTACATGTGCACTTGTGCACATGCACACCATGACAAGGTGCACTATGTGCACCTTCAACAATTTTATTGTACATAAAAAGTGTGCACATGCACATCCCTCAAGTTGTGCAACGTGCACATACTCTAGCACCTATAAATATGAGACCCCCCTAGAGTGCTTACTCATCATCTTGCTCCCCTCTAGCACCACACTTTTTCACTGTCACACATCCACACCTCTACATATTCATAACCTAAATTAACTTCCTATCCACTTCCTATTAGTTCCAAGGTAACCTAGGGGTGCACATGTGCACCCTTGCAAATGCACATGATGCAAAATGTACACAACTTGCACTCATATTGCACAAGGCATCTACCTTGGTTGCACCCCAAGGGGAAGTACACATGCACATGTGCACTAGACAAACCTTTGTTAGACTATATGGTGCACCATGTGCACCTTGCACACATGTGTAGGAGCACTTGCTGCAGAAGGTGCACTAGTGCACCCAAACTAGTTTTAGGGTCTTTTCATTAGTTTCTTCTCTGTCTTTTCAAGTTTTGGCTAGTCCAGTTGTGTTAGTATCTTTTCAATCTTTCAACATTAGTATATCGACATCTATCTCTTACATAGGTTAAAATGGCATCTTCATCATCATCCATGGTAGTAAAGATCACACCGAAACTAATGAAATACAAGTTTCAGGGTGCACCAAAGAAATCTTAATTTGTGGACAAACACTCAAAGGTACAAGACTAAGATTTTAGATACATAGATTGGAACACATTCCTAGTATTATGCAACAAGCTGAGGGAGATATTAGAGATGATCTCCTCATTTATTCTAAGGAGTTTGGTGAATGTGGCCTCACATCTCATGTCTATTTAGTCCTTCACACCTCATGTCTATTTAGTCCTTCGAGTTGATCATGGCACTAGCTCATCATTATGTGCTTGAGGAGAAAGTAGTGAAAAGCATCACTAGGGAGATAGTTCTTGACATATGCCTTGAAAAAATTGAGAAGGTCTTTCACCTACCTCCCATAAATTAGTTCCAAAAAATAATTTATGATATAATCAATTGGTGGTACTAGGAGCATCAACAAGAAGTGAAAGGCTTGGTGCAAGAGAAATACCTTCTTGCTAGACCCCTTGCCAATAGAAGAGTTGGAAAGGTAGACATGAATCAATGGCATATGATAGATGATATCAACTACAATAATGTCCTCCTTAGTAGAGTCATGGGACTCCTCGCAGCTAGTCATTTGGAAACATGGATGGTTCATTTTATAGAAACCATCAAGAGGAGAGGATTGTTGATTGACTAGGCCAAAGTCATTAGAAACAACCTAGATGAGAAACTCATCTCAACAAAGTTGAACCTTGAGTTCTACATGACTTCCTATGTTGTGTATCTTCTAGCAGCAAGGCCAATAGACTATCCAAGATTGATAAAGAGAGGGAGTATGCAGGATGCCAATACATGGCCATAAATAGTGTACCCCCAATTAGTATGGAAGAATCTCTCATTCAAAAGACCATAATATAGATTGGTGAATAATGGCTTTATCTTTTCTACAATCCAATTCCTTGAAGGGGATTATGCAAAGAGGTTATTTGTGAAATTTGTCACCAGTGTGGCACAAGTAGGTGATTACTTCATACAATTTAACACATTTACTTGCATTTAGGTGGCTAGAACTCTCTTGTACCCCAAAAAGCTTCTACAATATCTCTTAGATAGACTTATACACTTGGAGATTGCTAGGTAGTTGATCTCAACTTATGAAAAAGTGGGGAAGCAACATAAGAAAACATGGGTGTGATCAATTATCACTGAAGCTTTTGAGGTAAATAAAAAGCAAGATATAGCCGCCTATGAAATTGAATGGGATAAGAATCCCTTGGATGATTATCTAGTTCCTTGACCCTAATTCAACAACATTGGGATGTTCCAACATCTCGTAGGAAAGTAGTTCATACCTAATGCTACTAATGAAGTTTATTGGATGAATTGGGTAGATAAATATGATGTTCAAATCAAGAACTATTGTAGGATGAGTCTAAAAATTATAGAAAAATTCCACAATATGACCATACCCTTGAAGGTATGGAACAAGGACATCCCAAATGTGCTAGATCCTCCTACACTAGGGACAAAATATTTGAGAGGCTCATAATGAATGTCAAAATTGGTCAGGAAAAGAATGATGATATATAAAATTGGGCAAGGCATATCATTCTATTGACCAAGGATTAGGTTGAGAAGGCTTTCTACTTAGAGGTAGTTCCCAATGCACCAACATTGCAATAAATTGTGAGGCGTAAGAAGGGGAAATGAACTAAGGTTATAGTTTTGACTTATCAAAAAAATCCCCTATGAGACTAGAGACGGTGCATAATCATGAGTGAGAAGTAGCATAATTTCATAGTGATAGGGTAAAGGGGAAGAAGAGTAAGAAGGCTATATAGGAGGAGTAGACCCATTTAAAAGAAGCCCAACATGAAGAAGCTCCAATTCAACCAGAAGCTTCCCATCAGTGTCAAAAAAGGCTAGAACAAAAACAATGGTATTAGGAGTGAAAAGGAATAAGTTAAAAAAGAAGATCACTTTGTCTCCTCAAATTCCATAAACTATACCTAAAGAGGAGGAATAATAAGGATAAGAGATTGAATACCTCCCACTTAATAAGAGGACTAGGTTGACAAGGGCTGCAGACAACGAGAGATGGATGAGTGCAACCTAGACCCCCTCATTTGCTCAAGAAAAATCAATTTATCTTTAAGAATCTATAGATCAAGAACATGAAGGGTGAATTGAGTCTATGGAAGGAGATAATTTATATGTCTTTGATCTCTCTAAATTTTCCTTTATTCCATAGGGACTCATTTAGAAGGAGGGGTAATAAATGATACTCCACCTAGGGAGTCATTAGGGGAAGATTGGAACCAATTGCCTCCACTTCCACAAGGGCCAGTGTGCAAATCACTTTTGCCACCTAGGAATGCACTATCACCCCCTCCTCATCTAATAGAACATGAAGTCACTCCAGTTCCACTACCAATCACAAAATCTAAGAGCTAGATGGTAGGAGGGGATGACTTTAGGCAATTGCACACTGATGAAGTTTAAGAGGAGGGATAGATTAATGGAGAGAGGGAGAAAAAAACAACTGTGGTAGAGTATTCTCTCTCTCAAGGACCATAACAATTACTCCAATAGCATAACCATCTAGAATAGTGAAGACCTCAGTGAGGAGTGATAAGGGAAAGAGGCCAGCTTCCAAAATGACCTCATCATTAGATCAATACATGTCTCCTATGGGTGCCACTCTGGCATGGTTGAAACAAGAGGTATTGAATCACTAAAGGAGATATGTGGAATACACAAAGGCAAAAGGATTAGAGGCATTGACAAAAGAAATGAGAACACCAATGCCCAATCAGAGCAATCCTAAGAAACTAGCCTTTATCATGAGGAACCAAAGAAATGATCTGATAGAATATATAGCTATTCACCCTCCTAATAAAACAATTGAGGATATTTCTCCCAAATAATATTAGGTAAAGGAGGTAGTATTGGGTAAGGCTACTCAAGATACGATGAAAGTTTTGACCACTACAAGCCTTAAGAAAGTGTTCTAGCACTTGAATGAAGACGAGGCTGAAATTTTGGGATTGAGAAGTCAAAATTATTTGTTGCAAGAGTATGTGAAGGAGGTAGTTGATCCATTCAAATTTGACCATCCTGAGATTACCTTATCAATTTCCCTCAACAAACCAACTTTGACCATTGAACTAAGTGACTCATTTTTGGATGCATGCAAAAGGTGGTATCATAGTTTTTGAGGATAGAGGTGTATAGAGAATCGAGTCAAATATGAATTCATTACATGACATACAAAAGAATGCTAACATGTTGGTTACTATAGTGGACCAAGATTTTGGGTTAATGGATGAAGTGACTATTTGGACCAATTATTTGGAAGCATTGTGCAAAATTAAGGGCTAGAGGTACTATGTGTTGCTAGATATATATTTGATAAAGGAGTTAGATAAAGTTGATAATTGGATAGAGAAGATAGTAGTGGGTAACAAGGTAATGATCAAGCTGTATGAGGATATTCAAGATCTAAAGAAGAGGTTCATCAATCAATTTTTGGAAGCCAATAGATATTATAGCGCGACCAATTTAGAGATTTTCAATGATGACTCTAGAACTCAACTGTGCTCAAGTGAAGCAATGGTACAATAGTTATGAGCCTTTTTTGAAACTAAATCCTTGTAAAATTGATGTTAGACACATTTTCATATGTGAGAAAGCACTCAAAGAGTTAGAATTCAAGTTGGAGGATTTCATAGGGATCCAAAAAGAAGTTAGTGAATATCACCAAGAGGTGAGAAAAAATTATGAGTCTCTAGATTTTCTAAATACACAAGAAATCATTTCCATAACCCAAAATTTCAAGGATGCACATCCATACATCATTTTGGTGGAAGGGTCACAAAACCTAGATGCTGGAAATTGAAATTTTGACACTTAGACAAATTTTGCTAGTTTTTGTCCTATTACCTTTGAAGGTGCATAGGTGCACCATTTTTAAAGGTGTGTAGGTGTGTCAAAATTTTTGGATTAGTTGTTGTGGCACCAATAGTTAATTGCTAGTTCCATTATTTGAGCATTTCATGCACCAAAAACATATTTTGGTGGCAATTTAACTAATATAGACACATAATGAAGCCCAAAATTGCACTTAAAGAAGTACTAGAGACTCCCAAATCATCTATACTCCCATATCTTCTTATATTCTCCTTCTCATGTGTTTTTGAGTCATGTAAATGTCCATGCACCATGTAATTAGTAACATAAAGAGTGTGGCCTACTTAGCACCTAGTTAGGAGTCTGTTTGTACATAACTTTCTTCAAATTGGTAATTTTAGCATGCAATTTTCATGGAAAAAGCCTTAGATCAGAAAATGGAATTAAGGATGGGGTTTCCTAAAAATACAGAGATGTAATATGTACTTAGGGCCAGTATTTTAATGCCATAAAGTATATTATTGGTGCTCTCATTCTATGTGTAGTATTTCTTGCTAGAATGTGCATTTCCTTTATGAATTTTATGTTCATGAATAGTGATAAAGCCAATGGTTTTATTGTATTTGAATTCTTGTGCGATCTTTTAGTTCTAGTGTTTGTCATTTTCTAATAAATTCCTCTTTTGTGATGAGTTGGAGAAATGGTCACCTTCGAGTTCTTGCGTGGCAATTTGTCCTATGTAAGAATTTTTTTATGGCTATATGATTTGATGAGTTCTAAAACATCCTTTCATTTTCATTAGTCCCTTTGAAAATTTCATTAGTGGAGTTGAGGACATGTTGCTCCTAATTTCATTGGTTTCTTACTTGATCCTTTTGAAGATTTAATTTGTAGAATTGTTGTGGCTATGACTTATGTGTTGGAATTCTTTAGAATAAATGAGAGGGGAGGGTGAATTAGTTATCCAAGGTCTACATGTACAAATAAAACTTTTCACGACTTAGTGAACTCTTATCCATAAACCATATTCATAATCCATGCATCCATTAGATCATACAATCACTTAAACTTGTAGGTTACTATCAAATCAACTTTGCATAAATGTAAGCATGAAACATAATAGATTCAATAACACACTTGACACAATAATTTTACGTGGAAACCCAATTTGAGAAAAACCACTAGTAACATGCTACTCATTCTCGCTCTTCTAAAGTGATGCCCTATGAAAGGCCAACCTTGTTAAAGGTTACAATACACACTCTTAAGATGTGACCTAGTTAGAGGATTTCAATCACCCTATTAGGAGTGAGCCTTGTTAGAGGACTTTAGATCATTCACTTGGAATTTCACCCGATTAAAGGATTTATAAATTATTGTTAGGTCAACCTTAATCTAAAGGATTTACCTTAGACTAGTACAATGATTATACGGTAATAGTAAGGCTTGATCTAATAACAACTTACAACTCACTCTGTAGATTAAAAATCTTTGTTTTAGTCCTCCATTCTGCTTGGCATTCACACACTTAAGCTCTGATAGCTTGTTCACCCTTCAAGCATTTATACCCTTAAGCCTTCTTGCTTTTCTTTCCAATAGAAATCTCTTTTGTTCAATATTTGAATGAAGCAATACCCTAGACTCCTTGTCTTCCTTAGGTTCTCACACATGACAACCTTTTCTTTTGACCAGTCATCTTTATAAATAGAAAATTAAGATCATTTTCCATTCAACCTCTATCATCCATTTTAAGGTTAGGTAGGATTAGGTAGGATTCAATGAATCTATCCATCTTTTCATTTTGTTCCCTTGTAGAAAATTCTCCTTCAATCCTCTTTGAATTCACCTCAAGATAGTTTACCATGAATTCTATGCCACCAACTCATCATAGTTATCTTCCACATGCTTCACAAAATTCAAGAAAATAAAGTAGTCAGCTTAGATTCATCAAATCCATGATTTAACATGAATGTTGGCACTCGACACCAATATGCCATTACTCGGCTTCCATACTATTCTTCCACTTGGCATCAACTAGATCACTCGACAAAAACTAAAGTTTATTGGTGCTTGGCATCAACTAGACTATACTTGGTTTACACTGTATCACTCAACATACACTAAAATCTGATTTTTCTTGGCTCCAATTGATTTTTTTGCTCGGCTTGTAGTAACTTTTCTTGACACCTACTCTCCACTTAGTCAAGCTTGGAAAACTCAATTCCTCTTACTCATTCTTCTACACTTGATCAGCGTGTCCATCCTTTGCAACCTTAAGTAGATAAGCAATGCACTATAATATCATTGTCTTAGCTGATCTTTGTACTCCTTTTTCATACCATAACTCAAAATTTTCTCTAGGTGCTATTGCTATCTAATTTGATTAAAACCTCCCCATTAATCAAACAAATGATAGTACTCAAATCATCTAAGTAGTTGAATTACTAGCAAGTAGCAGGTTTGACATCAATGACAAAACAATGATTCAAATACATTCTCATACTTGTATCAATCTATTTTAAAAACTTTCCTTATAAATTTATTGTTACCCTAACTCTATTATTTTCTTTTAAGGACATGGTTAGAGTAGGAATTCATATAGTTACATTGTTAGAATTTGCATCCATCATTAAAATCAGAAAACACAAAAAATACATTGGTATGTGGTTGTATTTCTTTAGAAGTTTTGCAGATTTTAGTACCATTAAAGACTTCCTTGTGAACATTCACATTTATCTTTAATTAAGATACCTAGTAGGTTTAAAAACAACCATTTGGAACCTTGGAGTTGGTCAAATTTATCATATTTTCAAGATTTTTAAGAGAGAAATTTGCAATAATTTATATCATTGGCATCGTTCAAAATGACCACTCACTTGATTAGAGGGAAAACCTTGATGGGGATGGTACCCACAAGATGATATACTAATATAAATATTCCTTGTTGGAGGATGAATCCTATTAGGAGTCTATAACAACATTTAGTACATATCAGTCCCTATTAGGAGACTTTGAATCCCTGTTAGGAGATTCCAACACTTTTAGGAGTCGTACCAACCTTGTTAGGAGGCGTGGAAGGTAGATGGACCCATTGTCCAAACAAATCCAGGGGAAAAACCAATGAACCCACTATCCAAATGATGTCTATATTATTCCTTGTATAATAATAGAATAGAATTGTACTACTCCTTCATCTTTCTTTGTCATGTCAACCAAACTTCCTCTCATTTTGATCTTAATACCATATCACAAACTTCACATCCAATAATTCCTTGTATCACTTACTCGCATTCACAAAACACTCTACTTCTTTTTGCATTTCCTTGATTTCATTGCATTCCAATGATTATTTACAAACTTACAAACAAGGAAAACATTTTTCCTTTATACCATATCTTCAAAATAATTCCCTGAGTTGGCCTTGAGGTTTCCCAATTAATTATAATAAGATATTTAATTATTTTGTAATAACAATAGCACTGTTAGCTCTAGTCTATACAACTTCTCGCATGTGCGAGACTAGGGCTTGCACACTTGCTGACATTACCATCAAACTATCTTGTCACTGACTAACTATGCATCTCTAGATTATATCTTTGTGAGAAGATATAATGTAGTCACCACAAACCATTTATTAGGTACTTTGTCTCTATACTACTCATTGTAAATCAAGCATATCTTCCATACATCTTGGACTTACTTTATGAGCATTGAACCTTATCATGAAGACATAATGTGGAACATGTTCTTACCTACACATCACCTAATAATCAAAACTCAGTCTATATTTAATCTCTATATCCTACTCTACAAGTCTTCAAAAAATTACTACTATGTTGATAGCAATGAAAAATATAGTCATGAATGTAACATGTCAATACTGCCACATGCTAACCAATGCTTAGGATACTCCCCCAAAATACCATCAGCATTCATGCTAACAATCTCCCTCTTTGGCATTGATGGAAACATAGATGAAAAACATCCAGGTTCCAAGAATACCAAACAATACTCTGATGCTACTACTACTATTCTCATCTTTTCAAATCCTCTTCATCAATCAAATCTGAAATCCTCTAGAACACTAATCTATTCTACTTCTTCTAGATTGGCATCATGAGTTAATTACTAAGGAACTTCTTATATTCTCTTGCATTCATCAAAACTCTTTATGCTGCATATCTCCCCAATAGAGATATTCCATTATCTTACTTACATGAATCTTTCTAAAACTCCCTAATAACTATCTCTCCCCCTTTCATTCTTAAAAATATGTTTTTCATGCATTCTTCCCCCAATTGACATCAATGAAAAAGGCTTCATTATGTCAATTTATAGCTTTAAGACTTCAATCAACTCAAGTGTCTAAAGAGACTATTCAATACCAAATACCAAGAGTCCTTAATGACTCTACTCATCATAGATACTCCTCCATATAGAAAGCATCAACATTCCATCCAGTCAAATAATAGTTCTCTATACTATTAAACTGATGCAAACTTTGCATCATCTACTTTGAAGAAGGCAGGGGCATAACCCTGAGCATACCTCTCAAGTAGTCAAATGTATCTTTGGTAAGGGCTTTGTAAACATATCTGCAATCTAATCTTTACTACTCACATACTCTAATCAAATCTCCTTTTTTTCTCATTTCTCTCTCAAAACATGATATTTAATAGATATATGCTAAGTCTTAGAATGTAATAAAAGATTCTTAGCCATACTTACTATACTTGTGTTATCATAGTATATGATAATAGGTTTTGAAAATTATATCCTAATATCTTTCAACATCTACTTCATCCACATCACTTGATTACAATTATTTGTTGTTGCTACATATTCTGCCTTAGGTGTATTCTGTGAAATACAATCTTGTTTCTTGCTCAATCAAGAAACCAATCTTCCTCCAAGAAAGAATTTTCCACCACTGGTGCTCTTTCTGTCATCCATACTACCTACCCAATCCACATCAGTATAAGCACACAATATGAAATCACTTGATCTATCATACCATATTCCATAATCAGATGTTCCCTTCAAATATCTGAATATCCTCTTTACTGCTACATAATGATACTCCTTAGGATCATCTTGAAATCTAGCTACAATCCAAACTACATTTTCTATATTTGGTCTGGTGTGAGTTAGACATTGCAAACCTCCAATCATGGATATGTACTTCTTTTGCTCAACCATAGGTGTCTCATCTTTGCTAGATAACTTGTGACCACTTATCGTTGGTATACCAACAAGCTTACAACTTTCCAAGTCAAATCTCTTCAACAAGTCCTTCAAATACTTTTCTTGTGAAAGAAAAATATCATCATTGTTTTGTATAATCTACAAACCTAGGAAAAACTTCATTTCTCATATCATACTCATTCTTCACTTCTTCAAAAAACTTATCACTTGCTTCATCATTACCTCCAAATATTATGTTATCAACAAATATTACTATTATCAACAAGCCATTCTCTATCTCTTTCAAATACAAGTTACTATTTGCTGTACCTTTACCAAATCCAAGATTTTCCAAATAATTGTCCAACCTTGCATACTAGGTTCTAGCTGCTTGCTTCAGACCATATAAAGCTTTCTTGAGTCTGCATACCATATCTTTTTCTTTTGTCAGAGAGAAACCTTCAGGCTGCTCAATGTATACCTCTTCTTCAAGTTCTCCATTCAGGAAGGCTGATTTGAAATCCATCTGACACACTTTGAATTTCTTATTTGTTGCATAAGCCAAGAACATTCTTACTGCTTCCATTCTGGCTATAGGGGCATATGTCTCCTCATAGTCTTTTCCGTCTTGTTGTGAATATCCTTTGCACATAAGTCTAGTCTTGTTTCTTAAAACTTCACCTTGTTCATTCATATTGTTTTTGAATACCCATTTGGTTCCAATAACATTCATGTCTTTATGTCTTGGAACTAATTCCCATGTTTCATTCTTCACAATTTGATCTAATTCTTCATTCATTTCTTGAATCCAATAATCATATTTACATGCTTCATCTCTTCTTTGAGAAAACAAACATAATTCACATACTTCTTCATTTACCTGATTACTATTTTTGCTCCCAATGATCTATTTAGGAGAATGATTCTTTGATATACTTCTGTTAGGAGTTGTCAACTCAACTCTTTCTTCTACTCTAGGCTCAAATCTCTAATCTTCAATCTAATTTCCATTCTACAAATCATTGTTAGTCTCAATGATAACTTCCACATTTTCATGGTTATCCTTAGGATCAAGAATAGTTACCAAAGCTATCTCTTCTACTACTTCCTCATTCTTAACCAATTCAGATTCATTATCTTTATAATCATAGTCATTCAAGAATCTTTCAATACTTGCTTTAAATTCTTCATCTTCACCAGACAAAGAATTCTTTCTAGCTTTCCTTATTCTCTTAGGAAAGATGGATGAAAAATGACCAAACTTTTTACATGTCCAACAAACAAAAGTTTTCATACCTTTTGGCTCTCTTTCCATGAGTAGATCAATACCTTCTTTGATCTTCTTGTCTTCTTTAGATCTAGATCTATCTTTACTTGTTCTTCTATTCTTTTATATGTAACAAAAGGATTCTAGATTTGGGAACACAATTCTTAGTTCTTTACACATTTCTAATGTCTCACCAAGAAGTTCCATCTTTTGGGTGCCAAAATTTCCTCCATCAGACTTAGGACTATCCTTTCTGAAAAAACTCGCCACTGATATCCCAAAGTCATGGAGCTTTCTCTTCAAGGACCTAAAGCTCTAATACCAATTGTTAGAATACATAGTCCACCAATATAACTGGTGGGGGGGGGGGGGGAGGGGGGGCTGAATTAGTTATCCAAATATTATCACAATTATCAACCTTAATAAATCTTAACCATGCAATCAATATAATCATAAACCATAACAAGATACTCATTACTCATGCACAATAACATCAGATATATTAACTAGGGAAACCCTTGATTAAAGGTAAAACCTCGGTGGGGATGGTAACCACAAGATGATGTACTAATATAAATATTCCTTATTAGAGGATGGATCCTATTAGGAGTCTATAACAACATTCAGTACATATCAATCCTTATTAGGAGACTTTGAATCCTTGTTAGGAGATTCCAACCCTATTAGGAGTTGTGCCAAACCTATTAGGAGTTGTGGAAGGTAGATGGATCCACTGTCCAAATAGCTTCAGGGGCAAGACCAATGAACCCACTATCCAAATGATCTCTATATTATTCCTTGCAGAATAATAGAATTGAATTGTACTGCTCCTTCCTCTTTCTCTATCTTGTCAACCATACTTCTACTTCTTTTGATCTTAATACCAAATCAAAAACTTTACATCCAATAATCTCTTGGATCACTTAATTGCATTCAGTAAATACTCTACTCCTTTTCACACTTCCTTGATTAATTTGCATTCCAATGCTTACTCACACACTTACAAATAGGAAAACATCTTTCCTTTATACCATATCTTCAAAATAATTCTTGAGTCATGCTTGAGGCTTTCTCAACTAATTATAATAAGATAATTAGTTATTTCACAATAGCAATAGTACTATCGGCTCAAAACCTACAAAACTTCTCACACACATGAAAATAGAGCTTGTGCACTTGCTGACATTACCATTAGACTGTCTTCTATCACTGACTAACTGTGCATCTCTAGATTATATCTCTATTAGAAGATATAATGCAATCATCAGGAATTTCTTCTCAAGTACTTTGTCTCTTTACTTCTCATTGTAAATTAGGCATATCTTTAGTACATTTTTGAATTACTTTATGTGCATTGAACCTTATCATCATGATACAATGTGGAAGATGTCCTTACCCGCACGTCACCTGACAATCAAAACTCAGTTTGTATGAACTTAATTTTTATCTGCTACTTTGATATTCTTCACATAATTACTACTATATTGACATCAACGAAAAACTCAATTATGAATGCAACATATCAATATTGCCACATGCTGACCAATGCTTAGGATACTCCCCCAAAGGAATACCATTAGCATTCATGCTAACATATCTTTCTCTATTCTTCTTCTTCTCACTCTTGGCCTTCTACTTTTTGATTTTCCTAGCCATATTTTTTCATTAATTTATGCCTCAGTGTCCACTACATATGCTTCTTGAATTTCTTCATATTCATTAAAATCCCCATGATGCACTTCAACTTCAATAGGTGTCTATTATTCAAGTGCTAATTGAGGCACTTTTTCCTCTAGAAACTCATTTAATATTTCATTTTTCTCTTATCTATATCTCGTGGCTTTCTTCCTTTCTTGCTTAATTTTCTCTTCTTCAATCTAGACCGCTCCCTCCTATAGAGGTTCACCTAGAAATTGCCCTACAAATTCTTCCTATATTATTTCTTCATGCAACTTCTCTACAAGATCATTATGTATTATTCATTAAATCTTACAAAAATATTATTCTATTATTATTACCTCAGGAAATTGCACTTCTAGCATCTCTTGCATTCCTTCACCCATACCCTCTTTTGGATGTTCCTATGATTCATTATGTAGTTGTTCTATAGAATTATCATGTAATTAATCTTCAAGAATCATCTATTCCTCAATAGATAATTATTCTTCTATTATTGGATACACTCTCTACTATTTCCTTTTTAGGGTGTTCCATCAACTCCTCCTAAAATCCCTCTCTCTGAACCCCCTGTGACAAACCTATTGACTCTCCCTACAACTTCTCTGCAAAAACTCCCATATCTCCAAGTTTGTATCCTGAGCAAGCTTCTTCACTCACAATATGATCTCCTTCTTCTGATAATGGATCAATAGATGGTGAATGAATGAAGGATATAGGGTTAATTGGTGACTAAGAAGGTGAATGAATGGTCTTAGAAGGTTTGGACTGAATATGCATTGTTAGTGGTTCTTAAATTGGGTGACTCTAAAGCCTATTTCTTTGTCATGGAGGGGTATGACCTAGTTTGCTCTTTATATATACTAAGGTTGAAGGAGAGGAGGATTTTTTAGGTGTCTTCCTTTTCTTAGGCTTCTAGGTGGGTACATGAGTTTCTTCTAGTGGAGTTTTTGCATACATTTTACTCTTCTCCTTTTCAACTAGAAGGTCCAGCTTTAGAAGCTGGGGTTTGCATTTTGGCTTTTCTCATTCTTTTCAAAAGAAGAATATTGTTAGAGTTAGATGTTTTAGAGGTGGATGATGTATATTTAGAGGATATTTTTAGAGGATTTTTCTAAAGAGAGCTTAGGTATAGGGGACTCAACTTGTTCTTGAGAACTTCTTCATTTAGCATAAGGGGCTTTCCTCTAGGGTCAACATTTTGAAATTTTGACTAAAACCTCCTACAGACTGAGAATTCCACCTAGGGAATAGGAGAAATAGCTCTCACAAACCTTTTCACTAGAATCTTAATTAAATAATAATGTGAAAGAAATGAAGTCTCCATCTCCTCTACTTAGTGATACTGTTTGAGAGAAGATTATACAAGAAATTAGGAATACTCATTAATCTACCATGACATAAATAAGAAAACACTTTAAAGTGACAAGAATGAAGGACTAAGCACCTTCCTTTACATTTAAAGTATGCCGTAACATGTATATCTCTAGGAATCCATTTTGGTAGAAGACTCAGTCTCTTTAGTCTTTTCTTGTCAATTTCCATTGAAGGATCTCAGGGTACTAAGAATTCATCCCATGCACTTTGAGCATCTTTGTCATGAGGAAATAGCTTACCAACTTGGGGAATCCTATTACTTTATAAATTCTATCTATATAAGCACCATCTATAACCTTTTATACTCTTTCCCTACCATTTTGAAATGTCAGAATGAACTCCTCAACTATGTAGTTGCCATATGTGACTATCTTGAGGAAATAATCAACATAATCACACTATAAAAAAGGGTGTAAATGCTACACATCCTAGAGAAAAATTATGTGATCAGTCAGCTCATGTAAAATTGGTTGGCCATCCATCTACCCATCTTATGTTCTTTAATTTCCCAAGATTCAAGACAAAATTCTGCTCAATCCGTCAACCAAAATTCTCTACAAAATCCCAAAATATCCTCTTCTCCCCTTAACCTAAACTCTTAGCCAACTCTTAATTATTCAAACACATGATTTTCAAAATATTTCATTGAGGCACCAAAAGTTAGTTTGAGAGAAACTAGATTTATGTGAGGGACTTATCACATGAGTCATGATAGCACTTGTTTACTTTAAATATCCAATAATCTTAAGAAGTTGATATAGGACACTTTTAAAATATTATTAGTAATAAAACATTTGTAAATGCATTATTGCAAGGGAATTATGTGACTGATGATGTCTCACTCATGTGAGAAGACTAAAAAGGTGGAAACCAAAAAGAAATTTTGTTTCTTGTAATTAATGCCTAATCAATTGACATGAACAAAACAATAAAGTAAAATAAGTGAAAGTGAAGTGTACCTTGCAAACATGAAAATTCTAGTTCATCATAATTAAACTTACTTATTGCAAAGAGTGATTTATAAGAGATTGGAGTGATAATGGATGGGTGAGATGGAAGAGAGAAAAATGAAGTGGATGATGAGGTGGTAATAAAAAAGAGTGGGGGTTAACAAAAGTGACCCCTTTATTATGAATTTATGCATGCCTTAGATATCACTTTGGGAAGTGAGAATCATTTCCCCTCCTTTTCCCATAGGTTGTTTTGGGTTCTTACACTTGCTAAAACTATTTCATGAATTCTTCTTTGTCAATGAGCTTTAAATACAATTCTAATCGTTGCCCATTAACAAGCAGCTTATACTTGACAATGTTGGGATGCCATCTCATATCTTAACCCACACATGGGAAAAGTTAATTCAAAATATTTAGCAAAGTATCAAGCAATAAGGTTGACAAAACAAAGAATTTGGTATAAAAGAAGAACATTTTCTTTAGTGATGTGTGACATTGAATTGTAATAATATGATGTTTGATTGTGCACTATTTATGATCAGTATAGATGTGAGTTTGATGCTAGTATAGAGAAGTATGACTGTATGATGAGTTTTGAAGAAGGAACTAAAAGGCAGATCAAATACTAAAGATATCAATACTATGTAAAGGTTTTTCGTATCTATCTCTTTGATAACATTGTAAATTTGTATTTTCTTGTTTGATCAGTTAGCTCTTCTTGAATACTTTTGTATCATAATACCAACTGCTAATAGGTTTGAGGCTTCTAACAAGGCCTAGTTCTATAACAAGGACAAATACACTATACAGATATAATAGACTCCTCACAAGGTCAATATCTTTCACAAGATAGTTTTGATTAGTGGATTGTTTTGTGGGTACCATCCCCACTAGGTTTTTCCCTTAGCCATAATTTCCCTAGTTAAAAAATAATGGTGTTATGAGTTGTATTTTGTTTTAGTTATGTTTAATTTTTATTTTGATCATATATGCAAGTTTTAGATTGTTAATAATATCCATAGTTGGGCAAAAGTTTGTGGAACATTAATCTGCCCTCTCCTCTTAGTATCAGAGTACAATTACTTAGAGGAAGTCTAATGACTTGAGTTAGATCTCTATGGATGTGGAATAATTGTAAAAGAATCTTGAGGAACTTGATACAATTACAAAGGAAAGAAAAAAAGAGAGTAAACTTAAATATGTACAAGATTTAATTTAGAAGTTGAAAGAACATATTAAATCATCTACATAAACTAAGAAAGAGTCACATAATTAGATCAAGGATAGTGAGGTAGTTTCAAGGCTTAATAAGGAGAATGAAATTCTAAAACATAAGCTAGGAACCAAAAATTTGAAGATGAGAAGAAAAGTTAGTCAAATTTGAGATTTGAGAATGGAGATTTGAAATACAAACTTTCTAAAGTAACATCTAAACTTGAGACTACAAAGTTACAATGTACATAAATTGAGAAGTACAACACTATTGTTAAAGGATAACTTACACAAACAAATAAACATCTTAAGAAGTTATATTTTAGCACTAAGAATCTTGATGAGTTTATTATGGCACAAAGACATGTTTGAGATAAAACATGGATTAGATACATTGAAGAAGAATCATCTAAAGGATTTTAAGTTACTAAGGAACAAGATATAGTGAATCAACAACCTAATTAGCAAGAAGATCTAAACAAAGAAGTACCTAATAAACCTAAACAACTTGAATAAGTAAAGAAACAATTTAATGGAAGATTCTTTGCAAGAAATGAACTTGGACACATGAAGAAGGATTGCATAGGTAAGTATTCTAAAGCCTTTTCTAGTTATTGTTATAATTGCTTTGCTTATGAAATAGATCTAATGAATGTAGGAGACCTAGATATAATAATGATAACAAAATGTATGAAAGTACTAACCCTAAAAATAGTAAACCTTTGGGAGCAACACATGTCATAAGAAATGGAGTTATGTATTATAAGTGCAACAATTTGGGGCATATTTCTATAGATTGCAGACTACACACAGATCAATTTGGACCTATATATGGAAATAATGTTATAACATGTTATATTTGCAACAATGTGGAACATAACATGAGATCAGTGAATATAAATTTAGAAAAAATGAGAACAATAATGTAAGAAGAAATGAAAATGTAAAAGGAAAGCAAGTTGAAAGTCTTGATAAAACATTTGTTAGAGAGGGAACATCTACAAGAAATAAGATATGGGTAGAAAAGACAAATGACACATAAGAGAAAAAGATAAAATCAATAATTGTAGCCGAGAACCCCTTATCAACTTAAGAAATCATTTTATTAAGGAAACATGGGATAATACACCAGATATTCTCTAGACCTCTTTTTGGAATAATTAAGTTTTGTGCACTTGAGGAATCAATGGGAATGGTGTTGGGATACTATGATTTAGAATGCATAAGAATGAATATATATGTAAAAATTGATGGATTTAAGGGTTTTAATCAATCATTTTGGACACCATTTGATCTATTGTAGATTGTAAGTAGTCAACAAGGAGATTGAAAGACAATTTGAAGCATTTGAGAAGCAATCTGATTGCGTTTGCATCAAATGCTTGAATTTATGATTTGAAAGGTATTTAATGATTACAAGGTTAATTGCATAAGAGAATTTTGTCGAAATAGATCCTTCACTAGCTCATGATATTTTGGAGAAACCTAGACATAAGTTTAAGAAAAAACCTATCACACCTTTGGAAGATGACCCTGCCAGGACATTTTTGCAAATTCTGGATAAGTTTTGATCATGGAAGATTATAGGGCATATATTCACTAAAAACTAGAAACTATAGGAGATTCTAACATAATGAATGAATTTGACAATGTTTATAAGGAGGATTGTTAGGATTAAACCACAAACATAAATAAAAATTACATGCAAATATAAATAATCTCAAAAAATATTGAATCGCATAGAAGAGAACACAAGACACCAAGATTTAACATGGTTCACCCAAACCCTGGGCTATGTCCACCAAACAACAAGTCCAATATTTTTATGATCAAGTGATTACAACCTAATTACAATCTGTAATCCCTTACAACTCAATACCGCCACAAGAAGCAATTTTTGCATCTCACATTATGAAAATTCCTAACCCTAAGCCCTTTTATATAAGTATTTTTGCCACTTTAGGGTTATAATTAATTATTACATGTCAAACCAAAATCCCAATAAAATAGGGCCCAAATTTTTTTCAAAGAATTATGAAGTATGTATAGTACTTCTTTGATTAGTCACCATAAACTAACAATCTCCCACTTGGGGACTGATCACACTCCACACTAAACAACAATATCCCACTTGGAGACTAATCTTGTTGCTATACCACTACTCCATGAGGCTCCCACTAGATCAAACTACCCTAGACTCTACTATTCTTTTATTCTATTCATTCGAAAAGACCAATCAAAGCTGAAGAGAAGTTTAGCTTCTCCCTTGTCACTACCTTTGTAAACATATTAGCTAGATTATCATCTATATGTATCTTGTCTAGCTTTAATTGTCCATCATCCAAATTTGAATGAATGAAACGGTACCACAACTATATGTGTTTTTTCTTTGAATGTAGAGAAAAATTCTTCACAAGATAAATGACACTCTAACTATCTATAAACAAATAATTATCCCTCTGAGGGTATCCCAATTCATCTAGGAAGAGCTGAAGCTATATCATCTCCTTGGCTACCTCTATAGTGGATAAAGCATTAACCTTCTACAAACAAGAAACCTAGTTAATGACTGGCCCACCAATAGTAAATACATAACCTATAGTACTTCGCCTGATATCAATATCCCTTGCCAAATCTAAGTCAACATATCCTTGTAAATCAGTAGCAAAATCCCCAAAGTGTAAACACTTACTGGATGCAACTCTAAAATATCTGAGAATCCATTTTATTGCATTCCAATGCTCAATTTTTGGATGACTCATATACCTACTAACGACTCCCACTGCATGTGCAATATCTGGCCTCATACATACCATAACATACATCAAGCTTCCTACAACTAAAGCATAAGGTACCTTAGACATCTTATCCTCCTCTTCTTGTGTCTTGGGACACATCACCTTAATCAACTTCAAATGACCAGGTAAAGGTGTGCTGACAACTTTATCATTCTGTATTGAGAAACATTGCAACACCTTCACAATATAATTAGCCTAAGGTAATGTCAATTTCATGTACTTTCTATCTCTACAAATCTTCATACCAAGGATTTTTTTTGCTACCTCCAAATCTTTCATAGCAAATGAACATGATAACTATTCTTTTAACCCCTTAATGTGATCCATGTTAGACCGAGCTACAAACATATCATCAACATATAAACATAAAATAATATAGCTATCATCATCTAACCTCTTAAAATAAATACAATGATTTGAATGATACCTACTATATTCATGCTCATGCATAAAACTGTCAAATTTTAGATACCATTTTCGAGGTGCTTGCTTCAAGCCATATAAACTTTTCTTCAATTTGCACACTAATTTTTCCTTACCTATGACCTCAAATCCCAATGGTTGCACCATATATATCTCTTCATCCAAATCATAATGAAGGAAGGTTTTTTTAACATCAAGTTTCCCCAAATACAAATCTTCAGTAGCCACAATACTTAAAATAGTGCAAATAGAAGTCATTTTAACAATAAGAGAGAATATCTCATCAAAATCAATGCCCTTTTTCTATGCAAATCCTTATACAACTAACCTGACATTAAATCCTTTCTTACCTGTAAACCCATTTATTCTATAAAGCCCATTTAGCTACAAGCAACTTGCATAAATCCTAAGTCTTACTTTTTAGGAAGGAGTCCATTTCATCCACCATTATAGATTCCCACTGAATCTTAGTATCCACCTATGCAATTTCATCATAACATTCAAGTTCACCAACATCTGTTAGTAAGATAGAGTGCAAAGAAGGAGAAAATCTTTTTGGAGGTATACTTAGCCTTATTGACCATCTAAAATTTACTAGGGTGTGTGGTATTTGTTGTTGTAGTTGTTATGCATCACAAGGAATTGTTAGAACATTATCTTTTGGAGTATCATCTAACACTATGTAATCATCTTCTTTCTTCTCATGTTGCTGCAACATATCTTTGTACAACATTTTCTCATTGAATATGACATCCATTCTTCTTACAATTTTATGATTTTCAAAATCCAAAAGCCTATAACCAAATTCATCAATGTCATATCCAAAAAATACACAGTTCTTTGACTTAGCTTCTAGCTTGGTTCTATTTTTAGAATCTATATGAGCAAATGCTTCACAACCGAAGGTTTTGAGAAAAGAATAACTCACCATCTTATCAGTCCATGTTTCCTCTAGAATACTATAGCCTAAAGGAGTAGAGGGACCTCTATTAATCATATATACAATAGTATTGACAACCTTCACCCACATGTTTAAGGGCAACCCTGCATGCAATCTCATGCTCCTTGCATGCTCTATTATAGTCCGGTTCATGCGTTCAACCACTCTATTTTCTTGTGGAGTCCTTGGAATAATTCTTTGTCTACAATTACCATTAGTGGAGTAATAATATTTAAATTCATGACTTTAAATTCACCATCATTATCAGATCTAAGACATTTTAATTTCTTACCAGTCTCATTTTCAACCAAGCATTTCCATTTCTTAAAAAATTGAAATACATTAAATTTATAAGAAAATAAACACATACTTTTCTAGTTTCATCATCAATAAATGTAACATAATAATGAGAGCCACCTAGGGAAGATACCTGAGCTGGTCCCCATACATCTATATGCACAAGCTCTAATCTCTCACTTTTCTTTTCCTTCTGACACTTCACAAAACTCACTCTCTTTTGTTTTTCATACACATAACTTCTACATAAATCTATGTTAACACATTTTAGACCTGGTAAAACTTTCTTTGAATGAATTACTTTCATACCTTTCTCACTCATGTGCCCAAGTCTATTGTGCCATAGCGCTGTATTAGAACCTACAACAACTATTTGTTCCCCTTGCTCAACTACAACAAGTATTCCTGAACATTCATTTTTCTCTAAAACAATCAAAGTAGAAGGAACATTATGACCTATACAAAGATAGAAGGTGCCTACTTTCACACCTTTTGCTACTACAAGGGAACCTTTTAAAACCTTCCAATTTTTATCATTAAAAGTAACTACACAACCCTCATCACCAAGTTGTCCTACTAAAATTAAACCTACTCAGCCTTGGAACATGTCTTACCTCATGAAGTAGCCAATGATTCCCATTCTACAACTTAATCTTTACTTTTCTCTTTCAAAAAATTTGAAAGGGTTCATTATCCCCCAAATAAACAAGGCCAAAATTACTTTGGACATAATCAATAAAATAACCTCTATGAAGTATAGCATGAAATGAAGCACCAGAATCTACAACCCACGAATAATCAACACTTTCTAAAGAAAGAAGCAAAGCATCCTCTTTAGATTTTTTACTTACCACATTTGCTTCCATGTTCCCTTCTGGTTTATCTCCTTCATTGTTCTTTTGAGTCCAACAATCTTTCTTCTTTTGCGCTGGTTTCTCATAGTACCAATAATCTCTTGGTCCTCTAGATTGATACCTCTTCCCTTTTGACTTTCCTTTTGGTTTCTCAAAATTTCTAGAATTATTTCCTCTCTCAGTTGTTCTGCCTCTCCTTTGTGCATTCAAAGAACTTCCTGATGTAGATCCACCTAAGGTTTTCCTACAAGTTTCCTCACTTAGAATAACACAAATCACATCATAAAATTTTAGGGTATTAGATCTAGAAATAGAATTACTCATAGCCATTACCAAGGCATTCTGACTTTTAGGAAAAGAACACAAAATTAAAGAGAGCCATAATTTCTTCATCAAAATTAATACCCACAGAGGATGACTGACTAGTGATAGTATTAAACTCATTTAAATGATCTAAAATAGATATACCTTCTACCATCTTCATATTAAATAAATGCTTCATGAGAAAGACCTTGTTTGAAGTGAAGGGCTTTTCATACAATTTCACTAGGGTTTCCATCAACTTTTACATTGTCTTTACTTTTTTAATGTTAAAAATTATTGATGGTGCCAAGCATAATCGAATGCTTCCAAGTGCCTTTCTGTCAAAAATGCTTTAGAATAACTGAGAGGGAGGGGGGGGGAGGAGAATCAGTTATTCAAGGTCCAAATGTCTCATTAAAACTTTTTCATCAAGTAAAGTGTGTCCATCAAACTGTTCATTCATCCAAGCTTAAACTTTCCTACTTAGCAAGTTATAGCAAATCAACATGCAAGCATAACACATGAAGAATCAACACATAACACCATGATTTACATGGAAACCCAATTTGGGAAAAACCACTAGTAACATGCTACTCAATTCTCACTCTTTTGAAGTAATGCTCTGTGAAAGGCTTGCCCTGTTAAAGGCTACAACACATTGTTAAATATGACCTAGTTAAAGGATCTAACCACCCTGTTAGAAGTGGGCCTGGTTAGAGGACTTTGGAACATTCACTTGGAATGTGACCCTATTAAAGGATTTATAAATGGTTGTTAAACCAACCTAAGTCCATAGGATTTAACCCTAACTGATACAATTGCTAGAGAGAAACAATAAGTGGTTTTGACCTGATTACAATTCACAGCTTATCTTGTGGATTTTAGATCTCTTCTTTAGCTCACAATATTTGTCTGGCTTTCAATCTCTTTAGCTCTAACAGATTTTCCTCCTCCCAAGCTTTATCTCCTTGAGTCTTCATCCTTAATGTACTAGTGCAATCATCTCTCTCTAACTAGTTATTGAAGCAGAGTCTCTGTACTTTCTTCTCCTTGATACCCTTCAACCACTTCACAATTTGGCACACCAACAACTCTTGCTTCTTGGCTGATGACTCCCTAAATAGAAGTCTTGAATCCTCTTTCCAGCTTGATTCTTCCATCCTTTAGTTTCAGTTTGAATGGATTAGGTAGGATTCATTGAATCTAACCCATATTTTGTTCCTTTAGAAACATCTTAAAGAATCCTCTTGAATTCACTCAAAAATGGTTTACATAAAATTCTGTTCCACTAGCTCATCATCCTTATCCTCCATTTGGTTCACAAAATTCAATGTAACAATCTTGTTGGCTCAGATCTAGTGAATTTTAGACTTTTCAAATAATGCATCAGCTTGACACTATTGAAATTTTGGTGCTCGACATCAACTACATTTGACTAATGCTCGACACCTACCGTGGATTCACTCAGTAACCACTAAGTTTTTCATTTACTTGGCACCTAAAGTTTTCTTTTGCTTAGCTCCAATTAAAAATTTTCTCGGCTCTAACTAGCTTGCTAGACACTCACTAATGAGTTTAGTTAAGCTTTGCAGTCAACCTTATACTTCTAAAGTTTCTAAGTGTGGCCAACCTTTGTATCTTCAAGTATATTATCAATACATCATTTTACCATTGTCTTAACTAATCCTTGCACTTCATTAAAAAACCATAACTCAACCTTTCCCTTAGGTGCTCTTGTTACATCTTGTTGATTAAATCCTCTTCATCAATCAACTAAGTGATAATACTTGGATCTTATAGGCAATTGTCATTCCAACAAATATTAGGTTTGACATCAATGAAAAAAAAATGATTGAAAACATTCTTTATCAACCAACTTCCTTCTTTACAACAATCTCCCTCTTTGATCTTCAACAATGATCTTTTCAATCACATTTTCAACAATATCCCTCTTTGGCATTGATGACAAACCAAATTGATCAACCATCAGACCAAACTATTCAACCAAGTTCTCAAAATACTAACTAGGTTAAAATAGTAAGTCAAATGCCAAAAATAAAAATGTGTTACCATCAGTTTTCACATCTCCTTCTCTAATCTGTTATCCTGATTACTTTTCTTTTGCTTCTCCCTCTTAGCTACTATATCCTTTCTCTTAATCTGTTCACTTTGATCTTGTATTGCTCCTAACTTCCTCTTACATTATTTCTCCCTCTATCCATTTGAATTTGTAGATTTGATCAGTTTCTTGCTACTTCTCCTTCTATCCAATTGAATGCTATTGATCAATTTTTGCCATTTCTCCCTCTTTGACAACAATGCCAAAGACATATTACTTCAACATCTTATCATGCAAGTATACCATCTTCTAAAACTTTCACTTTCTCCCTCTGTCACCTTGCTTGTGACTGATTTGAAACTTCAGCACTTTGATTACTTTAGGAAAAATCCTAAAGTAAGTATCCTCTGCATCAATTTGTATTATTTCAATAGTCAATTTATTTGATGCAAGGAATTTTTTGCTATTACTCAAGTAGCCTTGGTTAGGGGTATCACCCCTAACTTACCTCTAAGATACTCAAAATCCTCTTTAGGTAATGCTTTGGTAAAGATGTCAGCAATTTGTTCCTTTGAGCTAACATATTCAATCCTCACTTGTTTATCTTCTACTAATTCCCTTACATAGTGATGCTTAATTGCAATATGCTTTGTTTTGGCATGCATTACATGATTCTTTGATATGTTGATGTCACTTGTGTTATCATAATAGAGTATTACAAGTTCATTTATCTCTTCCTTCATACCTTGCAATAGATGTTTTATCCATACAATATTGGTGCAATTGATAGAAGCTATAACATATTTAGCTTCTGCTATGGATTGTGAGGTACAACTTTGCTTTTTTCTGGTCCAAGTAATCAATCTTTTTCATAAGAAAAGTGCTCCTCCACTGGTTATTTTTCTATCATCAATGTTACCTCCCCAATTTGCATCAGTGTAGGCTCTCAACTCAAACTTTTCACTTTTCTTGTAGTATAAACCAAAGTCATCAGTTCCTTTTAGGTACCTTAGTATTCTTTTCACTGCCATTAGATGATTTCTCTTGGATTTGCAGAAAATATTGCCACTATTCCAACTACTAATGCAATTTTTGGTCTACTATGTACAACATACTGTAACTTTCCAATCATTGATCTATATAATGTTTGATTTACTTCAGCTGACTCATCATTCTTGGATAATTTATGTCCTGTTACCATTGGTGTACTGACTAGATTTGAGTCTTCCAATCCAAATGTCTTGAGTATTGCCTTGATGTATTTTGATTGGGTCAAAAATATGCCTTGCTTCAATTAATGTACTTGCAATCCAACAAAGAATTTGATTTCTCCAAACATTGACATCTCAAACTCATGTTTCATTTGATCAAAAAAATCTTTGCATGGAACATCTTTTCCTCCAAATATTGTATCATCAACAAAGATTTCAGATATCAGAATCTCTTTGGCTTTTTCTACCTTGATGTATAGGTTGTTGTTGTCATCTATTCTCTCAAATCCTATCTTCATAAGATATTTGTGCAGTCTCTCATACCATGCTCTAGGTGCTTGCTTCAAACCATAGAGTGCTTTATGTAGTTTGCAAACCATATCCCTGTTGTTGTCATCAAAAAATCCCTCTGGTTGTTCTATGTAGACTTCCTCTTCTAGTATACCATTTAGAAAAGTAGACTTTACATCCATCTGGTAGAATTTGAAACCTTTGTAAGCAACATATGCAAGTAGTGTTCTTACTCCTTCTATTTTTGCAATAGGGGAAAATGTTTCCCCATAATCCAGTCCTTCTTCTTGTGCATAACCTTTGTAGACTAGTCTAGCTTTGTTTCTTGTTATCTCACCATTCTCATCAAGTTTGTTCCTAAACACCCATTTTATACCAATTACATTCTTATCAGCTGGTCTAGGGACTAAGGTCTAGGTTTTGTTCTTCTCAATCTGATCTATCTCTTCTTTCATAGCTTTATACAATCATCATCTTGTAGTGCATCTTTCACTATTTTAGGTTCAATTTTTCTCATTAAACATGATTCACTCCTTAGTCTATTCATTGTCATTGGTCTTGCATCCTTGTCACCAATGATTTGTTCTGCAAGGTGATGTCTTCTCACATACTTGGCTAATCTTGCTTCTGTCCTTCTTTCCACATTTGGCTCTTTAGTTTTAGGATCACTTTGCACCTCATTATTTGGTATTTCATTATCTCTCCCATGTGTACTATTTTTAGAATCAAAACGTACATTATCTTCATTCTGTAACTCTGCTTCTGAATGCAGCTTGACATTCATTAGTTGTGATTCAGCTAATACTATAACTTGTTGTTGATTCCCAACTTGGTTGGCAACATTATCTTCAGTAGGTATTCCTTTATAAAAGTATACAAAGGATCTATAATCTTCTGGTTGCTTAGTTTCATCAACTTTGACTTTTGCATGCTTATCAAAATTTACATTTGCACTCTCTGCAATCTTGTTAGTGTTAGTATTCAAACACTTATATGCCTTTCTTCTAGTGGAGTATCCAAGGAATATGCCTTCGTCACTTTGCATCAAACTTGCCATTTCTAGTATCTTTAAGAATATAGCATTTACAACCAAATATTTTGAAATGTTTTACATTAGATGAGTGACCATACCATAGTTCAAAAGGTGTTGCATTTGTACCATTCTTGACTTGAACTCGATTCAGGGTGTAGACTATAGTGCTTACAGCTTCTCTCCAGTACTTTAGAGCAACATTTTTCTACATCAACAATGTTTCAACATAGTCTATCACTGATCTATTCCTTCTTTTTGCAATTCCATTTTGAGGTGGAGTTCTTGGTGCTGATGTTTGTCTCTTGATTTCTTTATTATTGCAAAATGTCTCAAATTCTTTTGATGTAAACTCTCCTCCTCTGTCTGATCTCAGACACTTCAGACTCTTTCCTGTTTCCTTCTCAACTCTGGCCAAATACCACTTGAACATTTGAAATGCATTAAATTCTTGCTTCAAGAACATGGTAGTCATCATCCTAGAGTAGTCATCCACAAATAACATTATATATTTGTCTCCTTGGCAGCTTTGGATTTCTATTGGACCACATAAGTCTATATGGACTAGCTCTAATACTTCTTTGGAAGTGTAGGTTTTTCTTTTAAAACTTGACTTAGTCATCTTTCCTTGTTGACATTGTTTGCACATTGTGTTTTTAGGCTTCTTCAATTTTGGCAACCCCCTGACTTTCTTCTTTTTGCTGATACTAATCAAATTGTCAAAGTTAACATGACACAGCCTTTTATGCCATAACCAAATATTATCAAGTCTAACAACAATACAAGTTGCATCTTCCATATCTAAGTAAAATAGATTACTCCTAGTTTGTTCACCTTTTGCTATAAGATTTCCATCAGTATCATAGATTTTGGTAGTTTTGTTTAAAAATTCTACTTTGCAACCTACATTTCCTAGCTGTGATACACTCAACAAATTGTAGTTCAATCCTTCAACATAGTATGCATTATCACATGAAATTTTCTCTGTAAGTTTAATGGAACCTTTCCTTTGATTTGACATGGAGCATCATTTCCAAATCTAACACTATTTCCATCATGTTGAGTAAAGGTAATAAACTTACTTTTATCTCCTATCATGTGATGTGAGCATCTACTATCTATGATCCACTTGTCAATTCTTGTTCACACAGGTTACCAGTGTTGTTGCCTCATCTTCATTTGATTCATCCTTCATGGCTACATAGACTACCTCATCATCATTCTCATTAGAATCTTCTTCAACTATATAACATCTTTTGCCTTTATGCTTGTAATCTCTACTATCAATTTCTCTTTTGTTCTTGTACTTATTTTCTTCATTGAAGTTCTTCTTCTGTGTACACCTTTTAGATATATGACCTACTTCACTACAATTAAAAGAAATGACAGGAAACTTACTTTTGAATTTACCTTTTCCTCTATGAAATCTTCTAGCCAATAATGCTTCCAATTGTTTCACATCTTCCTCATCTAAGCTGCTGTCACTGGATGCATATTTTCCTCTTCTACTCTTCTTCTTTGATTTCACCTCCTCAGTGTCTTTTAATGTTAGCTTGGTCTTGAAAGAAAATTCAAGGTTCTCAGGTTTGTAGTTATCAAAATTGGACAACTCAAAGCTAGTAAATCTTCCTACTATACCTTCAAAGGTTAGTGTATTTCTTGGTACACACCTGAACTCCTAGATAGCGAAAATTCTAATATAATAGATAGAGAGCAAGGTTCTTAAGTATTTTCTATTGATAGTATCATCTTCCAATTGACCACCTAAACTTCTTATTGCACTTACCACTTCTTTCATTCTAGTAGCATATTGAGTAGCATTTTCACCTTCCTCCATTTTCATGTCATCAAACATTCCTCTAAGGCTTTCTCTTTTTTCTCTTTGAACATTCTAATCTCCTCCATAGATATCTGACAGGGCTTTCCACATCTTGAATGCAGTGTCACATCCTTTGATGTCATCAAATTCAACATAGTTGAGTGCAGAGGCAATTTCCAACATTGCCTAATTGTGCTCCTTCCTTTTGTTCAAATCATCTACAGAAAGGGGTCTAGCTAGGTCTACATGTTCCACTCCAATTGAGGTTTTTTCATAGTCACCTATTGATCCAAGGTGTAGCTTCATTAGACTTTTCCATGTAGTGAAATTATCTCTATTGAGCTTGGGAACTTCTCTTTTAGACATCTTGATCTTCCTGCTTCTAGTACCTTTGAACTAAATCAGCAGATGGCTCTGATACCAATTGTTAGAAATGCTTTAGAATAACAGAGAAGATAGGGGGGGGGGGGGGGGGTGGGTGGGTGAATCAGTTATTCAAGGTCCAAATGCCCATTTTCATCAAGTAAAGTGTGTCCATCAAACTATTCATTCATCCAAGCTTAAACTTTCATACTTAGCAAGTTACTGTAAATCAACATGCAAGCATAACACATGAAGAATCAACACATAACACAATGATTTAAATGGAAAACTAATTTAGAAAAAACCACCAGTAACATGCTACTCGATTCTCACTCTTCTAAAGTGATGCCCTATGAAAGGCCTGCCCTGTTAAAGGCTACAACACACTGTTAAATGTGACATGGTTAAAGGATTTAACCACCTTGTTAGAAGTGGGCCTGGTTAGAGGACTTTAGAACATTCACTTGGAATGCCACCCTGTTAAAGGATTTACAAATGGTTTTTAAACCAACCTAAGTCCATAGGATTTAACCCTAACTGATACAATTGCTAGAGAGTAACAATAAGGGGTTTTGACATGATTATAATTCACAACTTGTCTTGCAAATTTTAGATCTCTTCTTTAGCTCACAACATTTTCCTAGCTTTCAATCTCTTCAGCTCTGACAACTTGTCCTCCTCTCAAGCTTTGTCTCCTTGAGTCTTCATCCTCAATGTACCCATGCAATCATCTCTCTCTGACCATTTATTGAAGAAAAGTCTCTGTACTTTCTTCTCCTCGATGTCTTCTCCTTGACACCCTTCAACCACTTCACAATTTGGAACACTAGCAACTCTTACTTCTTTGCCTATGACTCCCTAAATAGAAGTCTCAAATCCTCTTTCTTGCTTGATTCTTCCATACTTTAATTTTAGTTCAAATGGATTAGGTAGGATTCAATGAATCTAACCCATATTTTGTTCCTTCTAGAAACATCTTGAAGAATCCTCTTGAATTCACTCAAAAATGGTTTACATAAAATTTTGTGCCACCAGCTCATCATCCTTATCCTCCATTTGGTTCAAGAAATTCAATGTAACAATCTTGTTAGCTCAAATCTAGCAAATTTTAGACTTTTTAAATAATGCAACAACTCAACACTATTGAAATTTTGGTGCTTGACACATACTATTTTACTTGACATTAACTAGATTTTACTAATGCTCAGTTCCACACTAAACAATAGTCTCCCACTTGGAGACTAGTCTTGTAGCTATGCCACTACTCCATTAGACTCCCACTAGATCAAACCACCCTAGACTCTACTGTTCTTTTATTCTATTCTATCTAAAAGACCAACCAAGGCTAAAGAGAAGTTTAGTTTCTCCCTTGTCACTACCTTTGTAAACATATCTACTAGATTGTCATCTGCATGTATCTTGTCCAACTTTAACTATTCATCATCCAAAACTAACATAATGAAATGGTACCACAACTATATGTGTTTTGTTTTTGAATACAGAATGAAATTCTTCACAAGATGAATGACACTCTGACTATCTATAAAAAAATAGTCATTCCTCTAAGGGTGTCCTAGTTCTTACAGGAAGAATTAAAGCCATATCATCTCCTTGGCTACCTCTATAGCGACAACATACTCTACCTCTATAGTGGATAAAGCATTAACCTTTTGTAAATGAGAAACCCAGCTCACAAATGCCCTACCAACAATAAATCCATAACCTATAGTACACCACTTGGTATCAATATCCCTTGCCAAATCTGAGTCAACATATCCCTGTAAATCAGTAGTAGAACCTCTAAAGTGTAAACACTTACTAGATGTACCTCTCAAATATCTAAGAATCCATTTTACTGCATTTCAATGCTCAATTCCTAGATGACTCATATACCTGTTAATGACTCCCACTGAATGTACAATATTTGGCCTTGTATGTACCATAACATACATCAAGCTTCATAGGGTACCTTAGACATCTTATCCTCCTCTTCTTGTGTCTTGGGACACATTGCCTTTGTCAACTTCAAATGACTAGGTAAAGGTGTGCTGATAATTTTAGCATTCTCCATAGAGAAATGTTGCAACACCTTCGCAATATAGTCAACTTGAGATAATGCCAATTTATTGTTCTTCCTATCTCTACAAATTTTTAAACCAAGGATTTTTTTTTCTGCCCCCAAATCCTTCATAGCAAATGAACATGCTAACTATTCTTTTAAACCCTTAATGTGATCCATGTTAGACCCACCTATAAGCACATCATCAACACATAAACATAAAATAATGTAGCTGTCATCATCCAACCTCTTAAAATAATCAAAATTATTTGAATGACACCTACTATATCCATGCTCATGCATAAAATTATCAAATTTTAGATACCATTACCAATGTGCTTGTTTCAAGCCATATAAACTTTTTTGTAATCTGCACACTAAGTTCTCCCTACCTTTGATCACAAATCTTGGTGGATGTGCCATATAAATCTCTTCATCCAAATTACCATGAAGAAAGGTTGTTTTAACATCAAGTTGCTCCAAATGCAAATATTTACTAGCCACAATACTTAAAATAGTACGAATAGAAATCATTTTAACAACATGAGATAATATCTCATCGAAGTCAATAACCTTTTTTATGTAGATCCTTTTACAACTAACTTGGCTTTTAATATTTTCTTACCTCCATCCTCTTCTTTCAACCTATAAATCCATTTATTCTATAAAGCCATTTTACCTAAAAACAACTTACATAAATTTGAAGTCTTATTTTTCACCAAGGAGTCCATTTCTTTTGCCATCACAAACTCTCAATGAATCTTAGTATCCACCTCCACAACTTCAACATAACATTCAGGTTCACCAACATCAATTAGTAAAATAGAGTACAAAGAGGGATACAATCTGTCTGGAGGGTACTTAGTCTTGTTGACCATATAACATTTATTGGGGTTTATGGTATTTGTTGTTGGTGTTGTTGGAAATCATGAGGACCTATTGGAGCATCATCTTTTAGTGTGTCATCCAACATTATGTAATCATCTTCTTTCTTCTCTTGTTGCTACAACAAATCTTTGTACAAAAATTTCTCATTGAATATGAAATCACTTCTTCTTACAATTTTATGATTTTCAAAGTCCCAAAGCCTATAACCAAATTCATCAATGCCATATCCAACAAACATACATTTCATTGACTTAGCTTCCAGCTCAGTTCTATTTTTAGAATATATATTTGCAAATGCTTCACAACTGATGGTTTTGAAAAAAGAATAACTCACCTTCTTACCAATCCATGCTTCCTCTGGAATATCACATCCCAAAGGAGTAAAGGGACCTCTATTAATCAAATATACAATAGTATTAACAAACTCTACCCACATTTTTAAGGGCAACCCAACATGCAACCTCATGCTCCTTACATACTCCATTATTATCTTGTTTATGCACTCAACCACTCCATTTTTCCGTGGATTCCTTGGAACAATTTTCTATCTATAAATACCACTAGTGGAGAAATAATATTCAAATTCACGACTACAATACTCACCACCATTATCAGATCTAAAAAAATTTAATCTCTTACCAATCTCATTTTCAACCATGCATTTCCATTTCTTCAAAGTTTGAAATACATCAAATTTTTGTCTAAGGAAATAAACCCATACTTTTCTAGTTGCATCATCAATAAATGTAACATAATAATGAGAGCCACCAAGGGAAGATACTTGAGCTGGTCACCATACATCTATATGCACAAGCTCTAATTTCTCATTTTTCATTTCCTTCCCACTCTTCACAAAACTCACTCTCTTTTGTTTTCCATACACAGAACTTTCATAGAAATCCACATTGACACATTTTAAACTTGGTAAAACTTGCTTTGAATAAATTAATTTTATGCCTTTCTCACCCATGCGCCCAAGTCTATTGTGACACAACTTTGTATCGAAATCTATAGCAATTATTTGTTCTCAATGCTCAACTACAAAAAATGTTCTCGTACATTCATTTTTCTCTGAAACAATTAAAGTATAAGGAATAGTATGACCTATACAAATATATATTGTACCTATTTTCACACCTTTTTCTTCTACAAGGGAACCTTTTGAAACCTTCCAATTTTTATCATAAAAAGTAACTACACAACCCTCATCACCGAGTTGCCTTGCTGAAATTAAATCCCTTCTTAACTTTGGAACATGTCTTACCTTATGTAGTAGCCAACGATTCCCATTATGCAACTTAATCTTTACTTTTCCCTTTCCAACAATTTGACAGGGTTCATTATCCCCCAAATAAACAAGCCCAAAATCCCCTTGGACATAATCAATAAAATAACCTCTATGAGGTATAACATGAAATGAAACCCTAGAATCTAAAACCCAATAATCGTCAATAGTTTCTAAAGAAAGAAGCAAAGCATCCTCTTCAGATTTTTTACTTACCACATTTTCCTCTATGTTCCATTTCATTTTATCTCCTTCATTGTTCTTTTGAGTCCAACAATCTTTCTTCTTATGCCCTGACTTAACCACAGTACCAACAATCTCTTGGTCCTCTAGATTGAGACCTCTTCCCCTTTTATTTTTCTCTTGATTTCTCATTATTTGTAGTATTACTTCCTCTCTCATTCTTCTACCTCTTCTTTGGGCATTCAAAGAACTTCCCAATGTAGATCCACCTATAGTTTTGCTATGAGTTTCCTCACTCAAAATCACACCAATCACATCATCAAATTTTAGGCTATTAGATCTAGAAACAAAATTAATCGTAGCCATTACCAAGCCATTCCATCTTTTAGGAAAAAAACTTAAAATCAAAAGAGCCCTAATTTATTCATCAAAATTAACACTCACAAAAGATAATTAACTAGTAACAATATTAAACTCTTTAAAATGATCTGCAACAGATCCACCTTCTGCCATCTTCATATTAACTAAACTAACAAGGATAATGTTGGTAGTGGACCAACATCCCTTGTAGGTTTTGTGACGTGGCTTAACCACCTCCACTATTCTATAAAACTATTGGTTGTATCGAGCATTAATAGGTTGATCTTTTGGTGCAATGACAACCCTACCATTTCTAAGAACTAGTATTAGAGCTTGGTCATAGGTTTGAATCCTGCAAGCCAAAATGAGTGATTTTGGGAGGGGGATTGTTGGTATTGGGATAGTATCCCTCGCAAGGTTCATGACATGGCTTAACTGCCTCCTATGATTCTATAAAACTATTGGTTGTATCGGGCATTAACAAGTCGATCTTTTGGTGCAACGACAACCTTGTCATTTCTAACAGATAAGACATTCAAAGATGATTTTGAACACCTAGGGCAACTTAAGGTTGCAAAATACACATTTCACCATGTATTTGATAATGAGGAATGAATAATGACCATTTTGAGAAGAGTACATGATAATATGTTTTGGTTTGGAAATGAACTAGTTAAGATTACTAGTGACATAATTCATGAGGTAACATGTTTGAGAAACACAGATATAATTCCTTTTAATGAGAAAAATGTTTAAAAGATTGTATTAAAAAACAAAAAAACTAAATGGAATGGAACATGAATAATTTTGAGCTTGATTAAATAGAATGATGTAAGATTCATAAGTAAAATATTGGCTTACAAAAGAAACTCTAGCTCTAGGGAAGATGAAGTATTGACTAGATTCATCCACGTTTCTTATAAAATGTGTATGGACAGAGTGGAAGTAAGATTTTTTGAGATTCTAAGACAACAACTATTTGATAACTTTGAAAGGATAAAGAAGAACAAATATGGAACTTCCAGATTTGGATCACTACTTATCTTTTCTTTCATGTCTTGAAGATATTTCCTAACATGCCTACATCTGAATGAAATTATAATAAATGCACTATGGAATCAGTAAGATATTATTTCATAAATACTTCAAAAGAATACATGACCAATTATATAAAAAATATGATGAAATCATTTCCGTCAAAAGTGAAGAAGAGAGTAAGAATCCCCTAGGGTATTGTGGATAAGTATAAAGATGAAATTTTTTTCATGATAGAAATCGACAAAATATGCATGGAGGTTGTAGAGCCCAGAATTATGTTTGTTGAACCATTGGGTTATGAGGTGACCGAGGAAGTGATTGATGGGTATGCTAAATATTGGAATCTAATTTTGATGAGAACAATGACATATGGGGCACAACTAAGGAATGATGCACGAGCATCTAGTAGTGTAAGGGCAATCTTGTATCACCCAAAAAATTCTTAGTGTTAGTTTCTATTTATTGTGTCATTATCTCTGGATAACCATTTAAGTCAAATAGAGATTCCAACTCTCATAATTTCACTACTGGTTTTCTAGGTTAGATTTTTCGAGCACCTTGGGATATGTGCCAATACAAAAAATAAGTTATTTTATGGTCAAACCATAATTATGATGAGTTCGAGGGTGTAAGATTGAGGGATGATTATAATTGTAATTTAAAGAACTCCAAAAAAAAATTAGGTCGAAAGGCTTTATAGTTTGAAAGTTATCACAATTTTAAGTTGCTTGGAGACACCCTAAAAGCGCTTCAAAGTCAGATTTGAGGCACTAAATGGACTTGTACAGGCCCAAAAAATGGAGGACAAGAAAAGATTGTGCACAGGGCTATAGATAACTTGAAGAGCTTTTCAAAAATGTAAACAATTTGTCAATCAGAGTCTCGGATCAAAAGTTATGCCTCCCAAAAGTTGGACTACCATTTTTGGATTCTTCTAATTTTACACCGACTTTTGCCATGTTTTCTAGAACCTTCTATTTTGGTGGTGGATGCCAAATGGCATATTCTAAAATGTTTTCCTAACCCTAAACCTACTTCAGGTTACTTGAGGTTATTTCTGGCATTGTAAACATAATTTTTGGTGGAGTTTGGGAGAAGGTACTGTGAGGAGGGTTTTCTCCAAAATCAGACAACATTGTAAGCCCCTAGGTCATGTCATTGAGTCTATTTTCATTGTGTTGAATGTAATAGAATATCACTTTAGATAATAAAATTGGTTATACCTTCATCAAGGAAAGATCAACTGATGCATAACAATTGTAGATAACCAAGGCAACTAAGAAGAAGGTTGAAAATGTAATTAAAAAAATGCTAAAATATACACAAATGTCAGAGGAAGAATTTACAAAAGAAATTTTTTTTAGAGATGAAAGAAAGTGGATAAAGTAACATCCTATTAGTCTAACCATTATCTATGGAACATTCACCAAGTAGTCCACCAGCAACAGCTACACTTGCAACACCTTTAGCTACAACAAATCAGCCTTTAGTAGAGGAAGAAGTCAATATCATTGAAGTTCAACCTTCACCAGTTACATAAAAAAGGAAGTGTACAAGGACTTCACCAATAGTTGCATAAACACTTGAGGTTTTCGTTAAACAAGAAAAAGAGGAACAAACTCCTAAAAGATCTAAGTGGATTAAGGAAATGACAACTATACTTGGATTTGGGAAGAAGCCAAAGGTATTAGTCACATGTGTTGGGAAGAAGATTCAGATAAAGGAAGAGAAAGAGGTACCAACTAAAAGGATGAGAGAAAAAATCTCTCCTTTTGTAGAATAATAAAAAGTTAATCAACTTGAACAAGTTAGTGGTAGCAAGAAAAAAAGTGGAAACCTTAGAAAAAGAAAATGAATGAGATGATTATGACTAAAGGAAACTTAACAAAAAATAAACAATTTTATGATAATTATGATGCCAACCAAAGGAGAAAATTGGATATACTTTTTACTAAACATACAATTAAATTCAAGACTCCCCTAATCAGTCTACATAGAAGTCTGCCTGAGGAAATGTATGAAAGATTGAACAAATCAAGATTAAGGGTAGTAGAGGAAGAAAATAAATTAAGAAAGGTGTGCATTCATAAATGTTGCAAAGTGAAAATGATGAGAAAATAGAGAAAACTAAACAAAAACTAAGTCCCATGTTGAGAAATAAGATGAGAGCTATAAGATTAATGGGTGGATTTTATGAAGAAGTAAAGAATGAGAAAAAAAAGGGCAATATATCAAGTTTTGAGTGAGCCTAGTATACTTGATATCACAATTCCATCTTCCATAGCAGCAACATAAGAAGATCAACCTAGCATTTTAGTTATGCACACATGATACAACCAAACATATATGTTTATTGGTGGTGTTTGAATCATTGTTGACACCATAGTAGATCCCTTTAAGGATTATATAGAAATTAATGCTGGCCATTTGATTATGGATAACATTGTAAATTACTCTAGCTTTGATGATGAAGGTTAAATATATGATAAGGAAATGCACATTGAAACCGAGAAAAGAATTTCGTGTAGTGAACAATCAATACAACGACTATTTCTCACTTGGCCACAAAAAGTTTTGACAATATTAGCACCAACTATTGAGAGTGCACACACTAGTTCTACTTGACAAGAGTAGAAATTATATATGCTACTTTAGTATGTTAGAAACACTAAATTAAAACTATCAAAAAGAATTTGCATACTAATTTAACATAACTTCATGAGAGACAAAGTGAAGTCCTCAAATGAGAATATGAGCCATGGATAAGCTTTCTCAATGAGGATGATCACTTGATGTAGGGGTGTGTCTAATAGCTAAGATGGCTTGATTATGTATGTCTGCCCAAATGCTCAAATGAGCTTCAATGAAGGATTTTTAATAGATTTTGGTGAATGGATTTGATGTAAAAATGGCTTCTCAAAATGGCATTATGGCTTTACTTTCTAGATTGTGTTAAAATGGCTTGGGAGAGGATTCCTTAAATAGGCAAAGGGCTTGAGGGATCAAGGGCTAGGATGCAAGGATGGGAAAAATCTTATGGAAAGTTTAGATTAAATGAGAGGAGAGCACATGGATTGTGCTTCCTTACAGCCAATCAAAGAGTGACACATGTCATAGAGTCATTGGTTAGAGCAAGAGGGGTTGAGGGGTCAACAAAGGAGGCTCAAAGCTCATAAAGACCCTCATAATGGATTGTAAGTGTTAGTGTAGTTTTTTATTTTTCCTATTTTGGTAAGTTTTTCCTACATTTTTAATAATCTCACTTAGGTTAATAAAGCATGTCTTATTAGGTGAATGGTTGTGAGGTGTCACCTTCCTACATGTGAGCATCCATTAGCTATCTTGGGAACATACTTTGCTATCTTTAGTCCAATAGATGGTTGCTCCTCATTGGTTGGTGTTGCCACCTCCTCCCTCTTCCTAGCCTATATAAGCATGCTACCTAGCTTGTATTTGCATCTCTTGTTTTTTGCATCCTCTTAATGCTATTTTGCTTCTAGCATTTGCATTACTCTCTTGGAGACTAACTCTATGATGCCATTTTGATTTTGTATCATTTGCATTCATAGTTTAGATATTTATTCTTTGCACTAGTTTTCTGGGTTATTAATCTTATCAGATTCTAACATGGTTTTAGAGCTTTTCTATGTGCAAGAGTAGATTTTAGTTTCCTTATTTGAGAGATTCGGGGGGGGGGCGGCTAATAAACTTTATTGTAGTTTTTTGAAAAATGAAGTATGCTCTTCTCTTGAATCTTTGGATGATCTTGAGAATCAGAAAAGTTTTGACAAAAACAATTTTTCTCTAGGGTTTCAATCTCAAATCTGACAACCAACTTGCATATTTGGAGTTTTCAATCAGTTTTGCAGGTTCCAGCATGCCATTGATGGACTTAGGAAGCTGATCCAACATTTTCATGTCATATTCTGGTTGTTGGGGTCATTTTTTGATTTTTGGAGCCATTTTTTACTATTAAAGGCATCTGATTTACACTACAACAACATCTTTTGTACATCAGAAAGAAAAATGCTTTCTGGGTTTTGTTTGCAGCCCTGAAAAACCATCTAGGTATCTTTTAGATTTTGCAAGCAAGCTATATATTTTGTAAAATCGAGCATGAAAAGCTACAGCCATACCCCTCTTCATTGTCAATCGCAGATTTGAACGCAGTTTTCAAATGTCTCATTCTTGCTCATACAGACTCTAATTTTGATGATTCTTGTTATGAACTTGGCTATTTTTTTGTGCTTTATCCACTAGTGGAGTTGTTTTTTGATTTTCATGCATTAATTCTTCAGAAATTATAGATTCTCAATCATGACTGTGCACAGTTCTCATTTTGAAAAATTTGGAGGATCATAACTTTCTCATACGACCTCATATTGAGGTTATTCTTTTTTTGAAAGTGCATGATTTTTTGAGTAGATCATAGTGGTGCTATTTGTTTCCTTGATTATTGTGCCTAAATTTTACTTTCAACATATGCTCTTCATGAAGGTTTGTAATGCATTGAAATCAAGACCACTAAGTATTTCTTTCTAGTGGTAGTTGTAAATGCACTAAAATGAAGTGCCAAATCATATTTATTTGGGGGTTTCTTTGATTGAGTAAAAAGGGGGGGCATTGTCGTGGCGAAGTTCTCTTCTTTTTAGCATTTCTTCTCTACATTTCTTCATCATGGATCAAACAAATATGCCCATCCTAATTTCATACAATTACTTTGAGTGGAAATCATGCATACAAATTCACTTAAGGAAAGTTGGATTAAATAGGATAACTATGGGACTTGAAACTGAACCTGCTAAAGATGAAGATAAGCCTAAGTGGTTTAACAAATGTGATCAGGCATATGAAACATTGTGTTTGTCTGTTTCTCCTGACTTGCTATTTCACATTGAGTCTTTGGATACACCAAATGAAGTATGGACAAAGCTAGAAACACTATTTGGCACACAAGATTCAATGAGGGGTCATATTTTGGAAAATGAATTAATTAGTTTTAGTCTAGGAAATTTCAACACAATCCAAGATTTCTTCACCAAATTGAAATCACTAAGGCTACGGTTAAAACAATGTGGAATTGAAAAGAAAGATGAACAACTGATTCTCAGTATTCTCTCTAAGCTAAGTTTAGAATATTATGTGTTTGTCTCTACCTTCTATGCTACTAAGGGTGCACTTGGTACTCAATTCACCACGCCATCTTTAGATGATTTTGCTGTCAATCTCACTCGAGAATAGGACAAGCTAATCCAGATGGGCACTCTTAAGTCCTCTAAGTCACATGCCTTGGCTGCCAACCAAGGCACAAAAGAACAACAAGGACAAAGTAGTAACAACAATAGTAAGGACAAGAAACAAAAGAATAGCAAGAAGAAGAAGGATCAGATATCGATTTCTTCAAAAGCAACTATTGATACACCATCTTCCAAGGGTGATAAGCCTAAGAAAGAAAAGGTCAAATGTGCCTATTGTGAAAGACATGGTCATGATGAACATAAATGTTTGCAGAAACAACTTGATCACTTGACATACATTCTTGAGAAGAATAATATCAGTGTTCCTGAGTCTATCAAACAAAGTTCTAATGAAGGGTCTAACAAGGAAAAAGAAAATAGCAAGGGGAAAGGAAAGGGCAAGGCCCTTTTTGCAGTTGCTTTCTCACCATCCACTTGGGTTCTATTTTGATGGGTGATAACACTCCTGTTGAGGTGTGTGAGAGAGGGTCTGTTGATGTGGGGGATGGCACATTTCATGATGTTCCTTGTGTACCCTCATTGTCAACTAATCTCCTATCGATTTACTAGATCACTCACACAAGTTTAGGCAAGCAGGTTGAGTTCACTCCTAATCAGTGGAGATACGTGAGTTGCACAATGATTCTATAGTTGTAGTTGGGAGAGCAGATCATCAGTCATGACTCTATATGTTTTCTCACTTTGTTCCTAATCCTCCTTTGACTGTTTCACTCACTCACTCTAATGATGTGAGCAGATTATGGCATAAGCGGTTTGACCATCTTAACTTCCACTACTTGCATCAGCTTAACCAACAGAGCATGGTCACAGGGTTGCCTTCTACTTTGACATTGGAGTCACTTGGAATACATGATAGATCTTCTAATGGGTCAAATTCACTTGAGCAGTCTTCTACCTCCACTTTTGATGAAAAGAGTGATTCAGAGGACTCACCTCCTTCCTCTCCTAGTCATCATTCACAGGTTGATGATTCTCCTCTAGATTCTCCATCTTTTGGTCCACTTTGGGCTAGACAGACCTTGCAGTTTGCAGGTGATTGGGTTGGCGATCCATCATACACCAAGCAGACTCGTTCACAATTCCAGGATGCTCTACATATCTTCATTGCTACTGCCTCAAATCCATAGTCCTTTCATGAGGCTTCTAGTATTTCTGAGTGGGATACAACTATGTAGGAAGAGTATAGTTCCTTGATGAGGAACCACACTTGGGATCTTGTCCCTTTTTCTAAAGGGAAGAAAAATTGTTCGATGTAAGTTGATCACCAGACATAATTTGCAAGCTTTGTTGGAGGTATGGGATGCTTCATCTTTTGGGGGGGCCGCTTCCTCTCACTTGGAGTCCTAATTTTCCTTGGGGAGTCTCTTTTCTCTCTCTTTTGTGAGAATTTTATGTACATGGGTACCTCATTAGGCTTGACTTTCCAGGACCCATTTCTACATCCACCTAAGCTTCGCTTATGGGGGGGGGGGGTGTTAGTGTAGTTTTTTATTTTTCCTATTTTGGTAGATTTTTCCTACACTTTTAATAATCTCACTTAGGTTAATAAAGCATGTCTTATTAGGTGAATGGTTGTGAGGTGTCACCTTCCTACATGTGAGCATCCATTAGCTATCTTGGGAAGATAATTTGCTATTTTTAGTCCGATAGATGGTTGCTCCTCATTGGTTGGTGTTGCCACCTCCTCCCTCTTCCTAGCCTATATAAGCATGCTACCTAGCTTGTATTTGCATCTCTTGTTTTTGCATCCTCTTAATGCTATTTTGCTTCTAGCATTTGCATTACTCTCTTGGAGACTAACTCTATGATGCTATTTTGATTTTGTATCATTTGCATTCATAGTTTGGATATTTATTCTTTGCACTAGTTTTTTGGGTTATTAATCTTATCAGATTCTAACAGTAAGAGCAATGAATGGGCTTGTACGAGTCATTTATGGCTTTGTAGGCTTCATAAAATTTTATGGTTGAGATATTTGTGAGAGAGTTCAGATATTTTGACTTGGGTTGGATTAAAAAATTCTTAAGCTTGTTTAGGATTGTGCAAATGATTAAGGGTAGGATTAGAGATGGCTTAGGATTAGATTAGGGATGTTAGAGATGGGCAAGTGGATGTCATTTAATGAGGGTGGGTGAAGGAGGAGATATTTGTTAACTTTTTCTTGAGTTAGCAAGTCTTAACCCATGTTTAGGGAATTTGACAAGGTTAGGGGGGGATTAGGATTAGGGTCAAAGATAAGGATTGACATCTTCTAGAAGAGTCTAGGCTTTGGATGAGGATGAAGACTTTCTAGAAGAGTCTAGAACTTCCTGGGATGAGGATAAATAAGGTTTTTAGGAAATAAATAAAGTTTTATTTATTTTAAGGGTTTGGGTTGATGAGATATTTATTAAAATATTTTCAATAAACATGAGGATTAATATTTAATCTTAATTAAATATTTTGAGTTGGGATTAGGGGTAGGAAATGATGGGATTAGCCTTTAATTGAAATTAAAGAAGGATTAGAAGATTTTGGAAGGGGTTAGTGGTCTTAAGGAAATTGGCCAAGTTTTGGGCAAAAAATAAATAAATTATTTATTTTGGAATTTTTGGTCAATTTATTAATTAAATAATTAATAAATAAGGAAATAATGTTTAAATAAGATTTAAACATTTTTGGGAGGGATTCCTTAATTAAATATTTTTAATTAAGATAAAGGGATTTAATGGCATAAAAATAAATAAATAAATAAAATAATTAATTAATTAATAAATGATGATGTCATCAGGAACTTTTTTTTAGAAAATAAAAATATTTTATTTTCTAAAGGATTTTTTAGGTGTCTACATTTTGCCCCTCTTTGATGTGATGCCACAAGTGGCATGGCATCAAAGATAAGAAAATAAGATGCCCAAGGCTAGAGCAGAAGAGGAGAGAATGGACTACGAGATTCCCCCTCAAGAAGGCGGCAGGGAGAGAAAGCGAGGCTCAACGGTTTCTTGAAAAGTACAAGAATCTGAGATGAGCAAGGAGACTCAGATTGGCAAAGAGAAGGGGATGAATTAGCTCAAACTCTCACTATGGGAGAATGAGAAAGGGAGAATCAGAGGCACAAGAGTAAATAAGCTTTAAGACTTCAGGGGAAATGGAGGATGAAGGAGCAGAGCACCATAATAAAGAATCCAGGATAAGGGAAGGGATGATGGAATGAGATAAAGCTGAGGCAACAGGATTTCAAAGAGTCAGATTGATGGAAGATGGGTGTCAGAGATCCCTAGGACTAGGATTGTGGATCTCGAAAGATAAGGCTTGGTGGATTGATTTGATGGGTGGATCCCTAAGACTAGGATCATGGATCCCTAAAGCTAAGAGTGATGATTGATTCTGAGAGATATGGTTGCACAAGCTGGGGTAGGAGAGACGTATGTTGGATATGGATGGGGGATAATGGAGATGAAGGGAATCCATTGAAGCTTTTTGAGCAGGGGGATACTTCAAAGAGAAGTACCACCATGTAGTTGAGCACTAGATTTGCTATAGGACTATTGGTTAATTGCTAAGGGTACCAAGAACATCAAGGCCTTTTCACCAACTATCTAGAGGACTGATGGACTGACTCAAAACACACAAAGATTTCCCCAACATCACACATGAAACCTAGAGGAAATAGCGTGGAACTGACACTAGGTAACCCACAAGCAAAAAAGAAACAAATGAAAGACTTGATCAAAACTGTACGCTCAGAGTGCCCCATTCGCAGCATACCATGATATGGAAGATCGTGGCAATCGTGAGGAGGGAACAAAAAGATTGTTTGGAAAAGATACTTCAAGACCCATAAGGGAAGATTCCAAATCAAAAGAAAGCAAAAATCCAAAAGAGAACCATTTACCAATGAGATGGGTAAGACGAGGTATTGATGGACCAAGATCAGGCATGAGGAAAGCTATATCCTACAAGGATCTATTGGAGAGCACCTAAGTTGGTGGATTTGGATGAGTGATGCACCGGGCAAGCTGAACGGAGAAGGATAATACTTTGATGACAGGAGATCTAGCTAAAGGATGCATTGGAATAGCTAACCAAGATTTATGCGATGTGTGCAAGATGCTGATCAAGGATGAACTGACACAAAAGCTAGATAGATACAATGGTACTAAGCTAAAGAGGATGTAGAAGTTGACGAACCAAGCTATGGTACTAATGTACAAGTTGTTTTGGACAAGATTGGATATACAAGCTATAATACAAGCATTGGATACAAGATTATTTACAAGCTATATAGGAGCTCCGAATGATAAGATAGTGGGATGGCTCAAGTTGGTGCAAGATGTAGAAGCTAAGAATGAGGTGATAGTGAAAGATATGGATTTGGCAGGATGCATCCAATGATGATGATAGATGTGCGACCAAGGATGGGGACAATGCTAAGGTTGGTGGTAGCTGAGCTGATAGATGGTGCTAGAGTGAATGGCTAATGAGAGGATGACATTGGATTTGCATGAGGATAGCCTAGAGCGAGATACCAATGACAAGGGAGGATGGACAAGACAAGATCTCTAAGGAATACAATGCCCCCAGTCAGAAGATGACATGCAGAAGGGGTCTTATGATGGATGTGATAGGATTGAAGCTAAGATGGAAAATTTTAAGGTGCTAGGGAGATGGATGATAGCGGGGATGATGGGGTGAGGTTGCAGAAGATAAGTGGATAGTGATAGATAAAAGTTGGTGGATGAAAGATAGGTGGATAAATTGGAAGATGGGGCTAGATGGAAAGATGTGACCAAAAGCATGAGGATGATAGGCCAAGCTGGGGATGGTTGGATTATGCATGATGCTTCTTTGCCAAGTTTTCATCATGGTACTTGTCCAAGGTGCTTGAATTGCCAAGTTTTCACTAGTGGATGCTTTTTTTCTTTATTTTTTTGACTTTTTGACTTTGGACTTAGCTGGAATGATTTTCGCTTTCTTCAACTATTTTTAGCTTTTTTGGGATTTTTCATTGGCTGTTGGAATGTTCAATTTTATTGCTAGCTGTTGGTACATCGGATATGTGATTTATGCAATAGATCGGATTAGATGGGATTGATGGTAGGAGATGGAGGGATGAAAAGGCTGGAAAGGAGCATGAGATGGGGATGCTTGTAGGATCAACATTAGCACATGTTGGGATGGGTGTGAAAAGAGCATATGGGGGATAGATGGTAGATGCGGGCTTGATGGAGGATTTGTGGAAGCACGCTTGGGGGTATAGGCACCCAAGATGGAGTTAGGAGATGGGGGACACAAATCAGTGGATGGGGGATTAACAATGGTGGATGCCATTATGCATTAGGTTTCAACTTTTTTCTTTATGACCCACATGGTTTTGGATTTTCTTTACATAAGTTTTTGCATTGTTTTGCATTCTTTGATTAGATTTTTCCTTTTTGGAGTATGTCTTTTAGAATAGACATATGATTGCCTAGGATGTGGAGTTTTAGCTTTATGCATTTTGAAGTTGGCATTCACATTGCTGTGGTAAGCTTTGGGAAGATGGTTAGGAGAAGCATTGTGAGATGGAGAGGATATGGAAGAGCGTATAGGGGGATGATGATAGATGATGTGCCTTGATATGTACCTTTGTTGATCTTGCGTACGAATGGAGGGAATAGGATTTTTATGATGGCTAATAAGAGGATGGAGGATGGTAGATTTTGGGAAATGAGGACCCAAAATGGATTTAGCGGATGAAGGGGGGAAATGGTAGGTTGTTTTGGGTTGCAAAGATGGTGGAGGGGGGGTGACATAAGATTTCTTGAAGGAGTGATGGGAGGCTGGCATGGTGGGCCTGGAGATAGGCTTGGTTTGGGGATGGCATGTAACAACACTTTTAGATGGTGAGCCTTTGGATACATATCCAAGACCATGAAATCCTGGATTCTTTTGTGCAATAATAGTCTTTTTGATTCCTTGCTCTTGTGGTCCTAAACCTTGACCAAGATAATGCCATCGATTGAGCATTTGAATGAGCCAAGGAAACTTTTTGCTTGTAGAAAATGGTAGAAATGCTTTATTAGATGTACTACAAAGGGGAGATACTATTCTTAATTCTTCTATTGAGAGGGGGCCACCATGGATGAATGTAGTGAACCAAGAGGGTAGATTATAGATGGTGGAATAGCTTGGATAGGTGGTAAGATAGAAGCATGGAGCGGAGATGGTAGAATAGGATCTTGATTTAGCTGATGGGATGAAAAGATATCCTATAGTAGAGGAGGTATGGCTTGAGCTTTTGGAGATGGAGGGGATGGTGACTGCACTATGGATGGAAGACATGGTACAATGATATCTTCATTTATGCTTTGGGAGATGTCAACATGCTTTTGGGTAGGATCTTGATAGGATTGGATTGGAGTGGATGGTGTGATAGGAGGTGAAGGGATGTATTCTTCAAAGGCAGTGGATGGATAGATGGGAGATTCAATAGTGGAGATGGGTGAGTAGAAGATGGATGTATAAGGGTCATTATGGGAGATTTGGGAAATGCTTGGAAGTGATGTGGATAGGATTTGGAGGGATTTGACAGGTGGTGGGATTTTGATGCTTGTGGGAAGTGGAAGGATTTTAAGCAATTTGATGGATGGTATGGGGATGATAGCTATAGGAGATGGAGGTGATATTATAGATGGGGAAGCTTCATCACTAACTACTTCACATGGTTGGATTAGATGACATGGCTTATCGATTGTTGGAGGTGACTTTTCTTGTATTTCCTCTAAGAGATTCCTGGGAGACTCGTGTGTCAGAGGTGGAGGTGGTGGATTGATACAAATAGTTGGTGTGATGGGGTGGAAGATTGGAAGCTTTGTTGATTGGGTGATGGAGGAGAAGCTGGGATATGAGATGGCATGACTAGATAGTTTGGAGGAATGCTTGGATTTTGGGGGATGGTTGGCGAAAGGCATCTAAGGCTCTCAAGATACCTATCATAGTCAACAAGATTTTCATCATCATTGGAATAGGATGTAGCGGGAGAAAGGACAATGTGACCAAACTCATCATGATAGGTTTGGGATTTCATGTTTTGATGATGAGTTGGATGGGGATGGGGTCTTGCATATGGATGAACATGAAAGCTCATGGTTGGATTTGGATTAAGCGCAAATTTTGGATTGGCTGATGAAAGATTTCCTAGGGAGAGTCAAAGCTGCATGACAGACCTAAGGAGGATTGGCTGGAGATTCTAACTTCAAAGATATGTTGCCAAAGCATGAAAGGTCTACTTTCCTATGTGCAAGCTTGGTGGTGATTGTGTCAACTTTAAGGATAGACTGATGATCCTTTAGGAAAAACACAAGATTGACCACTTGTGGATCCCAACCTTTGGCTCAAGGTGATAAGGGATAACAAGTGACAAAGCTAGATTACCCTAGACAAAGCTTTGTTAGAGGGATAACCTCGGTGAGGCTGGTGGATTTGCAAGATGTTAGGAATGGAAAACTCTTGGAAAGGTGACAACAATTTTGAAGGCTTGGATGTGAGATTTAGGCTTTTGGGATGCTAGCTAGGTTTGAGGGGATTGGTTTGGTTCTAAGGCAAAGATCTAAATGAGATGGATGAGCTAAAATGCTTAATGGGATGACTAAGGATGGCTGGCTTACCTACAAGGATGACTCTAAAGTGAAGCTTATGCAAGAAGATGTGGAGAAACAAGGGGGTCTAATCATAGAAATCATGCCTAGTTGGTAAGACATAAGCAGGGGTTAACTCCTGGATGCTTGCTAAATCTGATAGTGCGATCTAACTAGGCATCTTGATAGGTTTCGTCGACTGCTTTGTCTTATGCTTTGTGGAGTTTGGAAATTCGAGGGCTTGGTGTTACTTCCTTTCTCTTGGCTGAAATTTCTTGGTATGCCTGAGATGGCTTGAGTTTGGCTTTGTGAAACTTCTATTTGGGTTTAGGTTGTTTTGACATAAATTCTTGAATTTGCTTGACTTTGAGAGATCTTGGTTGTTTTGCTTCAACGTGTTCAACTTTTGAAATAGGCAGTGACTATGCTAAGTGTGCCCTAAGCTAGGATTGACCAAGTTTGGAAAACATTCATTCAACGAGTAAAAGATCAAGCAATAGATAGGAACAACTAGATAGAAGTTTTTGATTCTCAGAATGTGATATGTGTGCTAAGGAGTGTGTATATTCTACAAATGTTTTGATCAGTCACTTCAAACACATTAACATCCTAGATGGTTGTCTACAAGGCTAACAGTTGGTTTAGCTAGGGAGTCCTCGATATACCCAAAGTACATGAGGCCCAAATTCGTAGATGAAACCAAAAAAATGTCACATAGCCGAGAGGAGCGGTAACCTAGTTCTCCTCTTTCACTTCTCAAGGGTATAAAGTTCATTGAGGCTTAGCCCGAGTGACAAAATCTTGATCCCAAGAGAGGTGTCTTTGGATTCACCTCCCGATCTTTATACTCTGCCAAAATGCTGGAGTTGAGGTCATCCCAAGGGGTGATGAAATCCCCAAGTAGGCCTCCTAAAAGCTAAGACAAAATTTTGGATCCTAACCTTATGCACCCAAGATGGCCTCGAAAGATGGAAAGGAGAGAGAAGACTTGGATGATCTTGGGCTAAAAGACTGAGTTCTTTTCCAACTGACGCTTTAAGTTTTTTGATCTAGACCTTTTGAAAACACACGTGATTTAAGATGCAAAGGTTCAATTCCAATTTGAAATGCACCAACAAAAGAGAAGTGATCAAAGAATGAATACACCAAGAAGATTTAGGGTCAATAAAAAGTAAACTCGCACGCCCAGAGGCCCTCCATGTCAAGTATTGATTGATTTTCTTTAAGGCATTCAAGATTGAGTGTGAGTTTGTTTTAAGCCCAAAAAAAAGATGTGTGTAAAGCTCGATTTCAAGCGTGCACCTGGAGGCCCTCCACATCAAGATTTGTTCAATTTTTATGCCCAAATGAAGTGTTAGCAAGACTAATGTGCATTTAAGAAATTTTCTATCTTAGAAAAACCAATAAAAACTCAAGTGAGTGGAATTTGATTTTTGTGGAGCACTTAACACCTTCTTAGGTAGACCCATCCCCATATATGGCACTGATATTGTAACCAATGGTTAGAATGATGGCTGATTAAAGAGGGTGAGTCCAACAACAAATTCACTCAAAGTGTCTTTATTTGTTTTTATAACTTAGAAAGTTTCTAAAATCTAGATTCTTTTTATGCTCCAAAAGATGAAGTGTGAGATATTGTAATGATTAACTGACCTTTTGCATTCAAGATTGGATTTGTTTTTTTAATCATGCATTCATTAAAAAAAAAAAGAAAAAAAAAAAGCTTGATTTTAATCCATGGCACTCAAGAGTGATTTTAGCAACATGCATTCAAAGACAAGTGATTAAACATTCAAGTTTTTTCCTTTGAACATTCAAGATTGAGATTTTGTGTGTTGTTTTAAGAACTTTGAAGTGCTTTGTTTTAACCTTAGATCATTCAAGATTGTTTTGGACTCAAAAGTGAAAATGACTCTTTGGACTTTGGTTTTCATTCAAGATTTTGTGTTCTAGTTTGCATGTTTTAAGCCCAAAAATGATATTCCTAGATTATTTTGATGCATGAAAAACCTAAGAAGCATTCAAGATTTTGCAACAAGACATTTGTTTGGAACAAATAAAAAAGCTTTTTTAGGACAATTTTGGCAACCATTTAGGACTCTTAGTTTTCATGAGATTTTTAAAAGAACTTTAAAATATTTGCAAATGAGGTTCATTTTATCCTTGATTGATACTTTGAGTTTGATTTAGATTTTAGTGTGCACTTAGTGTTGATTTTGAACCTTTTGAAATGGAAACTTGAAGTTCTTTTTAAATTCCCAAAAATGAAGTGTTCCTAACTTTGCATGAATGCATCTAAAAACTTGATGTTGCAATGATGCAAATGATTGGATTGGTTTAGTTTCACTTGTTAAAAGATTTTTTTTTTTTTTTTTTTGCAAATTTTTAGTTTTTAATGGATTTAAGTATGATTTGGGGGTTCATTTTAAGCACTTAAAAAAAAGTGTGTATGATTTTGCTTCCTTAAAAAAAAAAGGCCAAGATCCCTCAACAAGAAGAAGAAGAAGTAGATGGAATAGAAGAAGAATATAGACAAGAAGAGGAAGAAGAATTCCAAGTGCTTCGTCCACCTATAAGGTTGAAAAATCTGCAAACACTATTAGATAGACTATGAGTTCCTTTGTCTTCTTCATGCTCATGTGGACCTACAAAACCAATTTGTACAATCCTACCAATCACAAAAACAAGCAAAATTAGCCAAAATCAGCAAATGACATACAAAACTTGACTAAAAAAGCTAATGAAGATGACCCATGCGGGGCCCCACCGGGCGTGCCAAAATGTATATGTTACTTTAGTATGTTAGAAACACTAAATTAAAACAATAAAAAATCATTTGCATACTAATTTAACATAACTTAATGAAAGACAAAGTGAAGTCCTCAAATGAGAATATGAGCCATGGATAAACTCTCTCAATGAGGATGATCACTTGATGTAGAGGTGTGTCTAATAGCTAAGATGGCTTGATTATGTATGTATGCTCAAATGATCAAATGAGCTTCAATGGAGGATTTTTGATAGATTTTGGTGAATGAATTTGATGTAAAAATGGCTTCTCAAAATGGCATTATGGCTTTACTTTCTAGATTATGTTAAAATGGCTTGGGAGAGGATTCCTTAAATAGGCAAAGGGCTTGAGGGATCAAGGGCTAGGATGCAAGGATGGGAAAAAGCTTATGGAAGGTTTAGATTGAATGAGAGGAGAGCACATGGATTGTGCTTCTTTACAGCCAATTAGAGAGTGACACATGTCATAGAGTCATTGGTTAGAGCAAGAGGGGTTGAGGGGTCAACAAAGGAGGCTCAAAGCTCATAAAGACCCTCATAATGGCTTGTAAAAGCAATGAATGGGCTTGTAAGAGTAATTTATGGCTTTGGGGGCTTCATAAAGTTTTATGGTTGGGATATTTGTGAGAGTTGAGATATTTTGACTTGGGTTGGATTAAGAAAGTCTTAAGCTTGTTTAAGATTGTGCAAATGATTAAGGGTAGGATTAGAGATGGCTTAGGATTAGATTAGGGATGTTAGGGATAGGCAAGTGGATGACATTTAATGAGGGTGGGTGAAGGAGGAGATATTTGTTAACTTTGGCTTGGGTTAGCAAGTCTTAACCCATGTTTAGGGAATGTGACAAAGTTAGGGGGGGGATTAGGATTAGGGTCAAAGATAAGGATTGACATCTTCTAGAAGAGTCTAGGCTTTGGATAAGGATGAAGACTTTCTAGAAGAGTCTAGAACTTCCTAGGATGAGGATAAATAAAATTTTTAGGAAATAAATAAAGTTTTATTTATTTCAAGGGTTTGGGTTGAGGAGATATTTATTAAAATATTTTTAATAAACATGAGGATTAATATTTAATATTAATTAAATATTTTGAGTTGGGATTAGGGGTAGGAAATGATGGGATTAGCCTTTAATCAAAATTAAAGAAAGATTAGAAGATTTTGGAAGAGGTTAGTGGTCTTAAGGAAATTGGCTTAGTTTTGGGCAAAAAATAAATAAATTATTTATTTTGGGATTTTTGGTCAATTTATTAATTAAATAATTAATAAATAAGGAAATAATGTTTAAATAAGATTTAAACATTTTTGGGAGGGATTCCTTAATTAAATATTTTTAATTAAGATAAAGGGATTTAATGGCATAAAAATAAATAAATAAATAAATAAAATAATTAATTAATAAATGATGATGTCATCAGGGACTTTTTTTTCAAAAAATAAAAATATTTTATTTTCTAAAGGATTTTTTAGGTGTCTATAGAAATAACAAGAGAAAGGAAAGGAGAAAGAAGAAAAGAAAGAAGAAGAGAAGACTAAGGATATACCTAGGAACATAGAGAAATCATTAGATCAACCACAAGAAGAGCAAAGAATGGAGAAAATCAATGGAGTAACTCAAATACAATTGGTAACACCTACAAAAAGGTTGGTTAGCCTAGTTCTACCGCCTCTCAATCACCATGTGAAATTTGATTAAACAACATGAAAAAGACAAAAGATATGGATGTTGAGAAATTGTGTCAAGTAGCGGTATTTTCAATGAGTAAAATTATCCAAGAAGACTAATAAACTAAGAAATAATACAAAAAGTACCTTATAAAGGGTTACTGATAGACTCCAAACTATAAGTGTATAAATCACTTCACAAGATTTGGAAAGAAGAGAAGAGAAATTAGTTGAGGCATTTTAAAATCATTTCACCAAAATTTTGGATGCAACCAATATAAAATCCCATGTTGAGCATGATGCTAACATGTTTAATACAATGTGTGATGATATTAGAAATGACCCAACAACCTTAGACATATGTATTAAGGATTTGAGAGAATAGATTTATAAAGGGAAATAACTTTATGAAAAATGTGTCTTGGCACACAAAGTTACACAAGATATCTCTCAATCAATCAAGGACAAACATGCAAAATTGGAGAAAATGGTAAATGAATTGAAGAACCCAAAAGCCAAAACCATAGAGTTAGAAGGAAAGATTAGCAAAACCAATGATGATATGAGAACTCTTGAGGTAAAGAAGGAAATAATCTTGAAAAGGTTATCATTACTAAGAGAAAATTTAACCTTGAAGATTGTATAGTTTAGAGATAGTTGGACACATGCTTAGAGGCCAAAGACTCATATGAAAATTTACATATCCAAATGTGAAGGCAACAAAACTTGCAATTTATGGACTATGTACATTAACCAACACTGAATATGCAATGAAGGATAATTGGGATAAAGAGTTTAATAACTTGAAGAAGAAATTTATAGATTCTATCACACCTTTGAGCACCCAGTCAGTATGAAGGAAACAAGGTAGATTCACAATTTTGACTTGTATATACATTTTTGACTCACCTTTGTCATTGATGTCAAAGAGGGAGAGTAATAGTATGAAAAATGGTATTAAAAAAAGTTGTAAAATTCATCATATATTGTAAAGGGAGATATAAGTTAAGAGAAGTATAGTATATATGTACGAAGAATACTATATGTAGTAGATGGTAAAATAAATAAGAGATGGTCGAAAATTTTGAAATTTTGATGGCAATGTGAAATACTTCACAAATTTTGAAGTTTTATAATTTTGAACACTTAGCCAAATTTTCCCATATGTTGCCATGAATGCCAAAGGGGGAGTTTTTGGAAATTTGGCTAATGAGATATGTTAGGATTTTCATTTATGGCAACATATAACTTACCTAGAGAAGGAAAAATGAAAGGATAAGTTTGAAGGCATAATATTTAGAAAATTATCTAAATACATATCATTAGAACAATGTACAATTAGCTTATTTTGTTTTGTGCAGTTTGCTAGAATTACTGGAGCTTGTAAGAACTTACAAGAAGGAAGAACATGATGTATATGACACGTGGGTAAAAGTGCTAAAGTTTTGGCTATGTACACACAAAGTTATTATAGTTTTACCAGTAACAGTTTACCAGGACATAACCTAGTTAAGGATAGAATAAAGGCATTTTGGTTTACCAAAAAAATTAGTTGGTAATATTGGGACAATATCCTAGATACTAACCCACATGTGGAAAATTTTAATTCAAAACATTTAGTAAAGTATCAAGCAACAAGGTTGACAGAACAAAGAATTTGGTATAAAAGAAGAACATTTTGTTTAGCGATGCATGACAATGTATTATAATGATATTATGCTTGATGCATGCTATTTATGATCAATATAGATGTGAATTTAGTGATAGTACAAATCAGTATGGTTGTATTTTTAGTTTTGAAGAAGGAACTAAAAGGAAGATTAGATATTGAAGACATCAGTACTGTGTAAAGGTTTTTTGTATCTATCTCTTTGATAGCATTGTAAAGTTGTATTTGCATGTTTGAGAATTGGATCTTCTTGCATAATTTTTTATTGTAATACCAACTCCTAATAGGGCCAAGGCTTATAACAAGGCTAATTCCTCTAACAAGGACATATACATTATACATATGTAATAGACTCCTAATGTGGTCAATATATTTCAAAAGATACTTTTGATTAGTGGATCATTTTGTGGGTACCATCCCCACCAGGGTTTTCCCTTGGCTAAGGTTTCCCTAGTTAAAAAATAATGGTGTTATGAGTTTCATTGTGTTATGGTTATGTTTACTTTTCAATTTGATCATATATGCAAGTTTAGATATTCTTAATAATATCCATAGTTGGGCAAAAGTTTGTGGATACAGGAATGTAGGACTTACCATGGGAAGGTGGATCAACATGACCTACAAAATCTAATCCCCATTTGTCAAAAGGTAAGGGAATGACTTGTGGAAACAAGGTAATCTCATCAGATCTATTCGATATTTCCATCCTTTGGCACCTATCACATCTTATAGTATACTTGTTTGCATCTTTATGCAAGGTTGGCCAGTAGTAACTAGAATTCAAAACTTTCATGGCTATCCTTTTAAAAGAAAAATTTCCACCACATGGTTCATCATGGCATGCACATAGTATATCATAAATCTCTTCTTCCATTACACATCTCCTCATGATTTAATAAGGCCCTATGTAAAAAATAGAATGTGTTATCCAAGAAAATTTGAAACTTTTCTCCACCAATAACCTTTTCTTCTTTGGTAAGAAATTTGGGAGATTCCTTATTGTAGTTGAGTAGTTAGCTATATCTACATACCAAGAATGTACAATCTTGATGAAAAATAAGTGCTCATCAAGAAATGAGTCCTTTTTGATAGTAGGGTCATCTTGTCTTTCAATTATAGAAAGAAAATCTACTACTACATTTGCCTCATCTAGTTTGTCCACAATTCTGATATCAAATTCTTGCATGAGCAACAAAAACTGAGTCAACCAACATGTAATTGAGATTTTTTTCATGAGGTATAATATATTGTTACATGATATGTGTAAACAAATATTGAATATCTTGTGATGTAATGTCTAAATTTGTTGAGTGCATAGATTATTGCTAACATCTTCTTCTCTGTGATAGTGTAATTGAATTATGCTCCTTGCAGATTTTTCCTATCATAATAGATGACATGCTTAATTGTCTCATTTTTTTTTCTTAGGACAACACCAATAGCATATCAAATGCATCTATGTGTATATGGAAAATAAGGGAGCAATCTACTCCTTTCAACACATGCATTAGTGAGGGTAATTTTGAGATCAAGGAATGCCTTCTCACACTCTAATGTACAATCAAAGTCTACATCCTTCTTCAATAGGTTTTACATCATCTCTATTGTTTGGGTAAAATATTCGATGAAACTTCTATAGTAACCAACATATCCCAAAAAACTCATGATCTCCTTCTTCTTAGTGCGAAAAGAAGACTAGAGATAACTTCTATCTGAGTGGGGTCTACACAAATTCTCATGGCAGAGATGTAGTGACCCAAAATAATCCCCTCTTGTATCATCATAAAGCATTTATGACTACTGAGGGATAGATTATGATCTTCACACCTCTATAGAACCTTTTCTAGATTAGTCTTGGCTTCTTCAAAAGTTGCCCCATAAAAAGTGAAATCATTCATATAAATATCCATACAATCATATGAAATATCATAAAAGATACTAATCATAACCCATTGAAAGGTTATAGGAGTATTTAGAGACCTATAGGAAAGTTCATGTATAAAATTTTTCCCTAAGGATAGGAAAATATGGTCTTTTCTTGGCCCTCTAGTGCAATATAAATGTAGTTGTATCTACTAAACCCATCAAGGAAAGATGAGTACTTCTTTCCTAATAAGTTATCTAGTACCTGATCTATAAAGGGAAGAGGAAAATGGTATTTCTTTTTTGCTGCATTAAGCTCTCTACAATCCACAAACACTCTCCACTTTTCTCCACTTTGTAGGTATAATGACCAATGGAGAAACCCATTAGCTAGATTTACTCTTCTCTGAGGTTTTCTAACATGTTTGAATTCACTGTTGATAAATCTCTTATAGGTACATAGTTTAGGATATAGTCGCTTCATGTCAGTGTAATCCCATGAAAATTATGACTTATGATTGGTGAGAATTTGAACTATGGACTTATTGTTTAGTGGTAAGCTTACTATTGACGTTAAATGTTTTTCCTGTAGCTAGTTTCATTTGTATTATTAGTACAAACACATGTACTTTAGGAGGGAAAGACATCTCTATTTCATGAGGCAAAATGATATGTAGAAAATCCATTACTGCAAGATAATGTGTTGAAGTAGATGGAGGTAGGATTGTTTGTAAGGAACATTGGCTTTATGCACAAGAATTATGCTCTACTCCATAATTATTTTGTTGGATATTAGACAATACCTTCTCTTCTTCTTGTTTTTTAATAAAGGGATCCTTTTATGTCATCATCAGATCCATCAATGAATGTACATCTACCTCTTCTTCTCCGAGATCAACAATACTACTTTTCCCATATCAAATTAAGATTTTACAGGGGTACACAAATTGAACTCCTTAGTAGTATATACATCATATATTATCATATGCCTGGATCTACATCCCTTGTAGGCATCTGCAGTGGCAAGCCATGGTTGGCCTAGAATCATATGGTATCCTTCTAGAGTAGCTTTAGGATATATAATAATAAAATTAGTAAGGTATTCTTGTGAGTTCAATGAAACAATAATATCTTCCACCACTACATCTGGCTTAATAGTAGAACTATCAACAAGTTGCATGACTATTGGTGTAGTCTTGAGCTTGAGAATACTTAAGTGAACCATTAAGTCCTTGGTCATAACTATAATATATTCTCCTAGATCTACCAAGACATTCTTTATCCTTACTCCTTTGATAATAATTTACATCATAGGGCTACCATGGTTTGAGTATTTTGGGATGGTAAGCTTTCCTAACATCAAATTAGAGAGTTGACCCAAAACGTGAATGGTTTATGGATCTTTCTTCTTCCTACATGGCTCTTTAGACATGCATCTTTTATGGCCTTATTATAGATAGGGACCTCCTTAATGTCTTGGAACAAAGGAATCTTTACAAAAATGTGTTTAATTGGTCAAGGGGATCTAGAGTAGACTCTTTAGTTTCCTACAAAAATTCTTTTTCCAATATTTATAGAAAAGTATCAAGAGAAGCCTTGTTAGGTACCTTCAATTCTTTAGAAACTTGTGAAGTTTTTATAGGCTCTTTGACTAGAAATGACTCATTGTTATCAATTGCTTCAATTTCCTCCACCATCATTTATGTGATTATAGGAGGAGTAGGAAAAAATATTCTTGACCTTAGGTTGATATTACTTAGATTGGTGGCATAATAAGTCTATTGATGAGGGTTGATAGAGTAAAATTATTCCTACTGGGGCTAATTATTTGGGTTTGGAATAGACTGAGCAAGTAATCAAGTTTTCTTAGGATTTTAGCCCTAATTTGGTGAAAGCGGTAGCATGATAAACTATTATTGGGGATATTAGAGGAAACCAGTAGGTTAATTAGACCATTTCTAGTTTCCTCTCCACTAATTAGATTGTTTCCAATTCTCCTATGGGAGTTTCCATTAGTTATAATTTTGAGACTATCATTGGTTCTACTATGGTGGATTTCACTGATTTTGAGGTTGGTTGGTCCAAGGATTATTATGATAAGGTGGAGCTTGGAGACCAAAATTATGGGAATACTAATTTTTCCATTGATTATTATAAGAACAAAATTTTGTAGAGGGTCCTAAGGCATACCTTGTCTTTGGGACCAAAGCATGCACTAAGAAATGAAAAAATCTTCTTGTCTCCATCAATAGCTTTAAATTTAGTGTCAAAGCATTGTGTCTCCAAGTTAGCAACCATTTTGAATATGTAATTTCTTTTCTTCTATTTTCATTACAAACAATACTTAGCTAGCATTTCTTTAGCTTCATCCTCCTTCCTTTTTTCTTGCATGGTATTCAATTGAGTTGCCACATTGTTAGTGATATCTTATTATAAGTCTAAGAGAAGATTGGAAATTTCCATCTTTGACACTCCAAATCTATTGATTTTTGTAGTAGAGGATCTAATTTGTCATGCTTTCCCAATAGATGCTCTAGAATAGTTAAGGAAAATCCTTTTAATCTAGTCCCAACCATTTTGATCAGCGATGTCTCCTCCAACCATGAGGTGCAATTCTTCAAGATATTTGTCATTAATTCCCTAAGAAAGAGGTGTTTCTAAAATTCCTCATTCAATAGATGATGAGTGCTCTTTTGTAGACGAACTAGGAATATGGAAACATAATCTTCCACGATTCATCTTCCTCTTGTAACATCTTAAATATGTCATCTCCCCTCATATCACTTCCCCTACAATATTATTTGTAATTTTCCAAGAACAAATTCTTCATCCAATCTCAAGTTTGTGTTGTATTAGGTCATAACTCTTTAAACCATCTCAAAGATGTTTCTCTTAGAGTAGAGGGAAACAAATTAAACCTATGGGCATCAATTGTGTAGTCATAGATCCTATAGAGGATATCAAATTCAAAGAGCAAGGTCAGCAATCATGCCATATAACTTAGGAAGATATGGGGCACAAATATTGTTAAGATTATTATTGTCATACAGGTCCAGAATAGGAAAGGGAAAGGTTGGTGGAGGCATTTTGGGTTGTATTGCTAGGTTTTCTTTTGGTTGATAGATTAATAATGGTAGAGTGTTCTCTTCTAAATTTTGTTTATCAACTTGCAAGTTATCTAGATGCTAGATAAGGTACTCAAGTTCTACTAGCTCATCAAGTAGATGGTTTAGATTAAAATTTGAGGAAGAAGGTGAAGGTGTAAGACTTTGATCAACAACATTACCATACAATTATCCTTCTTGGGGAAATTTTTGGTTGAAATTTAGAGATTTATTCTATTTTATGGGACAGGTCTTCTCTGGGAAAGAATCTTCGAAAATGGTCTCTTCTTTTATGTATACAATAAAAATTAGGCTAAGTTCTAAGAAACATAACTACTCTAAATTTTTTGAATTAAAGAGTATGAATGAAATGCAAATTCTATTGACATATCTGTAATGGGCTCTTATTTGACACCATCCCTCACAATAACACCAAAAATGTAGTGTCTTGAACTAGGATGTTAACTACGAACTTCTTATTCCTCTAGTCAGAGATAGGGCATTCCTATTGGTAGCTACATTCTCTTCTAGAATACTATTTAATCAACCTAGGGATGTTTGAATTGAAATGGGACAATATTATATGTAAACTAATCACCCTTTCTAGATATGGAATCTATCCTAAAAGCTATCATGCTAGAATGTAAATGATGGAATTGAAGTACTTGAGAAGAAACTCCAATCCTACCTACTAAAATAAAAATGAATCTCAGTTTTAAGGACAAGTAGTAATCTATCCTACATGGTTGTGGGAATAAAAAACAAATCTATGATTCTTCCAACTATGGAAATAGTCACACTAAGATACTATTAAAAATATTAACAATAAACAAAAATGGCTAATATTCTATTTAAAAATAAATAGGTGCAACTCCCTAAGTGGCCCCCCTTACACAATTCCTGAGGAACACAACATTAAAGTATAAAAATCATGGATGAAATATTGCAAGTACATGATTCTTCACTAAAATGAGACAATAATAAAATAAAACCTATCCATTCACTTAAATAGAGCATGCTTATTTATTCAACTATATTCTAAAAACTAACCGACTTCTCCCAAGAAAAATGGAGTCTTTATTACATCTTTTGACTCTTCACAATGATAATTAAGCATGAGGAGAAGAACTAAGTAAAATTATTTTGTAGGAGTAAAAAAATCACCATCCTCATTTGATGTGTCTTTAACTCTACAACTATTGGATTCATGCAGTGCCCCAAGAATGCTTCTTCTTCTTTACCTACACATACTAGTTAGAAATTAATAAGAACTAAGCAATAGTTTTCCTATGGCTATAGGATATTTAAGCATGAGTAGCTATAGGAAAGGGGTTCACCTTATGAACTCATAACAAACATTTTCATAATTAATCAGCAAAACATCAAGCAATATCATGGAAATATACTAGGAGACATACCACAATAGTAGATAATACTAATTATAATAATCCTTTATATATATATCCATAATATCCATACTTATCACTTAATGTCTTTGTGTATCAAAAAAAAGGAATGAAAAATTCTTTTAAACATATAAAAAAGTGTTCAAAATACGGGCCCAAAGTATGAAAAAATTAGGTTTCATTAGGAACCCTTAGGATCATACATCCTAGACTTGCCGAGTATTAGTTTGAAGTGTCTTAAAAATTCATTAATGGGATCTTAGGGCACTCTTTCCTATTGTAAAACCTTAAACTTCACATAACTTAGGAAATAAGGTTCCCTTCTTCTTCTTAGGGCCTAACTATTCCCTATATATCATAGCATATTGCCAAATAAATTAAATAGTCCCAAGTCTTGGAAGAATAAATTTTGGGAGAATATGAGGGGTCTAAGGGTACCCATATACTCTAAAAAAAGTAAAATTCTCAAATAAGAAAGAATCACCCTAGATATTCTTTATAGGTCCCCCCATATTGGTAGTAAAGGGCCTTAATAACATCCTAATTGTTAAGGGGATCCTAGCCCCATTCACTCCTAACATATCTAGAACATGGGTAAGAAACAAAATGTCAAAACAAATAGAATTTGAGGAATACAATGAATTATCCCATACCTTTGTTCATAGTTACACTTGAGAGCTTCTCTCATTTATTCTTTGGCTTCAATGAAACCTTGTGTACATGGTCAATACTGTAATATAAAATCAAAAGATGATGATGAAACAATTCTTGAAGTTAAGCTTTCTGATATCTTCTTTAGTAGTTATGAAGGCTTGGTGAATAATATTTACTATGTATGCCACATAATAATATTCCTTTTTCATATGTGGATTTTGAGCATTCATAACCATCATAAAAAAATCTTCAGTAAACTCAACCCTCCATCAATCCTATTGTGGTTCCATAATGCACGCCCCATTTCCTAATCGAAATGGGGACCCCCTACTTTTTTCTCAGATTTGGGCCAATTTTGAGGCCCTAAGTCTATCCCATGTCATAAAATCAAAAAGTAAAAAGTGAAAAATTAAATTTAAAAAAAAATGCACACCTACGTAGCTACCCTACTGCACAAGTGCGCTTCATCTTGGATGATGCACCGATGTGCACCTATGCATCTGTTCAAGTGAGCATGAGTGCACCACCAAAGAGGGTGGGGTTATATAAACCCCCCCACCCCTTTTCTCCTCACTTGTTTTCATTGCCTTTTGCGCATTGCGAACCTTCACAATCTCACCTTTTGCGCCCACAACTATTGGACTCCAGTACACCGCACTACCGCACTAGTAAAGGTGCATGAAACCCTCAAAACAAAAGGGGTGCATAGAAGCACACCTAATCAGGTGTGCTCCTATGCACCCCCATCCACATACACTTTGGAAAAACTTAAAAACTTAAAAAAAAATTCAGACTAATGAATTTGGTGCACATTTGCGCACCTAACATGGTGCGTAAGTGCGCACCAAATTGCGCAAAACATAAATAAAGAAAAAGGGGGTGTACAATGCACACTCAACTTGGTGTGCACCTACACACCCCCTTATATGAAAAATCCCACACACAAAGACCCAAAGAACTAAGAGTGCACCCAACTTGGTGCGCAAGTGTGCACCTTATTTTTTAATTTTTTAATTTTTTTTTCTCTTGAATAAATAAAAGGATAGTAGGGAGTTTTCACTCATTTAGTTTTAAGATTGAGTATTATTATTTCCTTGATATTATTGATGTTAAACTAATAGGCCACTTTCTTTGATCATGAAAATATAATGGCATCCTCATCTGATGCGAAAATGGCACAAAAGCCCATGGTGTTAGTTCCAAGGGGTCCCATCCAAATCAAGGTTCTAGGATGACTATGCAAAAATTAAGGACACTAATTTGTGACACACTAACTTGGGAGACTTCTTAAGAATTTTCAACAAATCCATAGAGAGATCGGATTTGGTATCTATTTTGATCTGATCAGGGTTAGTCAATGTAGCTTCACACCCAACATCCATGAAATCATCAAAATTAATCATGACATTGGCACAACACTTTGTTCCTGAGGAAAGGGTGATGAAGAGCATGATAGGAGAAGTTGTACTTGACCTCTGACCTGACAACATTGAACAGGTCTTTCATCTCCCTAGGGTAGATCAATTCATCAGACACTCTTATGAGGTAGCTGAAAGGTGGTATAGGAAACAATTGAAAGAGGCAACATATATCATTCAATCTTCCTATCTCATTGAGAGGACTCCTCTAGGAAAGATAAAAAAAAAGGTGATAATGATAAGGGGGTAATGAAGGAGGATATTGGATAGTCTACCATTCTTCTAAGTAGGGTAATGGGTCTACCGACAGCTAGGCACCTCAATGTTTTCATGGTCAATTTCATTAAGACAATCAAGACAACAAGAATTCCATTGGACTGGGCCACCACATTGAGTGAGAACTTATGTGAACAATTGGGGGTGGTCAAGGACAAGAAGAAGTTCTATATGACCTCATACATGGTGTATTTACTAGCAGTAAGGGCAAAAAATTATCCTGGACTGTACAAGAGGGGAAACATGCAGGAACCCAATGCCTGGCCTTATATTTTCTACCCTCAATTGGTGAGGAAGAAGCTCTCAAGGTAGAGAAAAGAATACAAATTTTTTAATGATGTGTTCATATTTGCGATCATTCGATTCATAGAGGGAGACTATGCAAAAAGATTATCTGATGATGCAATAGCACAAATAACAACTCTTGAGGCCTACTACATCTAGTTCTAAACTTTCATGTATCTATGAGTAGTTGGTGCCACTATAAACTCAAAAAAGCTCCCTATATATCCTTGTGATAGACCAATATTGTTGGAGATTACATGATAGATTTAATTTTCATATGACAGGGTTAGGAAGCAATGAAGACCATGTTGGACATGGCCCTTGGTCATAGGACCATATCAAGTGAAGCAGAAATAAGATATTCCATCTTTCAAGTGGGAGTGGGAACATTATCCCCCAGAGGAGTACAACTCTCCTAGGCCATATTTTGATAATATTGGAAAAGTTGAGAGCCTGGGAGGTAGAGAATTCCACCATGAAGAGGCCATTAAGGACCATTGGATGAATGCAAAAAACAACTACGATGTTCGTATTAGGGACTGTTGTCGGATGACTTTGTATTTGCTAGAGAAGGCTCTTAAAATAAGTATTCTCAAGGAGATACTGTAGCAAGATTTCAAGGAGCTACTAGAGACCCTATTTAACTTAGGAAAAATTGGAGAGAGACCCATAAGGAACACCGATGTTGACAGGGAAGAGGGTGATGATATTAATCATCGGGCGAGGGATGTCATCAAGATGACAAAGGATTGGATCAAGAAACCATTTTAACTTGATCTAATACCTAACACCATGATTTTTCATGTGCAAGTCCGTCCAGGGAAAGGTGGAGGAAAGAAAGTTATGATTCCTACCTTTGTGGCCCAGTCTCCTATCAGGCCAGAAACAATATACCAACTTGACTGCCCAGTTGGATACTATCACCCTTCAGAGAGGAAAAGAAAGGGCAAAAGAAACAGGAATTCTCCTCAATGGGTCAAAATAGAAGAGGGTGAAGTGAAAGCACCTCCTCAACAACAAGAAATAGATGTGAAAGGGTCACAGGATATTGCAACTTCTAAAGACTAGCCTGACCCTCAATTGCCTCCCTTTGTGCCCAGCCAGTCTAAAGAGGGTGAAATTCAACAAGTCTCTGTTCCTCCTCCACAAGTAGAACTAGCACCCCCTTTTGCCTCCAAGAAACATAAAAGGATTAAGATCCACATGAAAAAGAGGCAAAGGGTGACTAAAAGAATGGTTCCTTTCCCATCCGTCCTCGAAACTATTCCCGAGGGAGAAGAAGAAGAAGAAGAGGAACATGTGCCTTTACAAGGAAAAACTTGGATAGCTAGAGCCATATAACAAAAAAATAGAAGGGCATTTTGATCATCCAGGGGAACTTGAAGTTACTGCACACTACACAAGAGAATGTGAATAAAATGGTTGTGATTTTGAAGCAAGATTTTAGCATAGTGGATGAGTTAAGGGTCTGGAGTAAGGACTTACAAGTTTTGCAAGCCATAAAGTGGCAAAGGTACAAGATTTTGGTAGATGTGTATACAAAAAAAGAGTTAGATTTGAGTGACAATTGGATAGAGAATACTGTGGATAGTAATAAAGTAATGGAAACATTACACATAGAGATCCATCGGCTCAAGGACCAAGCTTGAGAGAAAATTTTGGAAGTAGAGAGGCTTTATAGAGATGCATGTTTAGATATTTTTGAAGATGAGGAATGAGAGAAGTTGTTGCCTATAGAGGTAGTAGTGGAGAATTTTAAAAATATTTTTGAGGAAGTTGCTAATGATGAGGACATCTGGTAGGCTTTTGGAATAGAGGAAGCCCTACTAGAGTTGGATACCAAACTCAAGGATTTTGCTGAGAATTGAATTGAGGTAGAAAACTATAGACAGAAGGTTAAAGACAAGTATGAGGCTTTATATATACCAGATGTTGCAAAGCTTAATGAGATTATAGAGAAATTCAAAGGCAAACATCTAGACACAACATTGGGATAAAGGGGAACAAAACCCAGAAGCTAGAATTTCAAATTTGATACTCAGTAAATTTTAGAGATTTTGGACCATTTTGAGGTGCGTAGGTGCATAGGTTTGCTTTTCCAAAGGTGCATCGATAGTTAATTGCCAGTTCTAAAAATAGAGCTTTCCATGCATTGAAAACACATTTTGATGGCAGTTTAACTCTAACAAATGCCCAGTGAAGGATCAACTTCCATTTTTGACACTTCTAGACACTTCCACTTTAACTAAAGGCTTTCTTATTCTTTCTCCTCTCATAAATTCTTTGTTTTTGACATGTAAAGGCTCATGCATCCAATTAATGAATAAAAATGGATGGAGTCCTACTAAGCACTAGTTAGATTATTAGTTTGTATATAATTAGTTTGTTTTATTAATTTAAAATTATATTATTGCATGAAGATATCTCTCACTCTCAACACAAATTGAGAAGATAATTTCTTATAAATACTCCATTGTAATATGTAATTGGGGCTACCATTATTTTGCAATAAAATTATGCTTTTGGTGCTAGCATTTGGAGTGTAGTGATTGTTGCCTAAATGTGTCATTGTTTTGTGAATTTATGTTCTTAGAATTGTGATTGAGCCCAAAGTATATTGCATAATTTCTAGTTGTGTTATCTTTTAATTCTAGTGATTGCTACGATTTTACGAATTCTGCTGGCATATTTAGCTCAAGAAGAAATCATCAAATTGTACTTGCATAACTTCTTGTCTCTCATGAGCACACTTTCCATGGCCTTGTGATTTGATGAAGAGTGAAATATCATACAATTATTAAATTTCTCACCGACGATTGCATCAGTGGAATCTAGGAAGTGTTGCTCCTATTTTCATTGCTTACCTACCAATTTCTTTGAAAGCTTAACTCATAGACATGTTGTTTTCTATAACTTATGCCCATTAGGATTTTATTTTCATGTTATTTTCTTTAAAAGTTTTGTTATTTTCTTTACTAACCCCCTTGTTAGAATAGGACTTCATTCTAGTTGTATTGTTAGATTGCATTCATAAAAAAATAAAAAATACAAAAACATAGTTCTTTTTTCTTGTTTTATTTTGAAATAGTGGATAGATTCTTCATCTCATCCAAAATAAAAAAAAACCAGTAAAGGCCTCCTCATAAACAATCACATTTATCTTCAATTGAGTAGATTTTAGTAGGTTATAAGACAACTTGAAACCGTGGAGTTGATTCAAAAGATTGTTTTTTCAAGAGAGGAGTTCGCAAGAATTCCTACCGTTTAGCATCATGCATAATGACAACTCAACAAAAGTGGTGCTAGAAGGAGGGCCACACTTTTGAATCTCAAAAAAAGTTGAAAATTTGCTAAAGTTTCAAAATTTTGCACTTTTGTAAAATTTTGCATTTGCCACAAGTTCAATTTTTTTTGAGTTTTTGAAAAATTCAGGTGCATAGGTGCACAGCTCTGTAGGTCTGCATATTCATAGATTTTTAGCTATGTAGGTGTGTAGGTATGCAAATTCTATGGTGCACCTAATTGGTGAAAAATTGTACTTTTGTAGAGGTGCACTTTTTCCAGAATTGATGCAAACTGGAGGGTTTTGATCCAAAATCCCCATTTTAGTGAGCATTGAGATTTTCACCAAGTACACACAAGTTTCTTGAGCTTACCCAGTTTTGTAAACCATGCAGTGACAAAGGGATATCTCGAATCCAACCACTTCCATTCAAGATTTCATTATCTTCTTCTACTCCGCCACCACTTCAACCACCGAGTAGACCCCCACATATTCCAATAGTGCCGCCACCATTCCAACCACCCTTAGGTCTACAAATCCTCCAATGTCCTTTTTCACAAATGCAGTGGACTCACCAATTCACTTGAGATGCACTTCATGACCTTCCTAAGAATCCTGAAAAGTTCTGCCCAAGGTTTATTTATGGAGAAACAGGAATTGCCAAAGATCACATCAAAGTATTCAAAGAAATTTGCAACTGAAAGGAGATTGCCAACTAGGATGTGGTTCTTCATTTATTTCCCATTTCTTTGGGGGAAATTTCCTTTAATTGATATGTTAATTTTCCACCAAGATGTATTGGAGATTGGGATACTTTTGAAAAATTATTCTTGGAACAATTCAAAACCTTCATCAACCTAGTTGTGATACATCAACAATTCATATAAATTGAAAGGGACCCAACTGAGATAGTTTCACGCTTCAACAACTGCTTTCACATGGCATACTACAAGTTGTAGATGTTGTATAATATACCAGTTGAAGCTTCTATTCAAATTTATCTAAATGCTATGGATCCTCTTACTGCTATCTTTCTAAGAAGACTTCCTCTAGCCAATATTGATACATTAGAAAAAGTCTTCACAGAAGCAATTACATTCACTAAACAAGCCAATCCTAATGGAGGAGGAATGATTGTTCCAGTGCAAGCTATCACTACAATACCAATGTATCCTGTTGGAGCACCCACAGTGCCTAGCCAATTCATACCTATGAACCCAATTCCATTACAGTAGGCACCTACTCCATAGAACCCCACGCTAACATATCCAGGGTATGAGCCTTCGAAAATTTCTTTCTTTGAATAGAAGGCAACAGTTCCCATCAAAGTAGACAATAACTTCATTTCAAAATTTGGTCAAATGAAAAAGACTATGTCACAAATGAACAATGAGTTGATGCATCTTAGATTTTCATAAGGATAGAATAACAATTTTCAAAGAAACAATGCTAGTCCCTATAATGACAATTTTGGCCAAAATTATAACAGGAACTTCAATGTGAACAATAACAACAACAATGTAGGAAATAATAATAGAGGAAACAACTTCAACCCTCCTAACCATAATAATGGCTTCCAAAGGCAAAATAGACAATGGAACATCCGTCCAAATAATGGAAGCATTCCTACCGACAACAACAACAACAACATTCAGTATGCAGATATTAATCAATATGATGATAGTCAAAATGCACCCAACAATGATGATTCGTACTATAATGGCAATCAAGAGGTGAGTCAAAGCTCACAAGTGAATGACAATGCTCCTCCTATATAATTCAATGCTATGCTATTGGAATCCTATGATTCTGCACAAAGTGGAACAATCAACAAGTGAGGAGTTCTCATTCCCATTTAGCTAAGAACTAGATCTTTAGTATGATGAGATGTTTGCCTTTCACAATGATAATTGAAATACATATAATCTCAGAAGTAGAAATGAACCCCTGACAGATGGGATTCCTCTAGCTTTACAACCAAATCCACCTAATCCAAGAGCAAGTAACAATTCAACACCAATAAGACCACTATATGGAGGACAACAAAATTAGAATCAAGTGAATGTACCAACAATATTGAAGAAGCCTGCTTGGTCTACCAAAAAGTACATTGTGGTAGAGGACTTGAAAAGAACTAAGGCCAATATGTCCATGTTTGACATGTTACAGAATTGTCCACAATAATGAGAAGCCCTTATGAAGACTCTAGATCATACAAAAGTTTCCCATAATATGAGTACTATTCCTCAAAAGATAGTATCTCAACAAGTGAATGATGCAGAAGCCATGTCCATTATGTTCAAAGACAAGGTTGAAGTACCCCCATTTTTGCTCAGCATTAGGATATATGGAAAGGATCTTCACAATTTCCTTATTGATTCAGGAGCTTCATGTAATGTCATGCCATTATCGATAGCCCAAAGGCTGGGGGTTAGTCCTCAACCCTCCAACTAAGTAGTGATACAATTGGACAAAAAAAAAGGTAAAAAACATAGGTGTATTAGAGAATGTGTAGATACAGTTAATAGTTCACCCCTAGACTTAGGATGTTATTGATATACATGTGGTTGATATCCCAGAAACATATGAGTTACTTCTGATTAGAGAATGGACAAAATGTCTAAGAGGATGGTTTTCTATAGATTTCATTCAATTATGGTTGCCATGGAAAGGGTTAAACAATCAGATCAAAATAGATGCATAACCCAAACTGAAAATGATGATTAGAAAGTACAATGCCTCGAATGAGATAACATTCTTACAATCAGATTTGGGTTCATACAAAGTGATTGTATTCAAAATGATTCCAACTAAAGCATCCCAGAATCAAGATACAGTACTCAAGATGTTGGTCCTAGAGAGCGAAACTATGACACAATTAATAGATAATATGGTGGCTAATTTATAATGTTTAGAAGAGGAAGCTGATCCCAATATCCTCCTCCTCCCAAGATTTTTTGGTTGCACAAAGTTAGTCACTCAGAATTTGAATGCTCATGATGCTAAGAAGTAGTTGCGAAGGTATTAACACACATGATGGGGAACAAGGATAAAATACCCTAGCAGATGAACTCATAAGAAGCCAAAGTTCTGTAAACTCATTGACTTTGTGGAGAAGATTGAAGAGGAAATCAAAGATCTAAACATGTCATATAGTGACACCTCTTCCAATGGTGGAGGTTTGTCTTCTCCTCCCCTTGGGATCACTACTACATTTAACATCATTTTTCGACCAAAAATTTCGACCATCAACTAAATAAATTTAGGGTGGTTAAAATGTAAAGGCAAAAATTTCTTTTTTTTACATATAAGACCCATGTTGGTTGAAATTTTGACCAACACAGGGCTTATACATGTGCAAAGTTAAATTTTTTGTTGTCTTTTTACGTCTTTTGCACCCGATTTCATTTCACATTTTTGGAGCATTTTCACATGGTTTTCTTTGCATTTTTGCATGGTTTTTGGAGAGCCTAATTTCATTTTAGGTTTTCTTTGTAGTTCCCACCCACTTGATTAATGACGCTTTCTAGCCCTGGCAATACTATGAAAGGGGGCCTTGCATTTACATCAACATAGGGGGGGTAGAATAGTAGTTAAAAACTCTCGATATTGTCTTTCTTTCATTCTTCCTGTTGTGCTCGACTTCAAAAGCTCTTCCATTCATGACCTCCAATCACGCCTGCATCTCCGGTGGTTGAGGAGAGGAATTTCTCTTCGAGCATCCATATATGAGATTAGCATTGATAGACTAGTCAGTTGAGTGCTGGCCTTAAGGAATGGATTTTTGCATGGTTTTTGCAGAGCTCGATTTCATTTAAGGCTGGTCTTCAAAGCGAATCAAACCAGACTTTGAGGGTTGCTAGAGAGAATCTAGTAAGTTGTTTTGTGATATATTGTTTGTTTGTTTTTAGTGAATAGAAGTGACCATGGAAAAGAACTTACTCTGAGCATGTGGCAATATAGTTTTTGGAATAGAACCTAGTATTGATCTTTTGGGATTTGGGAGTCAGTATTGTGTATTTTTTTTGCATCATTGCCACCACTTCTCCCATGGGAGGTCTCAACAAACTATTCCCTTGAATGCACACAAATGCCACCCTCACCAACACTTCTACTTGTTCCAGATCGACCTCACTGCCTAGCCTTGGATTTGACATGCCCACAAAATTTCTAGGCACCATCTCATTGAACAACCAGTCTGGATAATATTGCTTACTTGGGATTTCTGTTGGATTGAAGTTTTTCCTTCCGCTGACGAGTGCCAACAACATTTTGCCATAGCTATACACATCCACTTTCACATTGATGGGCAAATCACTTATCCAATTTGGTGCCATATATCCCCTCGTTCCTCTTAAAACAATCAGAGTGTTGCTTTGTTCCTATTATTTAAGTAATCCCTCTTTCCACTCTGTCACAATAAATAAATAAAAATTTCTTTTTTCACCTCACACATGGCTAAAATAGTTAATAATATTAGTATTTAAATATGCTTGAAGCCCCTTAAAATGTTCCAAGAATCAAAATATCTAAAGGCACTTGTTATTATATTTCCATTATTCTCTCCACCAAGCCCAAGAATATAGCCAATCTAGATGCACACATCCCTTATTTACCTCATGCTTTCAACCACTTACTTTGATTAGTAAGCTCATCCGAGCTATTCACAATTTAAAACCTTCAATCTCCACCTTTCATCTTCAGCTTCATCCTACGGGGATCCTATCAACCATGCTTCACAATGATCTCATCATTAGATCTTTACTATCCATTCTCCATTCCAAAATTCTATAAATTGAGCCACTCTCTCATCCATTCCAAGAATCCATCAAGTTTGAGCAAAGTATATGCTGTCAAATCAAGTCATCCTTAAGAAAATGAGCATCGACATATCAATTAATCAAGGAGAATATCATTAAACAATGGAGGCTTTGGTAACATTTGACTCAGGTTTTTGATGGTAATGTTGTTTTCACACTCTTTTGTTGAGCTCTATTTGGAGGTTTTGTTTTAGCTTGCACAAGAACTTGTTTTTTTTTAGTTTGATTCTATTGTATTCAAATCTTTTGAAATTACACAAGTAATTGATAGATGGATCACACAAGGTTTCAAACCCAAGTGAGTTCCACATGAAACATAATCATAGGTCTTGTTCATTAGGCCAATGGGTAATGGAATAGTCTACCTTGAATCTAAGGTTTGATTCACAATTGATGTTCAAGCCACTTTTGAATCAATCATCTTTATGTAACCAGATTGTAATTCTAGCAACTATAAAACTAAATATTCCTGGAAGTCACATAAATATTGGTTTCTGTCACTTTTGCATGAACTCAGTTGGTAACTAATTGATGGTTTGCTTTGCTTTTTCCCGAATCTTGTCCAGAATTGATCATGACACGTGTCCAAATTAATGCTCTCTCACAATTTTTATATACCATCAAATAAATTTTGGAGTCGAATGAATATGATATTGAAATGTGGATGATTGATTATGACAAACAACAAGTTTTGATTTTCATATATGATATAAAAAATGAAGCTGAGATTTTATCATAAACAAATTTAGTGAAATAAGTACCTTTCAGTTTTAAATTCTAATCAAAGAAGTATCATCACAAACTCATGATTCCATATTGAAAAGAAAAATGAAGTATGACATAAACTTATGATGCATATTAGGAAACAAAATATACTTATGAAATCTTCCATATAAGTAAAAGACCCAATGGCAGGGGAATGGTGTTGAATAACATGTGAATGGTGTCGAGTATCAGGCCAAATTGATAGTGTTGGTGGATGGAGAGAATAAAAGTGGAAAAAGAAAGGAATATCAGTGATGAATTTATCTTTATCCTTCAATGTGACCCCTGATTCATCCATTCCATCCGATGAATTTACAAATATAATAGCTAGACAATGCACAATTTTGATCCCATGCATTGAGAAAAAGAGGATGCTTTGTGCACAAGTGCTAGGTCAGTGTGCACTAGCCATCAATCATGATGGGACTTGGGTGGTTTTGTGGATTCCTAGAATAAAATCCATTTGGAATGAATTATAGTGTGGAGCCCAGTGCTTAACTCAATTTCATAGAAAAGAATCCAAAATCAATTATTTGTTAAGGTGTCTTCTTACCTAGAATTTTACCTCAGAAAGTTTAGTGAGTCCAACTTTTTAAGATTTGTCCAAGATTTCATTGGGAACCTCATTTAAAAATTAATTCTAGGATAGATTTGAGGTAGGTACTAGTCTGCAAAAATAAGATATGTGTGGGGTAGACATTCCACCAAATAAAAATAGAATGAAAGATCAGTACAGTCTTTTCCAAACCTAATATTTAATGATTAAATATATTAGGCTTATCAAAGAAACTTTTTGAAATTGGCAAACAAATTATGTTTGCTCATTTATTTTGTTAGAATACTGCAGCCACTTCTATTAGCAGATTAGATTTTATTTGATAAATTTGGTTCAGGTATACTTTTCACTTGATGAAATCAACCATTTTAGTTTTCAAGTGATATCATAATTTTAGATCAGCTTAAAAACATGCGCTGAACCATTCATTCAATTTTTCATCTTCCTATATAGGAACACTAATTGTTTTTTAAATTTCTAGTTTATTGTACATATTTACACCATGTGCAATTCAACTTTTTTGGCAAATTATAGTTTTATTAACTACTTATGATCTTAAATGAGTAAAATTAAGTCTACCCTATGATCAAGCTTGTTGCATGTAAAACATTTGCCATTGAATTTCTATCTGTTGGTCTAACTTGTAGGCATCTCATTAGGTTTCTCAATCTGATACGCTCTAAAATTTGTTGTCTTAGAACATTCTCCTTGTTCATAATGCAATCCTTGCTTATCTCCAACTGGTTTTTTCCTTTTTAGCTACTCATAAAGCTTTGCAGTGCTCAATTTGAATTCATGCTTGAATTTCTTTGCTTTGGCTCTATCATCCCTTAAGACTTCATTCACATTCTCAAGTTCTTGCTCGTTGTGCTTTATTTCATTTAAATCAAGTTGTATCTGTCTAGCGCGAGTGTTAAATTAGTGACATTCATCTAATTTCTCTTTTAAGGCCTTTTAAAGTTTTTCTTGACTTTCTTGCCTCTCATGCAATTCCTTAGTCAAATTGGAATGTCAGTACTGATTTTGGATATACAAAAAAAATGACAATCTATCAATGAATTTGAAGACTAGTGCCTTGTTTACTAGGGCAACAGAGTCTATTGCACAGTAGATTAGTTAGGTACAACTTTGTAGGAAAATGCTATTTTTAACATCAACTATTTCAAAGTTATAGAACACAAGAGGTTAAAACACATATGCTATCCACTGACACTCTAAAGGATTTTAACTTATTCAAATAGAAGATGAATCAGACAAGGATGAAGAAGCATACATGAATCTCTTAGTTACCTTGATTATTAGACACATTCTAATAAACAAGGGAGGGAGGTCATTAAAAAAATATTTGTTGCATATAGAGACATTATTCTTATAGTGTATAGAGCATGTTGGTAGTGGCTTCTGTAGCTTTGGCATTTTGATCTGGTGGGTGCTAAGGAGGAAGAGTTTGCTGAAAATGTCTGGCCAAGGAAGTATCAGTCCATACAGAACATGAAGGTAGGAAGATTGCAAAACAATAAGTTGTTGCAAGATTGCATCCTTGGAAAGGATAGACTATGGATAATATGATGTGATTAATATCAAATAAGTAAAAGTAGGGGGATGTATTTTATTGAGAAGGGAAGGTGAACTTTGTGGATTGGGGAGAAAAGTAGGTGTTTAGGATATCCTTCAATCGTCAAAAATGAGTAAAAGCAGAAAGTTGTCGGCAAAAAATTAATTTGATCTCTTATTCTACTGTAGTGAGAGGTTGTAACATTTATACCAATTTCATTTGTGGGATACACACTCTTGATAAGTTAGTTAGCCTTGCAACTAAGGTTGATGGGGAATGTTAACACATGCAACCTGAGCATGAGTTTGAATTTGGTATTTCCTTGGGGATATTTACTTATTTTCCAAATAGAAGGTATCATCTCCATTTTGTTTGTCATGATAAGTTGTCATAGGTTTTTTGAATGAATTTATTATCTTATGTGTATTTCTTCTCATAGAATGAACTTAGTTGAATGAAGCTAAACATGTGAATGCTTGATGACCCAGTTCAAGAATATTGTGTATATAGAGGCCTTGTACAATCGAGTATAATTTCTCCCTCATATAAGGTCACTTATGGATTCAGGAAAATGCAAGATGCATTTTCAAAGGGTGTCTTTTGTTAGTTTTGAGACACCAATAATTTTTGAAATAAATAATTTATCCTCAGCAAGATATTACTTCAAATTGTCATAATCTGTGACTTTTTTTGACAGGTTTAGACATCTCTCTCACAAGTAGATCATTGAAGCTAATTACAGATGATACTAATCTAGATAATACATGCTCAAAGGAATTTTCTACTATTAACATTAGGAGTGGATAAGAGTAGGTAGTTATTAAAACCATTTCAAATGACGTGGTAATGTATGAACTCCCATTAAATTTCTCACATAAGCATGATTAAGATGTTGCATTGAGATCTCCAATCAAACATGTTCATGGTAGTGAAGCTTGCAACTCCAACAAGACTTGTCATACTGATAAATTAGGAGTACATCTAGAAAATCATCCTAGGTGGAAAGGGAGATATAATGAGAGTGAATCACAAGGGAATTTAATGGTGGATTCTACCAAACAAAGAGATCATAATCAACTTCTTTCTGGAATCAGTAGTAAGACTCTTGATCATGTACATGTGAGCAAAAAAAGATCAATTTTCCCTTAAGGAGATCATGTTTCCTTAGATACTTACCCTCAATTCTTTTTGATCTTTTATTTAGGGTATTTTGAATTAAAATTATGTTGATAAAATTGAATTTGTATTGGAGATGCAAGAACTGGTAAATAAAGGCATATTTGTTAAGGTTGTTAAAAATATCAAGCAGTGGAATTCAAACTTCTTTGAGGAAAATCTTGTGTTTCTATTTAAACTAAAGAAAGTATTGAGATGTTCTCATTGATTATAATTTTTAGTATATTTGATATAAAAGGGTGGTCAATTATTTCTATGTTCACAATCATGACATTTTTAGACTACTAGTTATGATATACAGGTTGAGTTTCTTAAAGTTGTAAGAGACATGGATTATACAGGGACTCTTAGAGTTTCACAATCTGGCATGGGTCCTTTTTCTTAAAGATATTCAAAAATTTTGAAACCTTTGAAAGAGATAATACTAACATTGAAAAAGCTAGATGATAGTGCATCAATAAATTAGTGCATTTTGTTAATTTTTCTTGTGACTTCGCTTCAGGTATTATCTAGAATTTTAATGACACAACTATTAGTAATGTTATGAAATGAAGGACTTGATATTTTGGTGCATCATTTTCTTATTAATAAACTTGTGCTATATTAGAAATGCTATCATAGTACATCATGATTATTTTATCTCTAGCTTAATATATGATGCATGATCAATTTTATTCCAGAGAAAAGAAATTGTGATGTCCTTAAGCTACCACGAGGAAGACCAGTTATGTGAAGCACATACTAGTTAGCTATCAGAATGATATGGGAGAAATAAAATCCTGCAACAACTGGAAGAGTCTAAATATTTATCTTCTAAGACTTGTGATATTGCGATCTAAGTGAACAGATGTTACATTTGAAAACTTTCCAAGCTTAGGCAACTAAAACTAGGCAAAATATTGATACTTAGTATCTTGGAAAATTTTAAAAAATAAGCAATATATTAGCATGGATTTTATATTGAGTCATACACAAAGGTTTTGATGGTATATTTTGGTCATTGCCGTGGATCAATTTTCCAAGATTGCTTACACTATAGCTTGTGAATACTACAAAGATGCATCTTTTAAGGAGAAATGAAATTATGAGTCATTCTTGGTATAATTTATGGAAGAAGCCATAAGCATGATCATAGTGCAGTTGTGGATGTTATTCTCAAGCTTAAGAGCAATGAAAATTGATTCATTGAATGCTAGGAAAGTTGTTGCATTGTTTCCTTAGATACAAATGAAGACTGTGGCAATGGTTGTATGCATAATTTGCTTTAACAATTGAGTTAATTGCTTCACTAAGTATGTCCCTTTGAAAATGGTGTATACCCACTCTTGTAAAGAGTTCACACAGCAGAGCTATTTTTAAGGGAGGAAGAATTTATTTGAAACCATGAAAAAGGATATTTAGAAGTGACCAAATACTGAAACCTATGAAGACAAGGCTCATAGGAGGATGCTAAAAAAGGCAGAACATAGTTGGTGATGTACTATAGTGTATGTGCAAAAGGATTGATTTGAAAAAGGCCAATGTAACAAATTACAATGAAGAATGCTTGTTAGTACAAGATTCCACGAAAATTGATCAGTGATACTTATTTCCTCTAGATTTGCCAAAAGATCTTCTACATCTTAAAACTATTGATATGTATGAATAGAAAGAGGAAAAAAGCATGATACAATCATGGAGCAAGGTAGCTAATCCACCTTCGAGTTGGACCACCTGAATGTCCAAAAAATTTCAAAATAAAGAAAGTGAAAAAATACTAGAATATAAAAGAGTCTAAGTTTGGCTATCTTGGCATGGATTCAAGAAATAGTAAGTAGTCAAGTTGGCACATCTTAAACAAAAAATAATTTTATCTTAAACCAATCAGTTCAATACTTCAAGATTTTGAGGATTCGATATAGAAGCATCGATCTCCTTTCGATCACAATTAAGGTTGGCAGCAGTTATCCAATGCAAAGTTTTGAAGATCATAATATGGTGTCTCTAAAGGTGGATTTAGTTTGAAATTGGGTTCAAGTTGTAAAAATTGCTTCTAGATAATTGAGATTGGAATAACATTTTTATTTTGATAAGATTGCAATATAGTTTTTATTTCATGGAGATTGTATAGCTACTATCATAAAGAAGGTTCCACTTGTCTTGTATGCAAAAAATCTGCAACCACACAAAGGATGCTTTTTTGGATCTTATAATAAGGGAAGAAAGTGGTGAATGTTAAGGTAGAATATTGAATTTAACTATATCAGAGTTTGATCCAGATCTACTCAGATTCTTGGGTGCTTTTGTAACTATTTTTTATTGTTTGTGAGGAATTGCGCGCATCAGTTCAATTCGACGAAAGTTTAGATAGGATTTCCTTGATAATTGGGATTTACATTTTATAAATTCATCTATATATGAAGGATGATCCTAATCATCTTCTACCCAGGATGATGGGTTGGAAAGTTACAACTCCAAATTGTCAGAAATAATGACCATAGATGAGAGGATTACGAAATTGAAATCAAATTGACTCTTAATTTTCTTTACCTATAGAATTCAACAGATCATATCACCCACCAAAAAAAAACACTCATAGAAAGTGAGAAATAATTGAATCTTGAATTTCCTTACCTACAGACTTCAGCACATCATAAGCCTCTGCAATAAGCTGCATGTCACCATACTCGATCCCATTGTGCACCATCTTGATGAAATTTCCAGATCCACCCTTTCCAATATAGGTAATAAAAGGGCCACTATCCACCTACGCAATGATCTTAACAATTTTATCCTCAATATACTTGTAAGCCTCATATGACCCTCCAGGAATAAGAGAAGGGCCATTCCTTGCACCCTCTTCACCCCTGAAACCCCCATGCCCAAATACAGAAGCCCCCTCTTCTTTGCCTCCTCCTACCTTCTCTCTGTGTTTTCATACCATTCATTCCCACTGTCCACAATACAGTCCACTTCTTCCATGTGGGCAGCTAGAGTCTCAATTGATTTGTCCACAAGGGGCTTTGCTTTGATTAGAAGGATTATGACTCTGGGCTTCTAGATTGAGAGCACAAATTCCTTGGCATCATGGAAGCCTTTTACTAGCAAATTGCCTTCCATTTTGACTCTATCTACCATCTCATCTACCTTTTCTGGGCTCTGATTGTAGACTGAGATGGGGAAGCCTTTTTCTACAATGTTGAGAGCTAGATTCTGCCCCATCACAGGCAATCTAGCCAATCCTATTCTCAAAAATTCAGCCATCTCTTTTTCTTGTATTCACATAATCAAAATCAAGAGTAAGATTAATATCCAAGGGAGGCTTAGAACTTTTAGCTTACAAAGGACATTTGAAACAAAGTTCCTTGGATTTTTGTGACAATGTCATTATATAGAGCTCTAAGTTTAACTATTTCAGCATCAACTATTGAACCAAACTATTTTGGTGTCATCTTCGAAAAGGCTAAACTATCCAAGAGAAAGGTTTTCACAATAAAGGAAACATATGGAAATTTCACAGTGATCCAGATTGCAATTTAAACTAGGAAAATAGGCAAGGGATACAAACACTATAGTCAAATCAGCTCTCTCAAGCTCTCAGAACATAATGTAGCTTTTTAATAAGAGCTAGTGTTTTGTTTAGTTAACCCCCAAGTTTTTGCCTTGTGTTTTAATTGGATCTGGATATTTGAATTCCACTTACACTTTTCCTACACCATTTCACTACCATGCAAATGGAATGTTACTATAGTTACAATAAAATATTATTATGTTTAACTACAACATCCTTCAACCATGCAGAAATATAAGCTTGTGCTTCCAATCATTAATAAAAGAAACACTCAAGTACCAATGCTTAACTAAGAAACACATTCTTTCACATAAAACAATGCAGCTAAGTTGATTTTACATCCTTAGTTATTAATTATTATATGAGAAATGCATTGCATGTCTATCCACATTGGAATAACATCAAATATATAAAAATAACTTTGTAAACTTTTAGGTATAATATATGAACCGAGTTACCTCAAGTTCATATTCATCATCAATTGATTTGCCACAATTGTCAGATTTTGCCTTGTCTTCATGTATTCTCTTTCTTGGCAATGCATCCAAAATTTCTGTCCATACACACCCAATGCACTTAGTTGCCTACAAAAATCATAACAACCAGAATTTAGACCAAACTTTTGTTCCAATTTTCCATTCTAAATCAATGTGAAGCTAATAAATAGTTAAAGATGGTGTGAAAATAAATTCAACCATGTAAAGAACAAAAAAATGATTATGCAGTTGGTCTGTCAAACCAATTTAAGACATAAGAGTACAATGCACTTTGAAATGTTCAACAAAAAGGATCTGAGATATGCCAGCCCATATGAATTTTATATAGGAGAAATTTGTAAAGGCCACAATCACTACATTGTAAACAAGCTCGAAATAATCTTTCAAACTTTTCAGCACCAAGCAAGCACAAAAATATAAGAATGTATCTATTAAGTAACAAGAATGAACCTAGTCTAAACTTGACCATAATTAATGAAAAGAACTTGCCATATAAAAAATATGCAAAGGTTAAAAAATCAATGTCATCACATAAACAAAATAGTCTCTAAAGAAAGCACACCTCTATTGTTTTTCATAGATTTTGGATCCTTCTTTTCTTTGGCAATTCCCACAACATCAAAACATGGATCATTCATAGATGTTGCAACCTAGCCCAAACAATTAGGAAAAAAAAATAAATTAAAAAAAAAAAAAAAAAAAAAAAAAAAAAAAATAAATAAATAAATATATATATATATATATATATATATATATATATATATATATATATATATATATATATATGTAGTTAAGAACAAACATAAATCATCAAGAGGGTTTCCTTGTTTGATTTAGTTAGCATCTACAAATTGACAATGTGAATAATATTACAAAACCTTCAAGATTTCTACGCACCCAAAAAGAACACTCACATTTGAAAACTCAAAGTCTGATGTACCACAGATCTTGATTAGTTTCATCCGATCAACTTTTAACTGCATCCTGATAAATAAGTTAGGTTTTTGCACAACAAGTTCCAGAACCTAGGGTAGGTATATGGATAAACAAGAAACCAAAGTTTAGAGAAGACTAACTTGAGGCCATTATTATAGCATTGTCATATGTGTGATGATAAAAAGCAACACAATAGTAAGGGTTTGAATTTTTTTTAAGTTTTTCACCCAAAAGAAAAAGAAAAAAGAGAAAAAAATTGCTCCTAGGTTATATCCTTCATTCACATTGACTACATAATCAAAGGATTATTATTGGCCTAATAACAAGCTTGAAATATTCAAGCACAGACAAGCCTTATTTCTTCTTGCACATAGGTAAAAAGCTACTACAGTGAACACTGGATGACCGAAATCAACACTTGATCTCTGGGACTCTAGTAGAGCAGCTATAAATCTTTCTTTGTATCTGTATAAGGTTAATATTAGAATTGCATATTCGATCATGATTTTGGGCTGACAAGACTCAGGGATCATATGTTAACTATAAAGACCAACATGTGCAGATATAAACATTAACTACAACATGTCCAATTTATTTGTAGGTATATTTTCCTGTGAAGAAAGACCACGCTTGAAAATATGAACCCAGAACAAAATAATGAGACCATGGTTGCATTGTGGGCTCAGTTTCGAAGAAAACCTCATAAATGTTATTGTCCTTGCAAAAAGTGTAAGGGCTTAATGAATCAAAGAATTCTAATCACAACAGCCCAGAGTCATTGTAGGCAATATGGTCATGTTGAAGAGGGCCACAATTTTTATCCATTGCTCAATGTGGATTTCCTACTGGAGGAACATGGAGGTGTGAATATCTAAGCTGAGGATAACACTCCCATGGAAGAAGATGATAATGTGCCAGAGGACATGATTGAAGATGGTATTGGGGTAGGTGATGAAGAGGCTCACAATGATGGTACTAGTGAATCTAATAATAATGATGAAAATGGTCTTGATATACCTTTACTTGAGAAGGCACACAAGCCCTTATGTGAAGGCTCCCAAATAACTCTACTACTGGCTATACTGTTGTTGGTGAACTTAAAGGTTATGAATAGTATATCCAATGTAGCAATGTCACGTATGCTAAGGTATGTCATTTTTGTCATCTTCAATGTTAGCATACAATTACCATTCATTATATTAATAATGCATATTTGTTGTTGTAGGTTGATTAGTGAGTTTTTGTTACCACCATCAAACATTTTGCCTCATTTGTACCAAGAATTATCTAACATTATGGATTAGATTGGAATGAAGTATCAGACAATACATGCATGTTCCAATGATCACATTCTATATCATAAACAACATGAATTTGCAATAGAATGCCTTGATTGTCATGTTAGTAGATATCGGTCAGGTCAAATAACAAAAAAGTGCCTCACAAGGTTCTTTGATACATTCCCATTATTCCACATCTTGAACAGTTATTTAGGTGCACTAGCTTGGCACAATTTATGGATTACCATGCACACAATAGAAGTCAGGATGACATTATGTGAATGCCTACCGATGGTTTTGTATTTAAAGAGATAGAAGAAACATGATCACACTTTAAAGAAGAAACTCATAATTTGAAACTTTCATTGGTGGCGGACAGTGTCAATTCATATGGAGATATGAGATCTGTTTACTCAGTATGGCCTATTTTTGTTATTAACAATAAAATTCCTCCTTGGATGTCCAAAAATAGGGAGCACATAATGTTGTCAATGATTGTGTCAGGTATTTTTTTATTTTATACTTATCTAAATTAATTTATAAATAGTGCATGAAAATGGTTATAATAATTACGTAATGTTTATGTTCATTCAATTGCTAGGTAAATACCAAGTTAAAGATATGAACATGTATATTGAGCCCCTAATTGATGAGTTGTTGAAGTTATGGAATGGAATCACTATGTATGACATCTCTAGACCAATAAGACATCAACAGTTTCAATTCCATGCAATGCTTGTATGGACAATACATGATGCCCTTGGGCTAACTCATTTTTGCAGTATGTTATATTGTTAAGATCACATATTTTTTTGTTTTTTTATAGTGCTTACACATTACTATCGAATGCTTAAGTTGCACATGATAATTGTACATGATCTAATATACATGATGTTTTAGGTCTTCAAACAAAGGGAAAATTTGCATGTCTAGTTTGTGGTCCAAAGAAGAAATGTCGTCATTCGAGAAGTTTAGGAAAGTAGGTGTTTGATGAGTTTAGACTCTTTCTCCACAATAATCATAGGTATCAAATTTCCAAAAAAAATCTTTTCAATGGGAAAGATGAGACATCATCAAGGCCACAAAGAATGACACCTCATTTATGGAAGTTAGAATATGATCGACTAAATCGTCGAGGTAACGTCCAATTTGACATTTGAAGTTTACAATTTGTATTTTGATATTGTCTTATATTTACTAATGCTATAATTGATGCTTGTGAAGGTCATCAAGGCATGAATGACCAAATTTCTAGAGGAATAAAAAGTTATCCTACTCAATTTAGTAGGTTACCATACTACAAGGATCTCCCAATCATGTATTTGTTTGATGCTATGCATATTGGAAAGAATGTAACAAAGACACTATAGAAAATGTTGGATGGAAGGCGTGATAGAGAACAAATTACTAAAATTTTTACTAGCATTCATGAATTCAATCATGCACTAAAAATTTTCATTGAATCAAATAGGGATTGGAGACTGCATAAATACAAGTGCCCTTCCTTGGTTATTAACGGAGCACCAAAGCAATGCATTAAAAGAAGTCATAAAAAAAAAACAAAATTTCCAATGGGATTTGCTGCAAATATAAGCACTCTTCTATTAGAGAAAGGTGATTTTGGGCCAGGGTTGAAAACACATGATTGGCATACCTTCCTGAAAGTAAGTCATGTTTTCTATTTATAGTATATTTGTAAGATTGAATGTAGTACCAATTGCATTATTTAATAATATATTGAAATGATCATTTTTTAATGATTGCAGTTTGTCCTACCTCTATCCCTTCCACAACAGTTTGATAATAGTATTAAACAAGTTATATATGATCTTGGAAAATACATGAGGTTAGAAGTGTTTTTTCTTAGATCTATAGCTTTTTATCTGAAATATATTGTGTAATTTTATTTGAAATCTCCTTTATGTGTTTTTGCGTGTTGAATCTCTTTTAGGTGGTTATCATCTAAAGAAATTGATAAAAAAGATATAAAATATTGGAAGAGAAAAATTCCACAGCTTATGTGTGAAATGAAAAAGTGTTTACCTCCAATGTTTTTCAATGCTCAAGAACACTACCTCATACATCAAGTTGAGGAGATTGAATTGTGTGGACCTGTACGAGCTAGATCAATGTGGATGGTTGAGAGAAACTTAAAATTTATGAAGGGCTTGGTTCAACAAAGAGCACGTCCTGAGGATTCTATGATAGAGGGGTATATGATATACCAGACCATGGTGTATATCAGTGACTATCTTCCAAAGTTTGCAGCAGTTATCCATGTAGATCGCATTTGGGATCCCAACTATAATGACAACTTCAAAGGGGAGTACCTGACGGGGAAAGGTAGATTGAGGAGGGTGAGAGGTAATTATAAGTTTTTTTTTGTAATTTAAAAATTCTTATCCATCATCAATATATATATATATATATATATATATATATATATATATATATATATATATATATATATATATATATATATATATATATAAGTTGTTTCTAACTGGTGTAATTGTCTTCTTTATAGTTGGTCATGAGTGGGATGTACTACACTCGTATATTGCAAACAATCTTGATTGGATGACAATATGGATTGAACAGTCTCAAGAAAATGGTCGCTCATTAACATGGGATGGTGTTGCATCATTGGTTAAAGAAGCTCATCGTAATGGAAATCCCAATTTTATGCCAATGGTACTTGATCTAATATATGGCTTAAGAGATACAAAGGTATGCATAAGATTACTAATCATGAGACATAAGTTTAATATCAACTCATAGATCAATGAGAAGATTCTTGACACGTTTGAATAATTGGAGGTCAAACACCACAAAGCTATGTACTACCATGGCTATAAAATTTTGCACAAAAAAGTTAGATGAAACCAAAAAAATGTGTGGTTTCGGGATAAGTGCTATGTTTGCGATCACCAATATTTCATCTAGAACTGACATACATCCTCAACAATCTAAAAATCGATACTATGGCATTTTGGATGATATAATTGAGTGCGACTTTAATTCATTCAAAATAATTCTATTTTTGTCAAATGGTTTAGGTTACGACTGAATGGAAATGATCCCAATAGGACTGTTATTGAACACAATAGTGGATTTACTATGATTAATACAAGGTCATTTGAGGCAATCAGAGATGAGCCCTATGTTCTTCCAAGCCAATGCGAGCAAGTATTTTACTTTGGTGTTCCACAAAAACCAAGTTGGTCATTTGTTGTTAGACATGACCCAAGAGGAAGGCTGGTAAAGTATAATGTGATCGAAGAAGAAGATATTGAAGAAGCATAAGAGGAAGTAAATGATTATCAGGAACAACAATTACCCAGTGATGAAGAAGAAGAAGATGGTGATGATTTTGGTCATGCTAATGATAATGGTGATGACGATGATGATGATGCTAATGACGATCATGATCATGGTGATGAAGATGGTGATGGTCATGGTGATGATGGTCATGATGATGATAGTGATCAAGAGGATGATGATGGTGATTAAGATGGTGGTGGTGACGATGATGATCAAAGTGACAAGTACGATGATGGTGATGATGATGATGATGATGATGATAACATGGATGAAGATCATGATGATCAATGAAATGTCTAGGTAGGATCAATGTCAACTATGATGGGGTCTTGTATGATCAAAAATTTCTTTCCAAACCATATGTGCACATATAAACATTAAGTAGAACATGTCAAATATTTTTTTAGATATAAACATTAGCTACGCTAAATTTTTAACTTAAGACAAATGATTTACATGCACAATCTACTTTATTACTAATATTTTTTTGGTAAGTCTATTACTTTAATTTTACTGCTGATTTCTAAGACTTACTAATTTTTTTCATAGGGCGATATGGATGCACCATCTCAGACACCTTCAATAGAGGTAAACATTAATTATTGTAAATTTTAATGTTAATATAGAAACAAATGTCATATTACTATGTTCTTTTCTTTATGGCTTTAGAGTTATTTTGATGAAAGTATACGAATATTTGATGTCACAAATGATAGGAAAAAGCTACAATGATCGATGATCAAATGTAATCTGAAATATGGGTGTCATATCTACATGACATTGTCCTTAGTACTGACCCTATATTCATCACCCAAAAAATTATGCAAAGATACATTGATGAACTTGTTAACATTATCATCAAGGGTGACAAAAGTGAGGAGAAAGAGGCACTAAGAATAGAATTGGATCGTATAATGCAATCTTTGAAGGTAAGCAATAATTCGACTAAAGAAGTAATAGAAGTTCAATAGATATTAATATTTTATAGTATCATATGGATCATGATCTCTAATTTTATGTGTTTTTGTATAGACATATGTGCCAGTTGCGACATCACATGCTGAACATCATCAAGGTTGTTTTGCAGTAGCTTCATGTAAGTAACACTTTGTTTTGATCAACATTATAAGAACAACCTTTTTTTTTGTGTACGTTTCTCGCTAGTATCCCATTTGATATTTATCCATTGCAAATGTCTTTTCTAACAATATTCTATTCTTTAACTCATGATGAAGTGCAAACTCCTCCTTTGGTTGGCGGTCCACTATTGTCTACTGCATTGTCGGCAACAAGGACCATGCAAACATCATTTTCTATGCCGAGTAGAACTGGTAAAACCTTGTTTTGCTATATTTTGTAATGTCTTTCTACAAGTTGATGAACAATGAAGTAGCATATCACTGCTTAAATGATGTCTACAGAAGCCTGCATACACACAAACACATGCATGCACACACCATGCATACATACATACATACATACATACATACATATATATATACCCATACATAGAGAGACATGGACATATGCAGGGAGATAGACCAATGGAGAGTAGTACTAAAATTGTCATTTAATTGTTATTATGTTTCAGTTGATAGACCAACAGAGAGCAGTACTACTAAAGCTGATCCATTTCTTGGAGTAGTTTGTGTCATTAGTACTAGTTCGTATGAAGGGACATTGTTGTTGAATAAGAAAACTGTGTTTCCATTAAAAGAACGAAAGCTTCCAGGTGCTTTAAAATTGATATTATTCAAAGTGTAAATTTAGTTTACTTTTACATTACTCATTTTGGACTGATAAATCCTTTATGTTTTTGTAGGTAATAATGCTTTCTTTGAACATATTTTTCATATGACATTGAGACTATTTGGACCCACCATACATAAAAGGTACATAGTTTCATATCATAGCTACATAATTTTTATTTTCTTCTATTTATTGTAATATATTAAAGTTTTTGATCTAACAATCTATTTGTTTTTAAAAAGGTGGAATTTACAAGCTGTGGAATTAAAAAATCAGCTGATTGCATCTATTGAGGAGAAATTTGGAAAAAACTTTTTTGACACTGGCCTACTTTTGAAAAGAGTAGCAAAGCATATAAAGACTGTGAGGGATCAATATAGAAGGGCTCTTAAGGATAACCCAAAGTACGACCGTCCTCCTATGATTCCACCAATAGAGTGGAATGAAATAATAGAAGATGCAAAGGAGAAAAGGATATGTGAAGATAGAGATAATGAAGCAGCACAGGGCAAAAAGAGGTATGTCATTATAGTATTAAGTACATTGTAATCATGCACTAATTATTGATATTTGTAAATATATAATCTAAGATGTTTGAAATTGTTTATAGATTGTAGGACACATCTTTCGCTACAAAAGTAAGAGTAGAAAAGGTTGGCCAACACAAACTTGGCTTTGGTGGCTATATGAATCTGTAGTCTTGACTTGTAAGTAGAGCAATGAATTTTTATTTATTTTTAAATATAATGTTGCAACAAGTTTTGTTTAATGAAACCATACATGAAAAACTAACGTTATCAAGCAAAAAACATAGGGCACAGATTTCAATGTGGAGGTCATAGATGAAACTAGAAAAATTGCCTTGAAGGAAGGCTATAAAGTTATGGTTGCATGCCTACATGAAGAATTTGTAAGCCTTGCCCAATACTCCAGTGCACCAAATGATATCTCATAGGTAAATTGGTCAGATGAAAAGTAAATGAAATTAAATAGTTGACAAGATTTTTTTTTGGTATTAGTTTTAAACGTAAATTGACTATATAACAATGTGCATAACATTTTACTGCAGCCTTCATATCCTACCACAGAACCTGCTCGTGACGAAGGCCATGATGTCCATTATAGTGGTGGAGGTATTAATTTTCTATTGGAAATTAATTATGCAATTACGAATACAATTTAACATCTTCAATTGGAATTTGACGTGTATCCTATTTTTGAATATTTTAGAGCATGTTGAACATCATGTTGTAGGAGTGGACCATGTTCCAAGTGTTCAACATGTTGACGTAGTGGTAGATCAAAATGTTAATGTACATGATGTGGCATTGTTAGGTAAGAAAAATGCATTTTATGTTGTACTCGTACTTAATTACAAACTTGTAACATTTAGAAAGAGAAAAAGAGTATGCCAATTTATCCCATTCACTTGTTCTTGCAACAGAGCCCTCTTTAGTGCAGCAACCTCCTGCTCCTCCAAAGAGAAGGAGCCATCATAATTTGACATTACATGTGCCAGAAGAGGAGGAGAATGAAGTAGATATGGATGCTCCTATGAGCACTTTTCTTAAGAGAGCTTAGAAAAACAAAAAAAAGAAATGATGTTTTTAAAATCTTCTTTGATAAACCTTGTTGGATAATGAAAGAACTTTGTTTTAAGTAATTATGTATGAATGATGCATATTAATACAGATTTTTATTTTATGTTAATGAATATTGTTGTGTCAATGAATTTTTGATTAGTATTGTGTATTAATGAATTTTATATCATATTAATGAATGTTATGTGATTGTATTGATTGAATGTTATAGTTCATAAATGGAAGAATGAATGAATGAAGTATGTAATTAGATGATAATGGGTACTTTAGATTGATGTTAAGGGGAGGGGGGTGAGGCCAGATGAGCTTCCACCTTTATGTGGTTGGCCTTGTTAGGTAGAGAATATTATAGTATTCTTGAAACCAACTGAAGCTCAAACTAACATAAAATGGACACTTTGCATATCGTAGGTCTAAAATGATCCACAAATATTTTTTCCCATAACATACAATGCAAATGTGATATGAGATTTATGTGTGGCTGCCTATAATGTTTGATATTTGATCATTTTGTTCCCTTTATATATTTACCCATTTTTTTGCCCTTAGAAATAGTTGTCAATAATGATATTCTGAACTATGCATTAGGTGACTTAAATGACCATTATGGGTAAATACCACAATATCATTCTAATAGAAATGGTTGATCAAATATTCATCTCCATCTTTTGGGAAGAATGCTGACAGGATTGTTGACGAGGGCACATGCTTGCTTGTGAGCTGTGCTAGGTTCTATAGCTATATGTCTCTTGTTTTTCCTCTTGATGTTAGCTCAGTTGTTGAGGTGAATTATGTTTATAGGCCAGGTCTATTTAAAATCTTTGATTAGAATTTTCCTACTCGTGAGATTTTTGATGCAATAACAAATACTTATAACAAATATATGCTGCTGTGGAAAACACATAACAACTTTGGTTTTTTTTGTCTCGAGATAGATTCCTGTCAAAGAGTTTTCTTGTTTTCCACACAGTCAATTTTCTTGTTCATTGTGGTGTTAACAAAAATAGTGAGAAGCAGTTACAAGGGTTTGTTCAAAATTTATTTTGATGGGAAGAGTAATGGGTTGATTGTATTTTTGTCCACACAATCATTACATCCTGATCTGCTCTATTCATTGGCATTTTCTTTTCTAGTCTTCTTCATCACATTAAATCTTTAGTTATATTTGTTTTCAAGTGAGATTCTATACTCATTTATTATTCTCTTTCAATTCCTAATCTTATCCCATTTTTATTCACTTTCAATTCTAAATAGGTTCAATAAGCCTCCTAAAGCGGTTATGGGCTATTAAAACTTCTAAATAGACCATCCTTTGTTTTGGCATTATTTTATCTCTTTTCTAATGCCTATTCATTTAGTTTTAGTGAAAATGGTTTGAGCCAATATTGATAATGATTTGAGCCAAGAGGAGATTCTCCGTGTTTCTCTTTTGTGAAAATAAAGATAGTGCAACAGAATCTAAAGTCATTATGCCCTAAATATTACAAAGTGCTGAAGCATTTGCACAAGCACTATGATCCATCTAACATTCACTGTGATTTAAAATCATCAAATGTTCTTGATGCAAACTACAATGCCAAAGTAAGTAAATTTGATTGTAAGGGAATGCTCATTAGGGCAGAGTCCAAACTAAAAAACCTTGTACTTGATTGTTGAATATGTTAAAGAAGAAACAAATGCCAGTTAATTTACAGACTGGAACTAACTTGAATTGCTTGATTTATTTTTTAAATGTTGAGATACATATACTAATGAATTTTTTGTTGCTGCAGGCCAAGCCACAGCTGACAGACAGGTCAAAGCTTCCAACTATTGTGGATCCTGTGATTAAAGAGTTGTTGAACTTGAAACATCTTCAGCAAGTAAGTTGCATGCAAGATATTTCTTTTGAAGGGAATTGACATTATTTTTAAAAATACATTCAGTTTATACAATTTTACTCATGTTTTGGTGGATAAAAACTTAACGTTCTTCCACATTTCTTGCCCATTTTATTGCATATCTGAAATAAGACATAATCTTGCCATTTTCCAATAGCTAAATGTCTTTAACTGTGATTGGAATTTGGCATAAAATGTATTTTTAAGGTTAGATTGTCAGCTAGTTCTGGTTGATCGCCATTTGAAAATCAGAGGTGTTAATCCTTTCATTAAAGAGAAAATTTATAGTGCACTACATATCATCACACTTACCCAAAAAAGTTAAGCCAAACTCTAAAAGTCCCATTGAATCTATAGAAGGAAGAGAAGAAATTGATTATCTAGATTGAAAGTCATTGTCCACTTCATAATCCTACCAAGAAGAACATCATAAGCGCTTGTGAACCAAGTGTTTATGATGAAGCAAGAAGGAAAGAAAAATGAAAAAAATGTGTTGAGTTGAGAGATAGACATTGGAAAGAAAGCCATTGATTATAAAACGCATTAAGATCAAGTTTAAAAATAATGTTTTAATTGACAATCAAAAAGCAAGATTAGTAGCTAAAGAGCAACAAATTGAAGATTGAGGAATCTTTGCTCTAGTAACAAAGATAATTATGGTTAGAATGTTGAAAATGCTTGTTTCCAATCATAGTTGGAATATCCACCAAATAGATATGAAGTACATTCCTAAAAGAAGATCTGAAAACCCAATTTTGTTAGAAAAGAAAAGGAACACATGGTATGTCACTTGAAAAGACACTATATGATTTGAAACAAACTCCACGACATTAGTATTCAAAACCAAATAAGTACTTTCCCCAAAGGAAATTGATTTTTTAAAGACCCAATTTATACATCAAGAAGTCTAATTGCACATTATTGTTCCTTCAAAATTTTGGTCATAGGGTATTGGTTTATTAACCATCGTACTTTCTTTTAAACTAATACAATTTGCTATTTCTGGGCTTTGTTGATTGTTTTTCTATACTGTATAGACTCCTGAAGGTTGTACGGTGGATGTTTTGCATTGAAAAGTTGGAGGTTGAATTTTATGAAGTTTTGGCATTGGTTTCAAGGAGAGATCTGATTTCATTTGCAAGTTATGTATTTTTCTTCCTTACTGCCTGTGAAACCCTCAAAACAAGGGTTTTGGCCAAAGGAATGGCCCTAGTTTGAATTCCCACTATTGGAATTTTCTCCAATTTGGTATGGAGAAAACTAGGGCATTGGATTATCAAATTTCAAAAGCCTGGAGGTAGGAGATTGCAGAAATTTTTTTTAAGAGCAAGCCCTAGGTCTAATAAGACCCATGTATTAGACCTTGTTTTTTCAATTTGATGAGTTAGAGTGATAAAAGGAACTTGGTACTTGGTGTGGAGGCAAGGAATCTTAAATTTTACTAGGAGGACACACTAAAGTTGAATAATTGATCCATGCGCCCATAGTTTTAACCTTTTCATTGTAGACCGAGCCTAAAGTTGCTAATTAGGCCTATGTGCAAGATTAAGGTTAGGGTATCCTAGAGTGGAGTTAGGTTTTGAAACTTTGGAGTCTTTTGGTACTTTGAAAAGGGTGTTTGAATTTTTCTTTTGTTTACCTGGCCCTTTGTAAACATTTTGAGTTATTGGTGGAAAACAGTTCTAAGAAACCTAAGTGCTTGTTTGGTTGGTTGCAACAGTTTTCTTGGTAAGTGGTTGGCAAGGTTTCCAACCTTTGTTACACCTTGTTTTGGTCATATAGGAGTTGTTCCAAACTATCCTTGGTGCTTGGGAGTCCTGGAGGATCCAATTGCATTCTTGGTTGTGTGTATGGGCTGCAATTTACCTTATGACTGCTAACAACAAGTCTTCCATATACTTGATTGGTTTAGGGTGTGTTGATGTTTTTTTGGGTTCCCTTGGATGTTAGGAAGGTTGGGGTTGCTTGGTCACCTTGTACCAAGGTTGGTGCATGATGCTTGGGTTGTATAAGTGAGAAGAAGAAGAGTTGCAACATTTCATGAAGTGACCACTAGTCTTTCCTTTGCTAAAACTATCAACTGCAACATTGCTTAGGTTCAATAGGGGAGACGTTGTGGGGGTTTTAGGGGGTTTGGAGTAGAAGGTATTCTACATGGGCTTGTGAGGCGAGGGGGATTAATAGAAGGGTTTAGGGAAGGGTCCCTCATGAGGCTTTAGTTTTCCTTATAGGAAGAGTCATTTGATTCACTCTTAACAAAATTTTTGCTTTCACTTTCCATAATGTCTCCTCTTTTTTAGCCAAGTCTTCGATATCTTTTTTACCCCTTTCCTTAGCCAACCTACTCAAGAAACATGTTTTTTTTTGTTGAGTGTCCTCATCACTATCATAGTCAAGGTCAAGGACCATTTTCTTGGCTTTTTTGTCCAGGCATGTTTCTTGGGCTTACAAGGTCTCTCTTCAATTTTTAGCACTTGAGGTATCCAGGATATAGGAGTCACTAGAAGAAATATAGCTCACACTGATAGTAGCTATAGAGTTTTAGATCTTAGACTCTAAAGGGAAACACATTGAGGGAGAAATTTTAGGTTTTTGGTCAGTGATGGAGAGAACATTGGTGGTTAGAGGGGGACACAGGGAACAATGAAGCTCATAAATTTTGAACATAGGCTCTTGATGGAGGATAACTAGTTTTTCCTTGGACCTTGGCTTCAACAACATCAGACACTATGCTCTCAAAGAATAGAGAATAGGGAATTGGAGTATTATGAACTCAGAGCATTATTTGTAGATAACAAATAGTTACAAGAAGAATCATTATATCATTCTTTAACAAAGAAATCCTATACTTGAAAAAAAAAGGTAATGATATCTACTCACAATGGAAACACAAATTGTGGATTACCTATATTGTAGAAAAAGTGATTTAATCAAACAAGGTGATTTAAAGAGGATAAATATAAGGATATTAATTATATTGAGAGAATTATATAGAGAAGTGAATCCCAAATAGCATATAACTGGGATAGGGAACATTACAGGATTATATCTACCATGTACACCTGCAAACCATATGTTGAATATAGAATTATAATGTCAAGTCAAGGAAGTGAATGTAAAGAGTTTAAGACCATATTGTATCTTACAATTGAGAAATCTGTCAATGTCATCTTGTATACTCAATATCAAGAATCAAATTTCATAGCAAGAATAGTGAAGTCTTTGAACAATAACATTGTTGGTTAATAATTAAGGTTAAAGGTTGAGTTATAAAAATACTTAAAAGATATTATTTTGTAAGTGAAGTCATTGACTAGAAAGGAGTATTTTATAATTAATCTGAAGGAATATTTTATTGCAATTCCACCTCATCCACATAGTATAAAGATTAAAATTCAGAGGTGAAAGATTACTCACAATAAAAAGCTATATAGTAGTCCCACCCAAATCTATTGTAGAACACCAATAAAAAAGGTGAGGTCACATGCATATGGCGAAACCATCATGAGTAGTACATAGAACAAGGTTATGAGTGTAAGTCCAACTCTACCAACCCATGGAAACAAAATCCTAATCAACATCCATCTTGAATGAGTAATCCATGATAAAATTTATATTAAAAAATATGACTCCAAGGAGGAAAGGCCCCATCAAGTCAGGTTTCAGAGTGATGTTTTTGATATTGTGAAACTGCAAGGTTATTGATAGATTTAATTTGTTTAAAAAATCAATTCTCTTTTTCTAGTTTTTGTTTTTATATCAGTTATCACTACAAGAAGACCAATCTTCTTACTACTATTTTTTTTTGCAAATTAGGTTAGAGTTTAATTTTTTCAAACTTATTAGTTAGTTTAGAGTGATTTTTCTGTTATTGTGAAACTGCAAGGTTATTGTTAGATATTAAAAAAAAAAACTCAATTGTCCTTTTTTGATTCTAGTTTTCATATCACTACAACAAGATTAATCTTACACCCTACTATTTTTGTTTGAAATAGAGATTGTACGACTCTATACCCTGGTCACTAACCAGCGATATGGAGACCATGATAGACTAAAGCATGGGAGTCCCATGACATCAATAGGTCCTCTTTCAAATGGTGGAGTGATGGACTTGGGTGGTTAGGTTGGCCTTCAAACAGAGGTATGTAAAAGAAATAACCCTTTTCTTGGAAGATAGTGAATTTGAATTCTCCTTTTCTTTTTCTTTTTTGGCATGAAGGTATACTTAATAATATAATATACCTAAAAAATGGACAAATCATAAAGTCACAAGATCGGAGGAATTCACATCCAAATTGTCTCTTGAAATATTTTCTGATAAATTTTCCTTGTAAACTTTTATAGTTGACTTTGTTTTCATAACAATGTTCTACATCTTGAAAACTTCTTATGATCATATCTAGAGAAATAGCTAATAGCTATATGTTTGCACATCTTGTAGTTGTTTCATAGTAGAGCATATGATGCATTGTGCCAAGTAAATTCATCTGCATTCTACACTTTTTTTGTTTCTCCCTTGTAGCTATTCATAGAAAACCAAGTCTTCACGGCACCATGATTAGATTCTAATTTTTGGTTTGCAGTATGCCCCACTATTGACTTTAATTTTCCAACATATTATTTACCTTATTATTTTGAGTTGATTGCCATCGTAGTTGATTGGCTTATTGTGAGTGTTGTACTAATACAAGCAGTGATTTTGTCTTTAATTTATCTTTTATTTTTCTGATATGGGAACTCTCCTTTTGAGGTAGAGGCTTTTAGCACTTGTCAGTCATAAAATGATGTGACTAAGTTTCCATAGTCTATAGACTCTATTTCTGGCACACTAGATGTTATAAAATTGAGTTTTCATAAACAAATTGACATGCTAGCTTTAGACTGTACCGACATTTTTTTCATTTTAACCAATTATCCAGTTTTTAATTTTTAATTTTTTTGATGTGCTTAGAGAAACAAAGAATCATATATCACGCTCTTTGCTTTCATCTTATCCTGATAAGTCTTAGTAAATCTCATGAGTATGTATGCCTAATCATCAGGGAAGGTTTCTGAACTAGATTAAATATTACCACAAGGGGTCAAGACATAAATGATACCAATTTTTCTGAAAATCATCCATTTAATGGTTCTACTGATGAATCCAATTTTACGAGAGGAATAGAAAGAACTCATGACAAGTCTCATATTGACACGCAAGAAATTAGCCAGGTTGAGAATAAAGTAGATGAGCGAAGAGACATTGAGGGAATTTCGAATGGAAAATCTTTTTTTTCAAGCATGGACTGGCAAGAAGCTGTAATTCCACAAGAAGAAGGGGATTGGCAGAGAGAAGCATTATGATAGGGGATTGGCCCTAATTCATTTTCACTTCTATGTTCATTATGATAGTAATTGTATCATAGCTAAGATAGCTTATTTTAGGTCCATAATTTGACAAATAAGAGAATTGGTAGGTCAAATAAAATTTTAAAAAAAATCTTTGAGTTTAATCTGACAAAGTTTCAAAATACAAACATTTTATTGATCAGTATTACACACTATATTGTGTAGAAACTAATCAACTTTCCAATGGGTATATTACTATTTTTTGTTAGTGAATTGGTAAATGTTTTGCTAATTATTGGTTCTTGTCAAACAGTGTGGCCAATATGTGGGTTGGCTTGTGGTTGTATGAGTGTACCTCTTTTATAAGTACATATATTACTATTCTCTTTTGAACAAATCAATATTTGCAAAACAGTGTATTATTTTCTCTTTTAGTAGCATGTCTCTATTGATAGTCCTTCATGGATGGAAGACACCAAATTCATATGTCATACTCTGATAGATAATTTGGGATAGCTGAGCTTATTGTGTATGCATTAATCTCTATGTATATGTGAATATTTATTAATGCAAACCATACACCGAGAGTCTTTTTAGGCTGTCTTTGTGTGCAGCTATCCAACTTTACACATCTGGAATTCATGATGTGAATGACAATCTTCATCCATATAATGCTATTTTAAAATTTAGGTCTTTATCTTGTTATGTGTTGTGATATATAATTAATATTTGTTGAAATTGCAGGAAGAAGCTTGCATAGAGACTTTTGTTTGATAAAAGTGAAAATGATGATCATGAAAGAAGCATATTGACAAAGTTGAAGCAACAGTGTGGTGGGCAGTTTGCTTCTAAAATGGAGGGAATGGTATGCTGCATCATACATAAATAAAAAACTCACTTTGATTCTTATCAATGAAGTTAATCTAATTGTAAATTGTGTAAAAATATTTGTGCTTGTATGTAGGTCATAGATTTAACATTAACAAAGGAGAACCAAGGGCATTTTGATGATTATCTTAATGAAAATTCTCAAGCACATCCTGGCATAGACTTGACTGTGATAGTTTTGGCAACTGGGTTTTGGCTGAGTTACAAATCATTTGATCTTAACCTGCCAGCCAAAATGGTATGTCCATTTTGTATACAGTATACCTTTTAAATTTTCTAATTTCTGAAGCAGTTTAACATTTTGACCTTTGCTACTTAATGCAGGTAAGATGTGTAGAGGTGTTCAAGTAGTTCTACCAGACAAAGATAAAGCATAGAAAGCTTACATGGATATAATCTCTGGGTACTTGTAATATTAATGGGAAGTTTTACCCTAAGCCTATGGAACTTGTTGTTACTACTTACCAAGTAATTTCCTTTTTGGTTGATTACTGGCTGATAGTTAGATTACTTGATTCATATAAAATGGCATTATAGGTCATTTTCTACTGATCATTATTGGGAATTTCTTCTTCTAATTTTTGGTTAAGAATTAGTTGGTAGGATAAGTTAAAGCAATGGTTAATTTCATTAATTGTTAATGACCATACATTGATAATTTGATTCATTTTCTACTTATGCTATCTATTTAAAGGAAAAATAAAATTGATGTGTTCTAGAAACCATAAATATTCAAAGTGAATACATCACATTTATCAGTGTTAGTTTCCTTCATATATCTAGAATTCACTTATTTTTCCTTGTGTAACTTACTCTGTGGTTATGATACACAGGCATCAACATTCTTGCTATCCAATGCATCTGAAAGGCTAAGTTACTCAGAAGTGAAGACTCAATTGAATTTGACTGATGAAGATATTGTCAGATTGTCACATTCTCTTTCATGTGTGAAACATAAAATTCTCAATAAAGAGCCAAATACAAAAACTGTGGCACAAATAGATGTCTTCAATGTCAATTCAAAATTCACTAATAAGATGAGGAGAATCAAGGTATGAACTCTGATATAACAAATTGTATACTATTTTTCCTGTCTATTTTTAACAAAAATTAATGCATGTGGAGATCACATGGGAATTGGTTTTTACCTGATTGTAGATTTCACTCCCACTAGTGGATGAGAAAAAAAAGGTGATTGATGATGTGGATAAAGATAGATGTTATGCAATTCTAATCAATAAATTAAAAGTTAGTTGAAGATCAATGCTAATATGTTTTCTCATGAATCTTTTTCCAGGGTGTTGCTACTCTAACTCCTAGATTGATTTAACTTCATTTTAAACTACTGGCTTTGAATTTGTATTGATTAGATGTCATTTTAGAATAGTAAATTTGTAATATGGATAATATGGTAAGAAAAGGTGATCAATTCCAATGGTAGTCAACTGGTGTTAAAGAAATCAAGAAAATCTTAGAGGAGACTTGGAATATTGTATTGGCTATGTCATTTGTGGTTCTTCTGATAAGGTGTTAAATTGTTGATAGAAGCAACAAAACTACTTCGTCCTAGACAAATAGGTGTTGAAGCTCCACTTCTTGTCCTGCAAATGATTAGAGCTTTTAAGATGGATAATATAGTAATCATAGTTGATTGAATGGTATGTACCTTGCATTTATTAAATTGGCAATATTTGAATAGGAAAATCTAGAGCATCATGAAGGAGGCTTGGTCACATCCTGGATATCATTTTGAAATTTACCATACAACATTGTTTAAGAGCATCACTATGTTTATTCATCAATCACCCATTGTTCCTTTCTCTTTTCACTCTTTACAAGAAATGAATTTGTGAATAGAGGGATGTTTTTTACTAATTGAATACTAAAAATGATGATGCTCGAACACATAACGTTGTTCAAAATTTGCAAGTGTCTGGTTGTTGTATCAAGACTGAGGAAATTGTGATGGATTTGGGTTTGGAGCCTCAAGAGGAGGGCATTAATCAAGCTCCTCTCTGGCTTCATCTATAGCACATGTGGAAACTTGACTAAGTGTCAAAAAACTCAACTTGTTCAGACCTGAAGTGATATTTGTTTTACTTGACTCTTATTGATACTCATTCAACTTCATGGGCTTGCCCTAACTATTACCTTTGAGTTGAGATCAGGTTTAAACTAATTGATCTCGATTCTCAACTGAATGCCTTTGAGTTGAGATCAAATTTGAACTAATTGATCTCAACTAAATACCTGCCACCAGGGCCCTGACTTGCTCAAGATTTCCATCTGATAGCCTTGGACACTTCAAAATGTTGCCAAGCTACAACTAAAACTAACAGAGTACACACTCTAAAAGAGAGGGTCCTCATTTGCATTGGGATGAAGGTGTGAAAAGGTCACAATGGTATTGAAGCAAAATTTCAATCAAAGAATAAAAAGTAAAAACTTAGTATCTACTAGATGTGTACTCAAAGGCTTTTATTCTATTTAGGAATGTTGTGTCACTGTTCACCTTGTTGCAAGTAGGTACACACGAGGATGAAATGAAAAGTTCCACCAATGAAAAATGATTATGCTGGTAAGGACAGTGAGGATAGTGCCATGAAGCAACAATGGTTATGAAGGTGTGAAAAGGTCACAATGGTACTGAAGCAACATTTCAATCAAAGAATAAAAAGTTAAAACTTAGCATCTACTAGATGTGTAATCCAAGGCTTTTATTCTATTGAGGAATGTTGTGTCACTATTCACCTTGTTGCAAGTAGGTGCACACGAGGATGAAATGAAAACTAAGTTCCACCCTTGAAAAATGATTATGCTGGTAAGGACAGTGAGGACATTGCCATGGACATTTATATGCAGCCTAAAAATGGTGTTATTGAAGGTTGGTTTTGCAAGCATTAAACTTGAGGAACACAAACAAGGTTTAGAGCTTAATGTGCTTATTTTATTAGCTCTGATGAAAATGGTTCTAATGATATTTCTGGTATTCATGTTCCCTCTTCATGAGAATGAGCTCACTTTACTGCAATGATATTTCTGGTATGCTTGTTTATGATAACACATTACAAATGATTAAAGGAAATGACTATGCAATGAATCAAAACATGTACAGCTAAATGATATGGCAAAATATGAGTTTATTGTTTATTGCTAAAACTGAAAAGAGAGATTACTGACCTATTATTAGTCACAAATCAAACTGTAACAATTCAATCCATAGGTTTTAATGCCATATAATCAACATGTATCACATCCAAATGTTAGCGAGCTATTGTAGGCTTCTGTAGACCTCTTTGGGACTAGTAAATGACCACTTTAAGGTATGATATGAAGTATGATCTACAACAAAAAGACTAATATTATCCTACATAGGTTTGATATGCAATTTCCAGCCATCATATTCAGTGCCATGAATCTAATATGCACTTTCAGCCACTATATCCCTTTAGATATGGTAAGTTTGAATGACACCAAATTTTTCTTTGCTTTAAGCAACTTGGAGGGGTGACTTGGTGAGCTGACTCAGTGAGCTAACATGGCGAGAAAACTTGGTGAACAAACTTAAAGAGTCAACTTGGTGAGGTGACTTGGTGAGCATACTTGAACAGTTGACTCAGTGAGTCAACTTTGGGAATAGACCTAGCAAGCTGACATTGTCAACTCATTGAGGCAACTCAGCGAGGTGACTTGACGAGTGAACTCAAAGTCAACCTTGAGAGTGTATACTTGAACAATTGACTTGTTGACATGACTTGGTAGGGTGACTTAGAGAGCCCACTTGGTGAGCGTACTTGAACAGTCGACTTGGTGAGCCGAACAAGTGAGCTAACATGGTGAGTGGGCTTAGAGAAGAAACTCAGTGGGGTAACTTGGCAAGCACACATAATGAGCCAACTTGTCGAGGCAAGGTGGTAAAACCACTGGGTGAGCTAACTTGGTGAGCTGACTTAAAGAGTCAACTCGTTGAGGTGATTGGGTGGGGGTGACTTGGTGAGCTGACCTAGGGGGAAAACTTAGTGAGAGAACATAAACAGTTGACTTGGTGAGCATACTTGAATTGTCAGCTTGGTGAGTGGTGTAGGTATTGAATTAGTCAATCCAAAAGGTAAGTCTTTCTATGCTACATATCAATTATAGTTTAGATGTACTAACAATTTTGTAGAATATGAAGCACTAATTTGAGGACTTCTCTTTGCACTAGAGAAAGGAGTCACAACTCTCATAATCAAAGGAGATTCTTAGTTAGTCATAAAAAAAGTAAAATCAATATACTCTTGTAATGATAAGAGGTTACTTGCTTACAAAAAAAGACTGTGGGATCTACTGGATGACTTTAAAGATTTAAACATAAAATCCATTCCAAGAAGAAAAAAACATGGTAGTAGATGCTCTTGCCATTTTAGAAAGTGCATTACAACTAGTCGAAAGGATGGAGTTGAAAATTTTTTTAGTAGAATTGGTCACCACTTCATCTATTCCTAACAATATTACAAACTTCCAAGTTTTTTAGGATGATCAACATATTCTAGAATTTATTATGTGTAATGACCACTTTAAGGGACAAGAGCTTGATGACACCTCGGATGAAAAACCTAAGGGTGATGAGCTTGAAGATGAAGATGGGATTCTTATTTTGAAAACTAATACTATTCCAAAGGGGATGGTTGAATTAAAATGCATCTTTGATTGTGATGAATCAACACTCAATAGAAGGATAACTCAAGAAAAGGGTATTGAGGAATGCGATTCATACAACCTAGGTACTAAAAAAGAACCAAGGATGGTAAGGATTGGGAAAGCATGTAGTTTACAAGAAAGGGAAGACATGCTCAAATTTCTCGTAGAATATAAGGATGTCATCACCTAGAGCTATGAAGATCTAAAGATGTATGACCCTCAGATCATTACGCATGATATTCCACTCAAAATTGATGCCAAAATTTTCTGACAAAGGAAAAGACTTGTCAATCCCATCCTCGAGCCTCTGATAATGAAGGAAGTCAAGAAATTGTTGGATGTAAAAGTTATTTTTCTTGTATGTCACTCCACATGGTTGGCTAATTTAGTTCCTATATGAAAGAAGATTGGAGAGATTCAACTTTGCATAGATTTTCCCAACTTAAACTTGGCATCTCAGAAGGATAATTACCCATTGCCCTCACTAGATGAAGTCTTACAAATTGTGAATGGTTCAAAATTATGTCTTTCTTAGATGGATATTCAGGCTATAATCAAGTAATGGTAGAAGAGGAAGATAGACTAAAGATCACCTTTATTACCAAATGGGGGACCTTTGCCTATAGGAGAATTTCATTTGGATTGATTAATGTGGGAGGTACATTTCAGTGGGCCATGGATGAAGCATTTAAGGGATTGATTAATAGATGTATAGTTATCTACATGGATGACTTGAATATATTTTCAAAGGATCGAAGCACTCACATTGCCGATCTAAGAAATGTATTTAATAGATGTCACAAGTACGACATATCTCTTAATAAGATTTATGCTTCTGGGTAAGATTGTGTGAGAGTTTTTTTGCATCAACGTTTCAGATCATATCTCTTAATCCCAAGAAATGTTCATTTGGGGTCACTAAAGGAAAGCTCCTAGGTCATGTTATTTCCAAAGCTGGAATCTCCATTGATCCTGATAGAGTTGATGCTATTCTAAAATTATCACCTCCTCATAGTCGAAAGGAACTAAAGTCTTTCTTTAGGAAGATAATTTTTGTGCAAAAATTCATAAGTGGATTTGTAGAAATAGTTTGTCCCATTAATGATTTACTCAAAAAGGGGGCTAAGATTGAATAGGTTTCAAAGATTAAGAAATTTTTTGAAGATATCAAAGTGGCCATTTCTATGGCTCCAATTTTGATAAGTCTTGATTATGAGTTACCTTTTAAGATATATTCTTTTGCTTCAGAACATTTGTGTGCTAGAATCCTGACACAAAAGAAAGAAAAGGAGGATGAAAGACCAATTGCTTTTATGGGTTGCCCTCTAAAGAATGTCGAGTTGAATTATTCAAACCTTACTAAATAGTCCTTTGTATTGATAAAGGTGGTAAAAAAGTTCCATCATTACATACTAAGAAGTAAGGTTTATGCAATTGTACCTAATCCAACAGTAAAGACACTATTGATGCAAATGAACTTGGTGAAAGACAAGGGAAATGGGTCATGATACTTCAAGAATTTGATTTAGAGATTCAACCTATGCAACTCATTCAAGGATAGACATTTTCAAAAGTGATAGTAGATAAGCAAGATGGGGATCAAAAGGAATTTAAGTTTGACAATGAAATTGATGGCAAAGATCAAAAGAAAATGATTATATCTCAAGTTGATATTGGTCAAGGTGTAGTGATAGATGTTTGGTACTAGAATATTATTTACTATGTTCTACAGAATTAGTGCCTAATTGGATGAATAGTTCACAATGTCGAGGACTTAAAATGAAGTGTGAGTCCTATATGTTGCATGAAAGAAAGTTGTACAAGATGAATTATGAAGGAATTTACCTGAAATGCTTAGGATGTGAGGAAGAAAAAGAAGTTCTAAAACAGTTTCATGATAAGTATGGTATGGGGCATGGTTCAGCAGAAGCAACAACTCATATGATTTTAAGATCGGGTTATTTTTGGCCCACAATATTCAAAGACACCTTTGAGCATGTACGTTCTATTCATATCTACCAAACATGCACTAATAGAGAAAGACACCCGACAATGCCATTATAGCCAGTGTATGAGGTGCATCCCTTCGCAAAGTGGGGCTAGATTTCATTGGTCTAGTAAATCCACCATCATTAACTAGACACACTTTTATTCTTATAGCTATGGATTACTATACACGATGGATAGAAGTAAAAACATTCAAAAATTGCACTGCTAAGGTGGTAATAGACTTCTTGGAGGAACACATTGTTACTAGATTCAAAATTCCATTCACCCTTGTGTGCAATAATAGATCTATTTTTGTGTCAGTATTATTGACTCAATGGGCATTCAAAAATTAGGTTATCATCAAGTTCTCTTCAAATTATTACCCGCAAGAAAATGGAGTAGCATAATCTACAAACAAGAACTTGATCACAGTAATAAGATGATAGTTGAAGGAGAACTCTATGGATTGGCATACACAACTCAAATATGCCTTACGGATAGATTGAGTGAGAGTCAAAAATGCTCTGGGGACTTATCCATATTTTCTTGTCTACGGACAAGAGCCAGTGTTCTCGCTTAACCTCAGGATTCCTATTTTCAAATTCATGAGCGGATAAGCTAAAGATATAGACAAAGTACAAATCAAATTGATGAATCTTCTAGAGATGGATGAGAAAAAGATAGCTACATTGAAGCACATGGCTACATATCAAGTTATCATAAAGAGATGGTTCGAAAAGAGAGCCATGATAAAATTATTTAGGATTTTTGACCTTGTTCTACTTTGGGATAACGCAAAAGAAAGACTGGGTAGCTATACCAAGTTTCAATGCTTGTGGGCTGGTCCTTATCAGATCATGGAAATTCTCAATCAGAGAAAACACTTTTTAGGCTCTATTCCTTACAGGGGGAATTTCTTCACTTGCCAGTAAATGGGCAATATCTGAAACATTATTTTGAAGCCTAAAAGAGTTAAAAAAAATTAGTTAGATTTTATTTCTGCAAGTGTGTTTATTTTTTGCAAAGAGTCTTTGCTTTCAGTTGTATGTTTGCTTCCAATCGTGTGTTTGTTCCAAAGTTGTGTCAGTACATGGGGGTTAGGTACACTTGAGGTTTTGCCTCATGATATTTTACTAACTACTCTTTTGGTTCTGATTTCAAAAAGAGGTATTTCTTTGTCAAAAAATTGGATGATTGTATGTCTTATACCAACTGAGCAACGAACATTGCTTGCAGAAACAAGGAGAATTTCAGTCTAAAATTTAGGATTCTAGACAAATAAGTTCTCAACACCTTGTGAATTTAAAAAATTGATTGTTTTAGGTGTTGTTGAATTAAGGTCGAAGATGGCAAGGGACGACCCAAAACCCAATTGGTTCAAACAAGAGTGGTCTTCTTGAAGGACTCCTAAGATCATTGTTTGGTGTGAGAGTTTCTAAAAAAGTTCCAAAAGAGGAACACAAGGGATGTTCATGTAGACACCTAAAATTCTCCAATTGAGTACAAATACCCCTTTTCCTGACCAATTAAATAGATATTTATTATTTATTTAATTGTAGTCTTATCCTACCTTTAATTAAATAAATTTACATTTATTTAATTACATTCACCTTTCCTTGATTTAAATAAATTTTGGTTTATTTCACTTTAATTATGTAAAGTACTTCATTTACTTAATTAATCCTTTTTAAATCTCATTTGGAATTAAATATTAAATTTAGTCCTATTTGTGCAAATGGCTCCTAACATTAACTCTCACCCAACTTCACTTTCCTAACCTAACTCATCCTTCTAAGCCTACCCACTACTTAATCCAATTTAATTTTCCTAATCACCTTGCTAAATCCCCTTTTAATCTTAAGTGTGTGCTCACACATGTGTGAGGAACACTCACACATGTGTGAGGAACCCCTCACACTTCCCACACCCCTCACACTTCTCACACCTCTTACACATTTGTCCCCCTTCATATGAGAATCAAGGTGTCTAACACGTGTGAGAAGCCTTGATCCTCCCCACCTCTTACACCTGTCATTGACCCATCACATCAAAGGTTTCTCACAAATGTGTGAGCATCTTTCCCCCTTTGAAAGGTCAAAAAACCTAATCCACATGGAGTCCACTTGGCCTCCACCTCATTGATTCTGAGAGATCTTAGCCCTTCATCTTGAATTGTATCTCAACCGTCTATTTCATCTCATTTCTCATAAAAGGAGAACCCTCTCTTCATCTCCATAAGCACTATCTAGCTCATTGTTATGCTATAGGATTTGTGAGAAACCACATCCCACAACAATGAAATTATCAACAAATTGGTGATTTTATGAGGTTTGCATTGGTGTTACTTTGAATGGTTTAAACTCTTTTGATTTCATGTCATCACTATTCACAAATTGTCTTTCATATTTGAGGTTTGCATGAATTTTTAGGAATAGACTTTAGTTGCTTATTGTTTATTCCTTTGTCACATTTTATGCAATATAGCTCACAAAAGATTGAATCTAAGAAATGACACTGATATCTTGGCTGCATTGCCTAAGCATAGTTAGGATACATAAAAAAAAATAAAAAAATGAAAGAAAAGAATAGTGTTAAGATTGAAGGATTCTAAAAGATCTAAAATGGCAAAAGATACATTTTAAAAAAAACAAAGTATCTTGTACCAAAACATTGCTTCATCAAGTAGTAACATTGTCAACAACATGGAGCAATTATTCAAAATTGTCCAGAAAGCTAGAAGAAAATGACACTCCACTAAGAGCCCTTGAACTAATTCTTTGATTTGGTCAAGAAAGTCATCGATAAATAACCTTTGTGAGGATTCTTAATGAATGAGCTAGGAGGGATGGAAGATTTTTTCTGAGTTGTTAGAAAACTTAAATGGACTGTATCCCAAGATGTCAAAGGGAATGAATACATGAATCACACATTGAGCCTGAAGGTTTTGGATCCTAAAATTTTGATTGTGAAGTCACTCAAAACCTACCAAAAATGTTCAAAGTTTGGTTGGTGTTTGATAGACGTTGGAAGAATGTTTGTTGATGAAGAAATACCTTTGTCATTTCTTCCTTTTTGAGGGCTATTTGTTGTGGTTCCACAATGCGCACCCCATTTCCTAATCGAAATGGGGACCCCCTAATTTTTTCTTAGATTTGGGCCAATTTTGAGGCCCTAAGGCTGCATCCCAAGTCATAAAATCAAAAAGTAAAAAGTGAAAAAAAGTGCACCTGCACAACTACTGTGTTGCGTATGTGTGTGTCATCTTCGATGATGTGCTGATGTGCACCTATGCATCCATGGAGGTGAGCACTAATGCACCACCAAAGAGTGTGGGGTTATATAAACCCCCCACTCGCCCCCCCCCAAACCTCTTTTCTCCTCACTTGTTTTCATTGTCTTTTGCACATTGCAAACCTTTGCAATCTTGCCTTTTGCACCCATAGCTCTTAAACTTTGGCACACCACACTACCACACTAGAAAAGGTGCATAGAACCCTAAAAAAAAAAGGGTGCACAAAGCACACCTAATTAGGTGCTCTCCTATGCAACCCAATCTGCATACACTTTGAAAAAGTTTAAAAACTAAAAAAAAATTATGGCTAGCGAAATTGGTGTGTAAGTTCACAACAAATTGTGCAAAACATAAAAAAAGAAAATGGGGGTGAATGGTGCACACCCAACCTGGTGCACACTTGCACACCACCCTACATGCGAAAACCCACACATAAAGCCTCAAAGAACTAAGGGGTGCACGCTTGCACACCTAATTTGGTGTACAAATGCACACCCCCTAGAGACATGGAAAAACACCAAAATGAGGTGCACACCTGTGTACCTAATCTGGTGTTCAAGTGCACACCTTTTTTTTTAAAATTTAAATTTAAATTTTTTCTCTTGAAGAAATAAAAGGATACCAGGGTATTTTCTTGCATTCAATTTTAAGATTGAGTATTATTGTTGCCTTATTATTATTGATGTTGAACTAATAGGCTACTTTCTTTGATCATGTAGACATAATGGCATCCTCATTTGGTGAGAAAATGGCACCAAAGCTCGTGGTGTTCAAGTTCCAAGGGGTCTCATCCAAATCAAGGTTCTAGGATGACTATGCAAAAATTAAGGACACATATTTGGGACACACTAACCTAGGAGACTTCTTAAGAATTTGCAACAAACCCATAGAGAGATTGGCTTTGGTATCTAATTTGATTCGATCAGGGTTACTTAATGTAGCTTCACACCCAACATCCATGCAATAATCAAAATTAATCATAACACTGGCAGAACACTTTGTTCCTGAGGAAAGGGTGGTGAAGAGCATGATAGGAGAAGTTGTACTTGACCTCCGACCTAACAACATTGAAAGAGTCTTTCATCTCCCTAGGGTAGATCAATTCATTAGACTCTATTATGAGGTAACTGAAGGGTGGTATAGGGAACACTTGAAAGAGGTGATATATATCATTCAATCTTCCTATCTCATTGAGAGGACTCCTCTAGGGAAGATAACAGAAAAAGTGGATATGAAAAGGGGGTATATGAAGGAGGATATTGGATATTCTATCATTCTTTTGAGTAGGGTAATGGGTCTACCAACAATTGGGCACCTCAATGTTTTCATGGTCAATTTCATTGAGACAATCAAGACAATAAGAATTCCACTTGACTGGGCCACCACATTGAGTGAGAACTTATGTGAACAATTGGGGATGGTCAAGGACAAGAAGTTCTATATGACCTCATACATGGTGTATCTACTAGTAACAATGGCAAAAAATTATCTTGGACTATATAAGAGGGGCAACATGTAGGATCCCAATGCTTGGCCTTACATTTTCTACCCTCAATTGGTGAGGAAGAAGCTCTTAAGGTAGAGCAAAGAATACAAAATCATGAATGATGCATTCATATTTGTGATCATCTGATTCATAGAGGGAGACTATTAAAAAATATTATATGATGATGCAATAGCACATATAATAGCTCTCGGGGCCTACTACATCCAATTCAAAACAGTCAGATATCTATGGGTAGCTGGTGCCACTGTTAACTTGAAAAAGCTCTCTAGATATCCTTGTGATAGACTGGTGTTGTTGGAGATTGCATGATAGATTGAATTTGCATATGATAGGGTCAGGAAGCAATGAAGACCATTTTGGACATGGCCCTTGGTCATAGGACCATATTAAGTGAAGCAAAAATAGGATATTCCATCTTTTGAGTGGGAGTGGGAACATTATCCCCTGGAGGAGTACAACTCTCCCAAGTCATATTTTAATAATATTGGAAAAGTTAAGAGTCTGGCAAGTAGAGAATTCCACCATGAAGAGGCCATTGAAGACCATTGGATGAATGCAACAAATGACTATGATGTCTGTATTAGGCACTATTGTAGGATGAATTTGTATTTGGTAGAGAAGGTTCTTAAAATAAGCATTCCTGAGGAGATACTGCAGCAAGATTTTGGGAAGCTGCTAGACCCCCTATTCAACTTGGAAAAAATTGGAGAGAGACTCATAATAAACACTAAAGTTGACAAGAAAAAGGGCGATGATATTAATCATCGGTCAAGGCATGTCCTCAAGATGACAAAGAATTGGATCAAGAAACCATTTCAACTTGATCCAATGCCTGACACCATGATTTTTCATGCACAAGCCCGCCCAAAGAAAGGTAGAGGAAAGAAATTTACCATTCCTACCTTTGTGGCTGAATCTCCTATTAGGCCAAAAATAATATACCAACTTGACTGCCCAGTTGGATACTATCACCCTCCAGAGAGGAAAGGAAAGGGTAAAAGAAAGAGGAGTTCTCCTCAACAGGTTGAAATAGAAGAGGGTGAAGTGCAAGCACCTCCTCAACAGAAAGAAATAGATTTTCAAGGATCATAGGATATTGTAGTTTCTCAAGACCAGCCTGACCCTCAATTTCCTCTCTTTGTGCCCAGCCAGTCTAAAGATGGTGAAATTCAACAGGTCTTTGTTCCTCCACAAGTAGAACCAACATCCCCTTTTGCCTACATGAAACATAAAAGGATTAAGATCCGAATGAAGAAGAGGAAAAGGGTGACTAAAAGAATGGCTCCTAGCCCATCCATCCACGAAACTATTTCTGAGGGAGAAGAAGAAGAAGAGGAACATGAAGAGGAACATGTGCCTTTACAAGGAAGAACCTGGATAGCTACAGCCATAGAACAACAAAAGAGAATTGAATTTTGATCATCCAGGGGAACCTGAAGTTACTGCATGCTACACAAGAGAATGTGAATAAAATTGTGGCAATTTTGAAGCAATATTTCAGCATACTAGATGAAGTAAGGGCCTAGAGTAAGGACTTACAAGTTTTGCAAGCCATAAAGGGGCGAAGGTACAAGATTTTGGTAGATGTGTATACAATAGAAGAGTTAGATTTGATTGATTATTGGATAGAGAAGATTGTAGATAGTAATAAAGTAATGGAAACATCACATGTGGAGATCCATTGCTCAAGGACCAAGCCTGAGAGTGAATTTTGGAAGCAGATAGGCATTATAGCGATGCATGTTTAGATATTTTTGAAGATGAGGAATGAGAGAAGTTGTTGCCTGTAGAGGTAGTAGTGGAGAATTTCAAGAAGATTTTTGAGGAAGCTACTAATGATGAAGACATCTGGTAGGCTTTTAGAATAGAGGAATCCCTATTAGAGTTGGATACCAAACTCAAGAATTTTGTTGAGACTTGAATTGAGGTAGAGAACTATAGATAGATGGTTAAAGAAAAGTATGAGGCTTTAGATTTACTAGATGTGGCAAAGATTATTGAGATTATAGAGAAATTCAAAGGCAAACATCTAGACATAGCTTTGTGATGAAGGGGAACAAAACCCAGAAGCTAGAATTTCAATTTTGACACTGTAAATTTTTGAGATTTTGGACCATTTTGAGGTGTGTAGCTCCGCAGGTGCACAGGTACACTTTTCTAGAGGTGCACTGATAGTTAACTGCCAGTTCTAAAAATAGATCTTTCCATGCATTGAAAACACATTTTGATGGTAGTTTAACTCTGACAAATGCCTAGTGAAGGATCAACTTCCATTTTTGGCACTTCCAGACACTTCCACTTCGATTGAAGGCTTTCTTATTCTTTCTCCTCTCATAAATTCTATTTTTTTTGACATGTAAAGGGTCATGTATCCAATTAATGAATAAAAATGGATGGAGTCCCACTAAGCACCAATTAGATTGTTAGTTTGTATATAATTAGTTTATTTTATTAATTTAAAAACATATTATTGCATGAAGACATCTTTCACTCTCAACACAAATTGAGGAGATGATTTCTTATAAATACTCCATTGTAATATGTAATTAGGGCCACCATTATTTTGCAATAAAATTATGTTTTTGGTGCTCGCATTTGGAGTGTAGTGATTCTTGACTAAATGTGTCATTGTTTTGTGAATTTATGTTCATGGAATTGTGATTGAACCAAAAGTTTATTGCATTATTTCTAGTTGTGCAATGTTTTAATTTTGCTATTTGTGACGGTTTTATGAATTTTGTTGACGTATTTAGCTTGAGAAGAAATCATTGAATTATGCCTGCATAACTTTTCATCCTGCATGAATGCACTTTTCGTGGCCTTGTGATTTGATGAACAGTGAAATATCATATGATTGTTAAATTTCTCACCGACAATTGCATTAGTGGAATCTAGGAAGCACTACTCTTGTTATCATTGGTTACCTACCGATTTCTTTGAAAGCTTAACTCACAGACATGCTATTTTCTGTAGCTTATGTCCATTAGGATTTTATTTTCATGTTATTTATTTTAAAAGTTTTGTTATTTCCTTTACTATCCCCTTGTTAGAATAGGACTTCATTCTAGTTGCATTGTTAGATTGCATTCATAGAAAAAATTAAAAATAAGAAAACATAGTTCTTTTTGTGTGTTTTATTTTGAAATAGTGGATAGATTCTTCATCAGATCCAAAATCAAAATGAACTAGTAAAGGCCTCCTCACGAACAATCACATTTATCTTCAACTGAGAAAATTTTAGTAGGTTTTAAGACAACTTGGAACCTTGGAGTTGATTCAAAAGATTGACTTTTCAAGAGAGGAGTTCATAAGAATTCTCGTCATTTAGCATCGTGCATAACGATAGCTCAACACATCCTTAGTGTGTTACAAAATTTGTATACTGTATACTTGAAGTAATTTTAAAATGTACTCAGATCAAAAGGTGGGTTAAAGTTTTTGGAAACTGGCACTATTCACTTCCCATCCCGAGGCATGTATTTGGGAATCAACACATCATTCATATTGTGCCATTTCTTCTTCTAGGTCAATGTCAACACTCATTTCCCCTACGAACCCAAAATCTTCTATGAAGCTAGTATGATTGATCATATGCAAAATAAACTTTTCCTTCCTTCAGATAGCCCGTACATATGGTCATAGTGCTTTAACAAATCCTTAATTAGGTGCACATAATTTTTTTTTTATGAAAGATCAATTTTTCCAAATTCAACACCCATGGATTGTATACTTGATCCTCTCTCATTATATTATTATAAAAGAACAAGAAAAAATGTGTCCCAGTTGAGTTAGGCATGACAACATTTGTACATAGGGATTATGTATCCCTTCATGTCTCTTCTACTATAGAAGTAGAATTAGATGACCCAACAAGAAATTTGACCCATTCCTTAGCAAAAAAGTTTGGTTTTCCTTCCCTTGGTGGTTGTTTATGTCTTCTTTGAAATATTGGGATCTACCATTTTCACCCTTCTTAGAACTTGCAATTTTTTTGCCAAATGTGCATGATCTCTCAGTAATACTTTGGACTTGGTGAAAATTTTTCTCTAAACTCTAGAAATGGTAACTCAATGATACAACTACTTATAATTTAAGTGCATCTTTTCATTAAAATCATCATAATCTCACATGCATAGGAATTTATGTGACAAAAGAATGTCACTTTCATATAGATTTTGGTAGTGTGAAGCATCTGTATTTTAAATTAGATGCTAACATGTCATCTTGTTATTTTTCAAACTCTCACCTTTATGTTTCTTACGTCCTTGTCAATTTACACATCATTCATGACTTGGAAGGTGACCTCATACTTTAAAAGTTCATGGAATGAAAAGGTATGCAATCATATTATCGTAGGTAACCCGCATATCTTTGCATACTTTAAGAACATTAAAAAAAGAAGTGAATTGACTCTATCATTATGAACAAAACTTTAACATCACCTTTCACAAGTCCACACCAACATTTTAAACTGCATCATTCATTGTGCAATCTCGTGACAAATTTCCAACATATAACTCCTCACCATCACAACCATATCTTTTAACCACTAGATGGCCCTGCAATTATGTGATGACAAAGAAAAGAAAACACTTGCACCATCACAATGGTTATCATTAATATCTAGTTTACCTTGCAAATTAATGATAGTTATGAAATAATCTTCAACACTACATCATAAGAAAAAAATAACTAACTGTCAGGAACCTAAACAATCATCTTGTTTAGAATGGAAACATGGAATCATATGCTCCTATAGTTTCCTTGTAAAATTGCACTCAAACATCCATGTCATCACTGCAAGCTCAAATGTACTAGTTATAAACCCTTATAAACCTTGTGACCCTATGATAAACATCTTTTATCTGTTTGCAACTTCACCAATTAAAAGACTTTACCCTTTAAATTTGTGATCGTGCAAAGACCAAATACATTCTACAAGTTTGCAACTATAATAAAAATAATATACAAAGTGTATAAGTAAAAAGCCTACCTATTGGGAGCATGCTTGAAAAAGGAAAATGTTTTTTGTACATGTTCATATATCAATATTCAATCAATAAAACAACTAAGATTACTTGTATTTTACTAAGCTAAACAACCAATAGATATGAGTCCCATGCAACCTCAGAGAAACTCAACAAGGGCACTTGTGTAAACCTTGTTGGTGTACTTAAGTTGGAGGGATGTGGATGTGCTCTCCCAAACACAATAGTTGAATCCCAAGATGATTTGAAATGAAATGAAGCTAACTAAATGTGAAGAGAATGATTCAAACAATGGTTATGGATGCAACCATGCTCAATGCATTCAAGGATGGTGAAGATGGATTCAAGAAAATAAACTAAGTTAAATATACAAATAAAATGAAGCTAGCAACTACCAAAGATTAGAAAAATGCATAAAACTACTCAGAGCTTTAGAAGTATACTAGCATGATAACAATGCAAATGAGGGAGATGAAGAATGCTTGAGACAAGGGCTCTATTTATAGGCTTGAGAGAGGACTTAAGTAGGTGGCATATATGTGTCATCTGCATAGGTGCCACAAGGGAGACACATGGGCTAAGGGGACAAGCCATGCAAAGGTCAACATAAGACTTTTTTATGATTAAGATGGTTTAGGGTGTGATCACACATGTAAGCAACCTTGGATAAAGGAAAGGAAGACAAGTGTGTTAGAGTGCAAGAGGCTTTTGGAGGAATTAATGAAATGGGGGCTTTCTTAGGCTTTGAATTGCTCCCACATGTGCGAGCAAACACTTGGGGACTAAAAGGTGTTTAGGAGGGTATTTAGGATAATTAAGTGGGATTAATAAGTGGCTAGACTTAGAAGGATAAGAATGATGAGTGGTAGACTAGGTTTTAGGTGGGACTAGGATTAAATTAAATAGGATTTAATTTAATTATAGGATTATAGAATTTAATAAAGTTAAATAAATTGAAATTTATTAAAAAGGGGATTTATGGATCACTATGCATTTAATAAATTTTTACACATTACGGAGAATTACTCAAATTAAATTTAAATACATTAGGGAAGTGAACCTATTTATTTAAATTTAATTAATAAGTAGAAGAATCTAAAAAATATAATAAATTAATAAATAATCAATAATAATGTCAATGGAGATATTAAATAAATTAATATAGTGTTTGGGATGACTTTAAGCATCTACGTTTTTCCCCTTTTTGATGTGATGTTAGGATGACATTATATCAAAGAAAAAAATATAGGTTACTCTAGAGAGGAGAGGAGTCCTAGGAGTTGTGTCATAGTGAAAATAGGAGAGGAGGGTGCCTCCTCACTAAAATAGAGCAAAAAGTTAAATTTGTGTAATTTTTGTGAAAAATACCCAAGAAGAAAAGAAAGAGAACGAAAAAGACATAGATGAACATTTTGCATGACTTGAGGATAGTAAGGGTAGACAGAGCCAAGGAATGGGCATCGTCTCAAAGGGGACCTCAGAGCGCCTATATAAGCCTGCAAGGGGTTTTTGGAAGACTCATTTGCACACCTAGAGAGTAGAGAACCAGAGAAAATGATGAATTTGATCAAGAGATTACTGCTTGGAGAGCATGTTCAGCTGCACTAGAGACTGACCGACATGGGACCACTGGTAAATCAACTAGCCCAAATTGTCAAGTTCTTAATTATGCATTTAAAATATGCATTTTAAGGGTAGGAAATAGGAAAAAATGGGGTCCGAATAGAGGCGAAAGTTCTCCTCTCTATCATCTTCGCAGATGACGAACTAAGGAAACTTTCATTATGAAGATGACAAGATACATCTTTTCATCTTTGAAGATGATAGGGTACATACCGTCATCTAGGAAGACGAAGAAATAGGTTGGGGATTGGGTTGGAGATGATGATCTTCATGTCGTCATCTTCATAGACGACAAAACCATAGTCGTCAATGAGAAACTTGACATCTCTAAAGTTGTTGGAGATGCCAAATTGGCATCTCCACATTTTTGCATCTTCACTAATCCATGTCTACATGGATTGGCATCATCACAAATATGGAAATATCAAAAAAATTAGGTGACAAGGATGGTTGGGGTATGGATAGAGAAAAATGCCCCATGCTTAAATAAAGAAAAAGAGTATGGAAACAAAGGTAGGCTAAATATTGCATGTCTATGCTGCAGTTGCTAACGGTGACATTTTAATCATGGGAGCACTATCCAGTGACTATGGTCCTAGGGGAGAGACTCATAGAGGTAGAGTGGGGAAATGTGCAACTTTATGGACTTGAGCATGTCCATGAGTGGCCAAACCTAAGGGCACACTCAACATAGCTATTAACACTAGTGGAGCAATGGCATACACTAACTTCAAGTTTCCATCTACCTATAGGAGAGGCGATAATGACCTTGCTAGACATATGGTGGATACGTTGGGTTTCAATTAGTGAGAGATATCTAGAGTACGTGTTAGAGGGAGTAGATCCATATCTATGGGAGTTTTTTGGTAGGGGAGACAATGACTACTAATTCAATAGTCATGGCTGACATGTAGGGAGGTGCTAGACTAGAGACTTCCATATCTAGCTCTTTACTTGGCCTCACTGATATGGAGGATGGTACTGGACCATGCTGGGCATGGATTTTTGGTTGGATGGGTGCAAGTGCTAAGCACTCTTCTACAAGATGATGACACAACTTTTTGCTTGGGCCACCCCATCTTGGCTCAACTATACTATGATTTACACATGTGTGCCTATAGAAAATAGATGACTATAGGCCCAATCTTGACTCTACTAATGGTATGGTCATGGGAGCACATAGGCATGAGATAACCTATTACTCAATGGGAGATACGACATCTTGGGGAGCCATACACATGGTGATATAGGCCACCTATTTAGTACACACCTACTGAGTCGATAGGATTTGGGAAATGGTGTTTGGATGAGATCATTATGTTTGATTGGACACCATACACAGACTATGAGCATTAAGGAGCTACACTACCTGTAGGTGGAGAGGATGATTTGGAGGATGAACTCTACTTGCAGTATGCATAGTTAGACTATTGGTTGATCAGCTAGATAGTACATGTTATGATGTTTTATATGCCCTCTATAGTGTAGAGATAGTTCAGACAGGTCTAGGATGTTGTGCTAGACAAGTTCTTGTATCTAGTGGTGTCCTAGGAGTATGGTAGATTGTGGGGATTTAGGACCACCATCAAATTGGTGAGGGATTCATGGTGTGGCATGCAACTAGTCCTATGGGTGTATGGGTAGGATGAGGGAGATGCTAGGATGACACCAACATACACATAGTGGTGGGAAAAACATCAACTACTAAGACTAATAGTACCAAGGGAACCTCCACCAAAAAAGTAGGCACATGGTAGGGGAGATGGGGCTGGAGGGGGAGAGGAGGGATAGATAGAGCAGGCTAGTGTAGACATTGCATAGGAGGCCCTGGTAGCATTGCAGGCGAGAATAAACGCTAGTGAGTTCAACAATCTCACCATGCATGTAGATTTAGAGGAGATGGTAGAGTTAGACACTCTACAACAGAATGTGGCCTCCCTTTGAGAAAACATAGAGACCCTACAACATCAAGTAGATGAGAATTGCAACCAGTGAGACATCATGAGGTAGATGATTTAGGACAAGGGAATGGTCACTGTGATGTAGAAGGACCTGACTGCACACTGACATGAGGCATGAGCTCTATGCAAGGTAGGATACTATCAATATTGTATCATGATGCCATGCCAATAGAGAAATGACAACCAAAGTTCTATTAGGCATCTAGCCCATTGGATACACATGGCTATCAAAGATCACAGTTGTTAGTTGGGTAGGGGAGGCCTCCATGAGGAGGGGGTATAGGAGGGGTAGGGCCCTCACAACTAGGCACATGATCCCTAGAGTGATCCATTTTGACATAGTGATTTGACACCATACATAGTGGGCCAAGGTAGATAGTGCACATGAGGCCTTGGTAGCATTGTAAGCCAGGGTAAACATTGGCGAGTTTAGTGATCTCACTATACATGTAGATGTGGAGGAACTAGTTGAGTTAGAGACTCTGCAATAGGATGTGGCTTCCCTTCAAGCAGATAGAGACCCTACAACATTGAGTAGATGAGTATTACTGGTAGCGAGAAATTATGAGGCATATGACTCAGGAAAAGGGGATGGTCACTATGATGTAGGAGGCCCTGACTAAACATTGACATGAGGCACAAGATCTATGAGAGCTAGGCTACTATCAAACATTGTATCATGATGCCGTGCTAGCAGAGCAATGACAACGAAAGTTCTAGGAGGCTTCTAGCTCATGGGCCACATGTGGCCATCAGAGATCAGCATCATCATTTGGGCAAGGGAGGCCTCCATGAGGAGGGGTATAGGAGGGGTAGGGCCCTTACAGCTAGGTACATAATCCCTAGAGTGATCAATTTTGACACAGTGATGTAGATGTAGTGAGTTTTTGATGATGTATCATGCATGATGTACTACATGATTTTTTTTGTATATGGATTGTACACAAACACTTATTTTTTGAAATATATGATGAAATTATTTGATGATCGTAAATTTGTATACATAATGGTATTTTATGGATGTTTATGTTTATGAGGTTTTATGAGTACTACATGTGATGCATGATGTTATGATATTGCTGCTGACATTAGTGATACAAAATGTATGTGATGTGATGTAGTATTTCTTTTGATTCACATATGATGGCTAATGTGTGGATGATGTAGGTCCTATATGATGTAGATGTATGAGATGTATATGTATTTTTGTTTTATATGTATGAACTTACTATATAATTTCTATTAATGCAATAGATGTATCATAATGTGTATGTGACTAAATGTAATGATTATGATAATGATACCTAATGGATTAATGTAATGAACAAATAGTGTAACCTAATGAAGAATAACAAATGAGATGTATAATGTAGATGTAATAAATGCAATATATGAAAAATGAAAGTATCCCAAATGAAAATTTCAATAACATACTAATCATGAATGTGCTAAAAATGCAAAATGAAATGATGCAAACTCCATGTGTAAATGTAATATGAATGAGCCCTCATGGATGGACTTGTGTTAGACTTGTAGCTTGTAGGAATCAAGTAGCCTAGCATAGGAGGGTGGGTGGGTGGGAAAAATAGAACCCTATTCTCAATTAGAGCATAATGAAATCCTATACTACATGAATCCTAACTACATGATATTGAGGGATTCAGTTGTGTTTATATGGGAGAGAACACCCTAGTTTGATTTTACAAAAGGAGGTATGCATCAAATGCTATAGAAGCATAGATGACAAGTTTCCTTTGCATGGACTAAACTCTCAATAAAAAAGAGACTTTCAAAAAATAGATGTAGTTTTCATAGTCATGATGGATCAAATGACATATACACACTAGAGAGGTCTAGGTACATCCAAATTATTTTTAGGGATATTGGAGGAAAATATGCTAACTTGGTGCCCCCATTAAATAGCACATAGTCATAACTTTGAAACTGACAAAAATGAACTAAAGCATCAAAAATAGATCATACAAAAAATGACACATGTAGTCAATTGGAACCATTCATGTGATATGAAGATATGGAATATTGAGGCAAACTATAAAAGGCTACTTCTAACACACAAAGATGAAATCAACCAAAAGAGACCACATGACCAAGTCATCATTTAGTCCAAAGTTCCTACTAGGAACATTAATCTAAGAGTGAAGGTTTCAGTGCCATGCATAGGAAGGATTCATCCTATGAAATTTTGTTTTTCTAAGTTGTTATTGTGAGTGTTTGTTGGAAATTTCTATGAAAAGAACAAGTTTCTCAAATCATTAAGTCTCAATGGTGATTTTTTTAAGGTTCTATTGCAGTCACTATTGTGGGAAAAAAGCTTAGGATAATGGGAATGGGGCAAACATTCAACGGGAAAGTGCCTCATAGACTAGAGGTCTTTTGAAAGATGAAAGTGGATGGAGGCCTCGTAGACAAGAGGCTTTTATTAAATGCATGAAAAGTGCGAGCTTGATAGGACTTCTACACAAAGATGGGATGAAATAGGGAAATATGGTGGAGTGAGATGAGCCTTATAGATAATGGACCTTATTGACAACAAGCTTTTTTTAGGAAAATTTTCCCTTTAGTCTTTTCTCCGGGAACATTTTACAAATGTTTTTGGATTTTTGGATTTACTATTTTTTTTTTCGATTTTTGTAGAACTTTAACAACACTATACAAGATCTATAGAAATCAAGCATAGAATTTCTTGAGATGCTAGATATTATAGGCTTAGGGAGTAGATCTCCCCCTAAAGTGGCAATTTGATATGCCCCAAAACCATACTTTTCTGTAATGATAAATAGACCAAGTCAATTAGCTTCAAACTTTCCTTTCTTTTCATGGTTCTGGAGATTCCTCATGTTATGCTGCAACACTAGGTCACCCACCTCAAATTCTCAAGGTCTGAACTTTTTGTGAAACTAGAGTTGAAAGCAATTTTGATACACATGGAGGTGGTTTAGGGTAGCGAGGTGTCTCTCATCAAGGAGTTGCAACTCTTGCAAGTGAGCAACTTGATATTCTTCTTTGGACATTAGATTCTTGAGAGTGATTCTGAGGGAAGAGAGCTTAAATTTGATGGGTAAAACAACCTTAGAGCCATAAACAAGGGAAAACAGAGTGGCACCTATGGAGGTACATATGGAGGTGTGATAGGTCCAAAGGGAAAGAGAAATTTGAAGGTGCCAGTCACGATCAGCTGTATCAACAATTTTCTTTAGGATTTTCAAAATGATGTTATTAGTAGCTTTAGCTTGGCCATTTCCTTGGGGGAAGTATTTGGTGGAGAAATACTACGTGATTCTAAATTTCCTACACAATGTGGCAACCTCCTAATTTTTGAAAGGAGTCCCATTATCAGTTATGATCTCTTGGGGGATTGTTGTGTTTTCACAATGCATGCCCCATTTATACCAAGGAATGGGGACCCCTACTTTATTTTTTGCTTTTTGGATCCCTAGTCTAGGGTTTGAGTCTTTTCTAGGGTTTTTCCTAGTGTCCTTGATCAAATCTGGGTCCTGACTAGAAAACCCAAATTTTGAAAGTCAAATTTTAGAGAGCATAAGTCATTCTTGCAAAGAAAAAAGGTACAAAAGCGCACCTCCCTAGTGCACTAGTGTGCCAAAGCACTTCAAAAAGGGCATCACTCTTGGTGATGCATAGCACCAATGGGTGCATGGGTCCCTAGGTACATAAAACTCGAGGGACCCCCTCTCTCCATCATTTTCATTCTGCGAGCATCACTGAATTGCAACACCGCACCTCCTTAGATGCACCTCCTCTGCTCTTTCCCTGCACTCACAAAATACTAAGACACCTATTAAGGTGCACAATTGTGCACCTATTTAGGTGCATAGCTACACACATTTTAATTTTCAAAACCTAAAAAACATAAACAAAAAAACCAATCTAAGGTGCACATCAACACACCCCATGAGATGCGCTGCTGTGTACCCCATATATCAATGCTTATGCAAAGAGTAGCCACCATTTTTTTGCATTGTAGGGTTTAATTAGGTTTTTGGGATATTTTTGAGTAGTTGGGTTTTTGGTTTCTGTTCATGTTAGTATTAGGGCTTGAGTTAATCAATTTTTCTTTGACCCAAACTAATACACATTCTTTTTGTGTAGAATAAATGGCATCTTCATCATCTTCTCTTGCTGCAAAGATGGTTCCAAAACCCATGGTGTTCAAGTTTCAAGGTGTTCTAACCAAGTCACACTTTCTAGATGACTATTCAGAGATCCAGGACAATGAGCTTGGTCACACCGATTTGAGTGCATTCCTCACACTGTGCAATAAACCCACCAAAAGATCATTGATGATATCCACTCTGATGTGATCAGGACTAGTTAATGCAACATGACACCCAGTTTTAGTGTAGTCCTTAGAATTGATTATAACACTAGCAAAAAACTATGTTCTCAAAGGAAGGATTGTGAAGAGCATAACTAGAGAGATCATCATAGATCTTTGATCTAATAACATAGAGAAGGCATTCCATCTTCCTAGGGCAAACCAATTTATCATATTAACCTATCATCAAGAAGAAAGATGGTGTAGGAACATATTGATGTAGGTTTTGAAATCACACAGTCATAATACCTCATTGAGTAGACTCCTCTAGGGTGGAAAGTAGGGAAAGTGGATATGACAAGAGGATATATGAAAAAATATATTGGATATTTGATCATACTATTAGCAAAGTTATGGGTTTTCTCTCTTCTATACACTTGAACATTTGGACATGGTGCATTTTTTTGAGACTATGAAGATGACACATATGCCAATTGATTGGGCTTCCATTCTTAGTGAGAACTTGGGTGAGTAGCTGGTGGCGGTGAAGAATAACCAAAAGTTTTATATGACATCATATGTGGTATACTTGTTAGTTGCAAGGGCGATAGATTATCCTAGGCTTTATAAGAAGGGTAGCATGCAAGATGCAAATGAATGGCCCTATATAGTATATCCTTAGCTAGTGAAGAAGAAGCTTCTAGAGAGAAACAAGGAATATAGGACTTTGAATGATGCATTTATATTTGCAATAATCTATTTTATTCAAGGGATTATGCAAAGAGGACGTCAGAAGAGGTAGCAGCTACGATATCAAAGGTTGGAGCCTACTACATCTAGTTTTGAAAATTCACATATTTGAGGGTAGTAGGTACAATTATCAACCCCAAGAAGCTCCCTAAGTATCTCAGTGATAGACTCATTCTACTAGAGATCGCTTAACAACTCTTATCTACATACGAAAGAGTCAGTAGCACAAAATATGTTAGGTATGGCCTATTACTATAGGACCTTTTAGTGTGGTTTGAAGAAAATATATTCCATCTTTTGAGTCTGAATGGGATCAATATCATTTGGATGAATGTAATTCTCCTCATCCCTATTTTGATAACATTTGGAGAGTGCAATATCTAGCTAGCAAGACATATCAGCATGAGGATGCAGTTGAGGATCATTGAATGAATGCAATGGATGACTATGATATCTACATTAGGGATTATTGTAGTATGACTCTATATCTAGTGGAGAGTTCTTTGAAGATAAATATTCCATTGAAGATCATGCAACATGATACAAAGGATCTTCTCAATCCATTGTTCAATAGGGACAAGATTGGTGATAGACATATCATGAATCCCAAGATTGACAAATAAGAAAACTTAGACATCAACCAAAGGGTGAGGAACATCATACAATTGGTAAAGGATTGGATCAAGAGACCTTTCAAACTTGATCTAATTCCTCAAGAGGTGGTCTTTCACACTCAAGCCTACCTAGCTAAAGGTCAAGGAGCTGAGGTCATAGTGCCTACATTTATAGCCTAGTCATTAGTAAGACCAGAAATAGTGCATCAACATGATAGACCAGTTGGGTATTATTAGGCTCAAAAGGGTAAAGGAAAGAGGAAAAGAACTTCTCCTCAATGGGCTAAGCTAGAAGAGGAAGTAACTCAAGCACCTCCATAGCCAAGAGAAGAAAATGTACAAGAGCTAGAGAATGTGGAAGCTACACAAGCCCAAGATAATCCTCAAGTACCATTAGTTGAACAAGACCAAGGAGAAGTTGAAACTAAAGTGCAAGAGGTGTCTCTACCCCAACAAGAGGTATAAGCTTCCCCCTCACTCCTAAGAGAAGAAAGATCAAGACTCTAGTAAAGAGGAGACAATGGGTCATTAGGAGAGTGATTCCTTTCCCATTAATCCCAGAAGTTATTCTTGAAGAAGAGGAAGAGGTTGATGAGGATGAAGAGGATAACTTGCCTTTGAATTGGATGACTCATCTTGCAAGAGCCATGAAATTGGAACAGAGAAGAAGCTCCACAATCACACTGCCATCCATTCTCCAGCAACCATTCAGACTACAATCTTCGAGGATGAAATGTAGCAATGGATAGATGAGCAAGATATTGAGGGGACTGATTTCTTCAAGATATCTAATTTTGATTTTATGTTGGTTGGCACTAAATTGGTGGGAGATAAAATCAAAGACACTCCAACTAATCAACCTCAATAGGAGGATTGGGTTCAGTTATCACTTGAGCCACAAGCACTTGAGGTAGCTCCATCATCCCAAATGCAAGTCACATTTTTTTTTGATAAAGGATCATTTACCCCTCTTCCTCCAAAGATCGAAGGAGAATAGGTTCAAGCATAACAAGATGAAGAGACACAACAAGCATCCTCCAAGGAAGTTTTAGAGGAAGGGAAGATAAGTGAACAACCTAATCAAACGTCCCAACACACAGAGGTAAAGATTGTGGACTCTATAGACACAAAGACTCTTAGTGTGGATCTTGTACAAAAGGAGAGGACTCCAAAAAGGGGATATACGGGAAAGAGCATAGCAAAGAAAACTCCTTTGTCCTTGAAAGGTAAATCCTCGATAGAGCATGACCAAGATGGCTATGAAAAGAGGTCATTAGAAACAAAAGGAAAAAATTCACCATTGAGGATGAGGATAGGATGGAATTAATTGAAGTTCTAAGGAAACTTGAGTCACCACCAAAGGATGTGCAGAAATTAGCCTTCATCATGAGTGATTAGAACTAGGACTTATTTGCTCATGTAGCTATCCCTCCTCTGAATACAAATGTTGAAGAATTGATTCCAAGAGATTATCAAATCAGGGAGGTCATGCTAGGAAAGGCTACATTGGATACTGCTAAATTGATGGTAACAATGGGGATCAAAGAAGTGTTTAGGCACTTGGAACAAGATGGGGTAGAATTGATAACACTTTGGAGGAAAAATGAGATCCTAAAGGGATATCTAAGAAAAGTTGTTGGTCCCTTAGATCCAACAAATCTCGAAGAGACTTTGAACACAACATTGGAAAGAAGAGATAGGGGTACCAACCAATTAGATTCATTTTTGAATGCTTGTCAGCAATGGCAAGAAATTTTTGAGGAGAAAGGTGTAAAAATTATACAGGGAAATCTCAAGTTACTACACCATATGCAAGATAATGTAGATAGGCTAGTGGTCATTTTGAATCAAAATTTTGGTTTGATGGATAAAGTACATACCTATGGTAAAGATTTGCAGGAATTTCAGTCTATAAAAGGACAAAGGTATCAGATGTTGATGGAAGTATATACATCTGAGGAATTAGATAAAATCGATGATTGGATAGAGAAAATTGTAGATGGCAATAAAGTAATGGAAACATTACATGTAGAGATTCACAAACTCAAGGATCAAACCCAAGACCAAATTTTGGAGGTAGAGAGGCATTATAATGATGCGTGTTTAGACATTTTTGAGGGTGATTCTAGGGAGAAGTTAGTAGCTATAGAGATGGTAGTTGAAATTTTTTTGAAAATGTTTGAGGAAGCTGCTAATGATGATGACATTAGGTAAGAATTTAGAACAGAGGAAGCATTATTAGAATTGGATGTAAAACTTGGAGATTTTGTGGAGACTTGTATTGAGGTGGAAAACTACAGGCAGAAAGTAAAAGACAAATATGAAGCCTTAGATTTTCTAGATGTGGCTCAAGTCACTGAGATCATTGAGAAATTCAAGGAAAAATATCCAGACATAGCTTTTGTATAAAGGGGAACAAACCCAGAAGCCAAAATTTCAATTTTGACACTTAACAAAATTTTGCAATTTTTGGAATCTGCTTTCAAGGTGCGTTGGTGCACTAGGTGCGCTAGGTGTGTAGGTGCAATTTTTCAGTGATGTTTTGGAAGATTTTTGAAGAAGTCAGAGGTGCACCAATATTTAACTACTAGTTCCAAATTTAGAGCTTTCCATGCACTAAAAACACATTCTGATAGCAGTTTAGCTCCTATAGACGCCTAGTGAAGATGGAGCTTCTATTTTTGGCACTTCTAGACACTCCTACATCAACTAATGAATCTCTCTTTCTTATTTTCTCATGTTTTATTTTTTTTAAGACATGTAAAGGCTCATGCATCCATTTAATGATGTAAATATGGATGAAGTCCTACTAAGCGCCAAGTAGATAGTCAGTTTGTACATAAATAGATTTTTTAAAATTAATTTAGAAGCATATGATTGCATAAAGATATCTCTCACTCTCAACACAAATTATAGAGAAGGTTTCTTATAAATTTAGGAATGTAATATGTATTCTAGGCTACCATTATTTTGATGCAATAATATATGCATTTGGTGCTTGCATTTGGAGCATAATGATTCTTGCCTAGGTGTGTTATATTTTGTGAATGTATGTTCATGAAGTGTAATTGAGCCAATAGTTTTATTGAATTGTTTTGGTTGTGTCATCTTTTAATTCTAGTGTTTGCTATGGGTCTAAAATTTCTACTTACATACTTAGTTTGAGAAGAGATCACCATATTGTTCTTGTATAGCTTTTTGTCTCACATGAGCACACTTTTTGTGGCCTTATGATTTGATGAAAAGTGAAACATCTTATGGTTACTAAATTCCCATCAACAATTAAAAAGGAAGTTCTGCTCCTATTTTCATTGGTTACCTATTGATCTTTTCAAAAGCTTAACTCATAGATGCATCGTTTCCATGGCTTATGTCTGTTAAGATTTTACTTTCATGTTATTTGCTTTAACTTCTTATTACCCTATCTTCAGTATTTTCTTTACTAACCCCTTGGTTAAATTAGGATTTCATATAAGTTGCATTTATTTACAACCAGGAAAGGTCTCCTCATGAACACTCACATTTATCTTTAACCAAGCGAATTCTAGTAGGTTGCAAGATAGCTTGAAACCTTAGAGTTGATCCAAAATTAACTTTTCAAGAGAGGAGTTCAAAAGGATTCTTTCCGCTAAGCATCGTGCAAAATGACAACTCAAAAAGGATACCAAAATGACAAATAATTTAGTTCAAGATGAACTTTGAAACTTATTTTTTGGTGGTGTAGGTTAAAGGGATTGCCTCAACCCACTTTGTGAAATAGTCAATGGTGACGATAATATACTTGTGACCATTTGCAAAATTTGGATATATTTGACCAACAATATTGAAACCCAAGTGGGAAAAGGGCCATGGTGTAATGGTAGCTTGAAGGTCTTGGGTGGGAGTGTTTATCAAATCTCCATGTTGCTGACAAGGAACACATCATTTCACAAAATGAAAGGCACCAACTTCCATAGTAGGCCAATAATAACCCATTAAAAGGAATTTTTTTGCTAATGTAAGGACATTTGAATGGGCACCAAAAATTCCTTGGTGGACCCCTTCTAACACCATTTTGGCTTCATCTAAACTAAGACATTGGAGGAGGGTTCCATCGAAGTGTTTTCAAAAAAAGTGTGTCACCTAGGATAGTGTATCAGGTAGTGTGATGGATAAAGGTTTTACTTTGGTTTGTGGAAAGGGTTATGGAGATTATTTTGTGATGAAGGTAGGAAAAAATGTTAGAGTACCGTGGAGACTCAGGAATAATAATCTTTCCCAACAATTCTGACTCAAGTTGCTCATAAGCAGGAAGAAAAAGATTCTCTACAAGAACTTCAAACTTAGGATTACATGTTGGGTGATGTGACGTGCTCCCCTGCCCACAGGTGGTTAATTATGTGGTGTTCCATGTTTGCTAACAGTCATGGCTTTTGGTGCAATGGCAAATGGGCCCCAACAATTGGTATCAGAGCTTGGTTTTGGCCTGGTCATGGGTTCAAATCTCCCCGGTGCCTTCCCGACCCGCGTAAGCACTTGGTATGCACGTCGAGGGGGAGATTGTTGGGTGATGCGATGTGCTCCCCTGCCCACAGGTGGTTAATTATGTGGTGTTCCATGTTCACTAACAGTCATGGCTTTTGGTGCAATGGAAAATGGGCCCCAACATTACATTTAGGCATGGCAATCATGGAGGCTATGGTGGCCATAACATATACTACTTTTTTATTTGTCCTTGGTATCTAGTGAAAGACTATCTGAGTGAAGTGTTGTTTAAGATCTTGTACTATCCGATGATATGGAAATAAATTTTTATCCTTTGTTTGATATTCATCTGTAACTTGTCTAATGAGAAATTGGAAGTCTCCAAATACAAGTAGGCTCTTAATATTCCATTGGATAGCTTTTCATAGTGCTATTACTAGTTCTTCATACTCAACTATGTTGTTTGTGCAAGGGAATGAAACATTGTAAGATTTAGGGATAAAGTCTCCTTGCAGTGTAACAAACAAAATTCTTGCCCTCAATCCTTTTTGTGTGAAAGAACCATCAAAATAAAGCTTCAGTTATGTACTAGGGGTAATAGTCATAATTGTGTCATCTGGAAAATATGCTATGATGGGATGGTCTCCTTGAAGAGGAGCTTCTACGAGTTGGTCGAAAATGACTTGTCCTTTAATGACCTTGCAATCTTTATAGACAATGTCAAATTCACTTAAAATGAAGACCCATTTTGTAGCATGACTAGTGAGGGAAGCTTTTGAGAGAAAATACTTGAGGGGATCTATCTTAGCAATGAGGTTTCTAGTATTATTAAGCATGTAATGGCATAGTTTGTATGTCCAAAAGACTTCAACCAAACAAGCTTGCTCAATAGTAGTGTTGTTCAACCCATAGCCAACAAATGTTCGATTGAGATAGTAGATAGCTTGCTTATTACCATTTTCATCTAGCTATGCTAAAAGAGCACACAAGGAAACTAAAGTTGTAGAAATGTAGAGAATTAATGGTCAACCTACAATTGGAAAGACTAGTACTAGTGGATTAGCCAAGTATACCTTAACTTTTTGAAATGCTTTTTGACATAGGCAATCCCATTGAAACTTGATATCTTTTTGAAGCAAGTGTTGGAGTGGATGAACTTTATCTGCTAACTGGGACACAAACCATTTGATGGACTGTAACTACCATTGAAAGCTACAGAGTTGCTTTAATATAGTAGGTGGAGGTAGTTCCATGATGGTTTTTACCTTTGTAGGGTCTACCTCAATGCCTCTTCTTAACACTATGTAACCTAACAACTTTCTGAATTGGACATGAAAAACACACTTCTTAGGGTTAAGGTGAACTTTGTATTTCTCCAACCTTTCAAATATGGTGGTGAGAAAAACAATGTGGGAATCATGTGTCTTATATTTTCCTATAATTTCATCAACATAATCTTCCATTATTATATGTAGAAGACCATGGAAGATTTGTTAGTTTGTGGTGACTGATCAAGGAAGTACTATACATACTTCATAAATTCTTTGTGGCCCTATTTTATCAAGATTTTGGGCTGACATTTAATTATTAATTATAACCCTAAAGTAATTTAATACTTGAATAAAAGGGCTTAGGGTTAAGGATTATTTCATAAGGTGATTCAAAAATTGGTTCTTGTAGCAGTATTGAGCTATAAGGGATTGAAGATTATAATCAGCTTATAATCACTGGATCATACATTATTGGACTTGCTATTTGGTGGATGTAGCCCAAGGATTGGGTGAACCATGTTAAATCTTGGTATTTTGTGTTTTTTTTGTGTGATCTATTATTTTTTGATATTTTTTATATTTGAATGTAATTGTTATTTTTGTCCATGGTTTAATCCTAACTAGTGCTATCAAAGAGAGGTTTTTTTTTTAGTTATCCTTTGTAGGAAAGTCTCATGGTTGAGTGGGAGTCTCACAATTGAGTGGAAGTGATGGTAGACAAGGGTAAGTTGAGGGTTGATAGGTTTAATGGGAAGAACTTTCAGTTATGGAAAATGCAAGTGGAGGACTATTTTTATCAAAAGGATTTATGGAAGCCATTGGAAGGCATAACCAAGAATCAGGGCTCTATGTCAAATGATAAATTGGATCTTTTGGATAGAAAGGCACTTGGAAGCATTTGATTATACTTGGAACCATCAGTGGCATTTAATATTACAAAAGCAAATACAACAAAAGAGTTGATGCAAACCCTAGCGAAACTGTATGAAATGCCCTCCGCTTCAAACAAGGTATTCCAAATGAAGCATTTATTTAATATGAAAATGATAGAAGGTGGATTTGTTGTAGATTATTTAAATGAGTTTAATACTATTGCTATTCAATTATCTTTTGTGGGTATTAATTTTGATGAAGAAATTAGGGCTCTCTTGATTTTGTGTTCTTTTACTTAAAGCTAGAATGGATTCGTAATGGTTGTCAGTAATTATATTCCTAGATCTAGTACCCTAAAATATGATGATGTGATCGGTGCTATTTTGAGTGAGGAAACTTGTAGTAAATCCTCAAGTGGATCTACATCAAGAAGTGCTTTGAATGCACAAAGTAGAGGTAGAATGATTGAGAGAGGAAGTAATTCCAGAAATTGTGGAAAATCAAGAGGAAAGTCAAAGGGGAGAACATGTCAATCAAGAGGACTGAACGACTACTGGTACTGTGGGAAACTAGGGCACAAAAAGAAAGATTGTTGGACTTGAAAGAAAAATGAAGGAGATAAAATAGATGGAGAAAAGGAGGCAAATGTGGTAAGTAACAAATTTGAAGATGATGCTTTGCTTCTATCTTTAGAAAGTGTTGATGATTCTCAAGTTTTAGATTCTGGTGCTTCATTTCATGCTACACCTCATAGAGGTAATTTCATTGATTATGTCCAAGGGGATTTTGGACTTGTTTATTTGGGGGATAATGAATCATGTTAGATTGTTGGAAAGGGTAAAGTTAAGATTAAATTGCATAATGAAAATCATTGGCTACTACATGAGGTAAGACATGTTCTAGATGAGTAGGAATTTAATTTCAATAAGGAAACTTAGTGATGAGTGTTGTGTAGTTGTTTTTAATGATAAAAATTGGAAGGTCCCCTTGTAGTAGTAAAAGGTGTGAAAGTAGGCACCTTATATCTTTGTATAGGTCATATTGTTCCTTCTACTTTAATTATTTCAAAGAAAAATGAAAGTTTAGGAATAGTTGCTGCAGTTGAATAGGGAGAACAAATAGCTGCTATAGATTCTGATACAACATTGTGGCACAACAGACTTAGGCACATGAGTGAGAAAGGTATGAAAGTACTTCATTCAAAGAATGTTTTACTAGGTTTGAAATGTGTTAATACAAACTTCTGTGAAAGTTGTGTGTATGGAAAATAAAAGAGAGTGAGTTTTGTGAAGACTAGGAAGGAAAATAAAAGGGAAAAATTAGAGCTTGTGCATATCGATGTATGGGGACTGGCTTAGGTACCTTCTCTTGGTGGCTCTCATTATTATATTACATTTATTGATGATGCAACTCAAAAGTATGGGTTTATTTCCTTAGACAAAAAATTGATGTATTTCAAATTTTTAAGAAATGGAAATGCTTGTTTGAAAATGAGGCTGATAAGAAATTAAAATGTCTCAGATCTGATAATGGTGGTGAGTATTGTAGTCATGAATTTGAAGATTATTTCTCCACTAATGGTATTCATAGACATAAAACTATTCCAATGACTCTTTAGGAAAATGGAGTGGCTGAACACATGAACAAGACTATAATGGAGTGTGTAAGGAGCATGAGGTTGCATGTTGGGTAGCCCTTACACATGTGGGTGGAGGCTATCAATACTACTGTATATTTGATTAATAGAGGTTCCTCTACTCCTTTGGGCTGTGGTATTCTAGAGGAAGCATGGACCAGTAAGAAGGTGAGTTATTCTTTTCTCAGAACCTTTGGTTGTGAAGCATTTGCTCATACAGATTTTGAAAATAGAACCAAGCTGGGAGCTAAGGCAAAGAAATGTGCATTTTTTGGATATGGAATTAATTAATTAGGTTATATGCTTTGGAATTTCAAAAATCATCAAATTTTAAGAAGCAGGATGTCATATTCAATGATAAAGTGTTGTACAAAGATTGTTGCAGCAACATGAGAAGAAAGAAGATGATTATGTAATATTGGATGATACATCAAAAGATGATGTTCTAGTAATTCCTCATGATGTGCAATAGACACAACAACAAATACCACACACCCCAGTGAATGTTAGATGGTCAACAAGGATGAGTATACCTCCAAAAAGATTTTCTCCCTCTTTCTAATCTATTTTGCTTATTGATGCTAGTGAACCTAAATTTTATGATGAAGCTATGTAGGTGGATACTAAGATTCAGTGGGAGTCTACAATGAAAGATGAAATGGACTCTTTGCTAAAAAATAAGACATAGGATTTATGCAAATTGCCTATAGGTAAAAGGGCTTTACAAAATAAGTGGGTTTACAGGTTAAAAGAAGAGGAAGGAGCTAACAAAAGATTTAAAGCCAAGTTAGTTGTAAAAGGATTTGCACAGAAAAAAGGAATTCATTTTGATGAAATATTTTCTCTTGTTGTTAAAATGACTTCTATCTGTACTATTTTAAGTATTGTGGCTACTGAAGATTTGCATTTGGAGTAGCTTGATGGTAAAACAACCTTCCTTCATGGTGATTTGGATTAAGAGATATATATGGCTCAGAAATAGGGATTTGAGGTGAAGGGTAAGGAGAATTCAGTGTGTAGATTGAAGAAGAGTTTATATGGCTTAAAGCAAGCACCTTGGCAATGATATTTGAAATTTGATAGGTTTATGCATATGTATGGATATAGTAGGTATCATTTAGATCATTGTATTTACTTTAAGAGGTTAGATGATGATAGCTACATTATTTTATGTTTATATGTTGATGATATGCTTGTAGCTAGGTCTAACATGGATCACATTAAAGGGCTGAAATGCTAGTTAGCACATGCATTTTATATGAAGGATTTGGGGGCAGCAAAAAAAATCCTTGGTATGAAGATTTTTAGAGATAGGAAGAAAGAAAATTAATGCTATCTCAGGCTGATTATGTTGAGAAGGTGTTGCAATGTTTCTCTATGTAGAATACTAAAGCTGTCAGCACACCTTTACTTGGTCATTTGAAGTTGACTAAGGAGATGTGTCCTAATACACAAGAAGAGGAGGATAAGATGTCCAAGGTACCCTATGGTTCAGTTGTAGGAAGCTTGATGTATGCTATGGTATCTACTAGGCTAGATATTGCACATGTAGTGGGAGTCGTTAGTAGGTATATGAGTCATCTAGGAATTAAGCATTGGAATGCAGTCAAATGGATTCTCAGATACTTGAGAGGTATGTCCACTAATTTTTTACACTTTGGGGGCTCTACTACTGATTCATAGGGCTATGTTGACTCATATTTGGTAGGGGATATTAATACCAGGTAGAGTACTACAGGTAATGTATTTACTGTTGGTGGGGCAACCGTGACTTGGGTTTCTAGGTTATAGAAGGTTAATGCATTATCTACTATAGAGGTAGAGTATGTATCTACTATAGAGGTAGCCAAGGATATGATATGGATTCAATTCTTCTTGGAAGAATTGGGACATCCTTAGAAGGATAATTATTTGTTTACAGATAGTTAGAGTGTCATTCATCTTGCGAAGAATTCTGCTCTGCATTCAAAGACAAAACACATACAATTGTGGTACCATTTCATTTGATCTATTTTGGATGATGGATAGTTAAAGCTAGACAAGATACATACAGATGAAAATCTAGTGGATATGTTCACCAAGGTAGTGACACCAGAGAAGCTGAATTCCTCTTCAGCTTTAGTTGGTCTTCTAGACTAAATAATAATCAATGAACAACATAGTCCAGGGTGGTTTAATCTAGTGGGAGCCCCATGTGGGAGTAGTATTGTTACATGATCAGTCTCCAAGTGGGAGATTGTTGTCTAGTGTGGAGTCTAATCAATCCCCAAGTGGGAGATTGTTAGTTTGTGGTGACTGATCAGGAAAGTACTATACATACTTTATAAATTCTTTGGGGCCCTATTTTATCGAGATTTTGGGCTGACATGTAATTACTAATTATAGCTGTTTAATAATTGTATAAAAAGGCTTAGGGTTAGGGATTATTTCATAAAGTGACGTGAAAATTGGTTCTTGCAGCAGTATTGAGCTATAAGGGGTTATAGATTATAATCAGGTTGTAATCATTGGATTATAAAATATTGGACTTATTGCTTGGTGGATGTAGCCCAGGGGTTGGGTGAACCATGTTAAATCTTCGTGTCTTGTGTTCTTTTCTATGTGATCTATTATTTTTTGATATTTTTTATATTTTCATGTAATTTTTATTTCTATATGTGGTTTAATCCTAACAAGATTGTGGTCATTATACATTGATAGGTGGCATCGATATTCTTTAAGCCAAAAGGCATGACTTGATAGCAAAAAGTTCCCCATTGGGGTAGTAAATGTCATTTTGTGTTGGTCTTCTTCTATAATTTTGATCTGATTGTAATTGGAGAAACCATTCATTAGTGAAAAAATTTCATGTCCAACAGTCAAATCCACTATAATTTCTATGTTGGGTAGTGGAAAATCATCCTTAGGACATGCAAGATTTAAATCTCAAAAATATGAACATATGCAGATGTCCCTAGAGGCTTTACCTATAGGAACAATGTTGGAAACCCACTCATGATAATCAATAGGCTAGATGAAAATCATTTTGTGTTGGTCTTCTTCTATAATTTTGATCTGATTGTAATTGGAAAAACCATCCATTAGTGAAAACATTTCATGTCCAATAGTCAAATCCACTATAATTTCTATGTTGGGTAGTGAAAAATCATCCTTAGGACATGCAAAATTTAAATCTCAAAAATATGAACATATGTAGATGTCCCTAGAGGCTTTACCTATAGGAACAATGTTGGAAACCCACTCATGATAATCAATAGGTCAGATGAACTTTGCTTCTAACATTTTCTAAAATTCTGCTTTAACCAAAAGTGCTACCTTACGATGCATCTTGCATAACTTTTGCTTAATAGGTTTAATATTTGGATCCACTACTAGGTGATGCACAACTAAGTCTATGCCTAAACCAGGCATGTCTTTGTATGTCCATGCAAAATTGATTTTGCCTTTCTATAGGAACTCAGTCATAACTTCTTGTTCTTTTGGACTTAGGGTAGCAAAAATATAAGTGATTTTTTGATTATCTACCATACCCAAGTTGACTAGAATTGTGTCTAGATAACTTTTCTGGTGGTAAAGTTCTAAATGACAAGTCAATCTCTCCCTTTTCTAGTGCCTCTAGGAGTTTTTAACCAGAAGATGTGTCCTTTATTTTGTCCTTTTCTTCATCCAAGAGTTCTCTAAAATAGTTTTCACCAAATGATGTTTCTTCTATTTTTAAAATTTTTAATTTCTTTTTCACTTTTGCAACTAAGAGATTTGACTTGACTACCAATGTAGGCTTCCTCATTGTATTGGATCTCATACTCATAATCTTGGAGATTCTTGATTCCAAAAAGAGCCATAACAGCTTCATTATAGTTATAGATATGAAGAGCTAATGGTGTGTCTTGAAGGTCCCTATTTATCATGTTAGGGTTAGTGAGGGGTAGGTCAGTGGATGAAAGGTTAGCTATGGTGATGGTGGGGATATAGTTATATTAGTCATCCTCAATTTATTGGAAGGGTACTTAAAAAAATTCCTCCTCCTTAGTCTCAGAATTAGGTTCAACCATACAATAGTTTTCAACATAGGACACCTTTGATTTAATGGAGCCCAAATCTCATCCTTTAGGATAGCTAGAAGCCTCAAGGGGTTATCTGATTCCATCTTCTTTAGGTCCAAGGTTGATCCCATGATATCCCATATTTTAAATGATGGGAGGAGCCTTGACATACTTATCTTTAGGGAATTCCATAGGATCATCTTTACCATCATAATAGAGCCAATCTAAGATATTAGACTCAATGTGTTCATCACTAAGTGAGCCCCAATGTTCAAAGGTTGTTTTATTAGCATGCATAGTATCCTTATTTGAAGAGGGAGGTATTTGGCAAGGTTTACCAAAGGATCAGGGGGAAAGTGGTAGTTTTCCAACACATAAGGAATTCTCAAGCTTATACTCTCCCATTCCTTGATCAGAAAAGGTACCTTCTTCATTGTAGTATTGACCTTGATAGCTTCAACCCTCTCTTTTCCTTTACGAGAATTGGAATCAATATTGGATGACTTTAGAATTATTATGGAAGGTGTTTCTATTATGGTGAGAGATATAGCCATAACCTTAGCAAACTCAGTGACTAGAGAAAAATTCATTGGGGCACCTCCCAATCTCTTACAAAAGCCAAAAGGAAAAGGATCTCCTAGAATTGTGACCTCTCTTCCTTGGTGGGGAAATTTCAAGAACTAATGATAAGTAGATGGGACCACTCTCAATGTATGTATCTAGGGTCAATTGAGAAAGACATTATATGGTAAGTCCAAATCTAGGACATGACATTCAATGTTGATTATGGCCGATTTGACTTGTAGTGGTAGCATGATAACCCTTTTTCATTCTCTTTCTCTTTCATCATATACTTTAATTGTAATCCTTTTATTGATGTCTAGGAGGTCTTCTAGAAGCCCCAAGAAGTAGATCATCTTCAATGCATAGAGGTTTAAACTAGATCCATTATTTATAAGGATTCATTTTATTTTGTGCCGTTGTATAAGGACTTCAATGTGGAGTGACAAATTGTGGTGGTGATTAGGACCTTGGAAATATTTGTTTGTAAAGACAAGATGTTTTTGTGTGGCAATATTTACAATCATGGTAGTGAATTGGGATGTATTGATGTTTTTAGGGACATGAGACTCTAAAAGAGAAGTCTCAAGGATTTCTTTGTGGATAGGTGAGGTGGTGAGAAGCTCTAGAATGGATATTTTTGTAGTAGTCTTCCCTAATTGAGATAGGACATCATAGCAAGAAGAGGGTCTCTATGAAGTAGATGGTGCAATAGACATATGTGGGACTGATGGATTGGTGGGATTGGGAGTGGAAGCTTACAGAGTAATTCTTCCTTGTCGAGTTGTTGCACCATAATTAGCTACTTGTAAGACAAGGGTATTCACATGAGTGTCTACTTATTCAATGCAATCACACATGGATTCAAAGCCACATATATCATTTATTTCTATTTTACCACATAAGGAGTCAAAACCTGATATGTGGTTAGTAGAATAGTCATAAGGGAGTGCATTAGATGTGGAAGCTTGGTTGACATTGTTTGTATCTTTATTTCCATTGTTGTGGTTAGGGAATGGCTTTTGAAAAATATTTAGTTTATCATTTTTAGAGGGTTTTCCTCCTTCAACCTCAATTTCCCCATCATCAAAAAGATTTTGGATGAAGATTTTGAGCTTTTACACTTCTTAGTGTCATGTACTTTGATGCAGTAGTAATTGCAATATTCATTTTCCCTATACCAGTTGAATTTGGGTTGATTTTTGTCAAAAGGCCATGTGTTGGGAAAAACCATCAAATTATGATCCACTAGTTTCTAGAATCTGGAATCTATGGGTTCATGAAAGCTGGTGAACTTTCTATTCCAGTCGTAGTCAAGATTGTAGTTGTTATTGGTATTGCTCTTTTTGTGAGGAAAGAGTTGTGTTTGATTACAAGATTGTTGGTTGTTCTAATTGTTGTTTTGATTCTAATTCTGAGTATCACAATTTGAATTGTTTTTGTTTTGATGATGACCATTGTTTTTGTTGTTATTGTCTCCACCTTGAAGGTTTTGCACACTTTTGACATTAGTGACACCATCATGGGTATAACCTTTATCTTTGGACCAGAATTTTGGTTTTTCATTGTTGTTCATTTCATTGGTTGAGGATGATGAGTTATAGTGTTCAATGGAACCCTTGTCTAAGAGTCTATTTTCAATCTTCTTGCCTTTCTTGATTAACATGGAAATTTTTTTAGGACTAGCCATCTTCATTTGGAAAGACATCTTTGGAATCAAAATTTTTGATGAATATGTATACAAAGTGGGAATCTTTAATTTTGTAGGGCATACAATTAGTGAGGTGTCACCACCATTATAGAAAATAAGAAAATGTTTCACTAGTTTGTTGTTTTGTGTTGCACAAATCACTCAAGGAAGCATGATGTTCAATATTGTATGAGTATTGTGCTACAATTTTTCTTGTCAAGTCATTGAAGGAGGTGATAGAACCTTTGTGTAAGTTCATTAGCTATTCAAGTGCAGGGCCTCCAAGGCTTCTTATGAAGAGTCTCTTAAGGTAATCCTCACTATAGGAAACTTCTTCACATAAGATGGAAAACTCTTTGAGATGTGTAACTAGACATGTTTCTCCTGTGTATTTATCAAATTTGAGAATCTCAAAGTTTGGTGAAAATGGTATCATGTTGATAAATCTATCAAATGGAAAAGGGAAAATTTCATCAAAAGAGAAATCTTTCATCTCTTTATTATTCATATTGTGGACAAAACTTCAAAGTTCATGTAACCGTTGGGCTAGATCCTAGTTTGGTTGCATCTATGATGGTTAGGAATTGATGTTGAATCAGCCTCCAAAGTTGTATGAGTTCCCAAATAAATTATAGGGTGGCAGTGGATTATGAGGTGGTGGAGGGGGTAGTGTGCTAGACTACTACTATAGTACAATACAAAAGCAATGCTTGAAGGCCCTAACATCAAGCTACCATAGTGGGTCTTCCCCTCAAGAAATTAATTTAATATCGTGTGGCTCATTGAGCCATGTATCATATATTAAACTAATAAGAATAGATACTACACTTGATCTTAGCCAAAAGACCAGGAAAGGTATACTTGAAAAAATGTATACGTGAAAACCTAACCTGTCAAGAGCACAAGTAAACAAGAAAACATTAGTTGTACATGTATATCAAAGATTTAAGTAAATCAAAATACAACTAATTCTACTTGAGTTTTAAAACTTAATGCAACCGAAAGATAAGAGTCCTCATGCAACCTTGGAGTAGCTCAACAAGGGTGCCCACAAGAGGCCTTGTTGGTGTGCTCAATGATGAGGGATGTGAATGTGCTCTCCACAAACACAATAATGGATGAATCTCCTCAAAAATGATTGAATGAATACAAGAATTCATATATGAAACTATACTAAAATATATGTGAAATACCTTCAAGAAATGGATATGAGTAAGAAAACCTCAAAAGGATTTCAAGGGTGTGAGTGTGGAAATGAGATGCAATGAAGAAAACTAACAATACTGTGCTATCGTGAAACTATGCTAGATCTAGGAATTGAAAGAATGCAAACAACTACCAAAGATTAGCTCTAAGCATGAAAATGTCTAACAAATCTAGACTTAAATTAGCATGATATTAATGCATATGGAGGAGATAAAGAATGCTTGAGACAAGGGCTCTATTTATAGGCTTGAAAGAGGCCTTAAGGAGGTGGCATCTATGTGGCATCCACATAGGTGCCACAAGGGAGACACATGGGCTAAGGGATAAGCTATGCAAAGGTCAACATAAGCCTTTTTTGTGATTAAGATGACTCAAGGTGTGCTCACACATGTGTGAGAAACCTTGGAGAAAGAAAAGGGGGACAAGTGTGTAAGTGTGTAAGAGGCTTTTTGGAGGAATTAATGTTAGGGGGGCTTTCTTGGATTTTGAGTTGCTCACACATGTGTGAGAAAACACTTAGGGGCTAAAAGTTATTTAGGAGGGTATTTATGCTAATTAAATGAGATTAATAAGTGAGTAGACTTATAAGGATGAGAGTGATGGGTGGTAGACTAGGTTTTAGGTGGGATTAGGATTAAATTAATTATGATTTAATTTAATCATAGGATTACAAAATTTAACAAAGTGGAGGTAATTAAATAAATTGGAGTTTATTTAAAAGTGGATTTATGAATGACTATGCATTAAATAAATTTGACACATTAGGAGGAAGTATTCAAATTAAATTTAAATACATTAGGGAAGTGAACCTATTTAATTAAATAAGTAGAAGATATGAAAAATATAATTAATTAATAAATAATCAATTATAATGTCAAGGGAGATATTAAATAAATTAATACAATGTTTGGGACAATTTTAAGTGTCTACACAAAACTTATTCAAACATGTGATTGAACATAAAAGTGCATAACCCTATCTTGTGAACATGTGACATAAACCTTTTGCATGTTTGCAACTTATTTTATTAACCACATGAAAGACTCTTGATCATGCAAGAAAGTGAACTTTTCAAGATCACATACTTTTTATGAACCAACTTAATTAGAATATTGATTATTTAGAAAGGTGTAAAATATTGAACTAATTGTGAAGGATTAAACTAAAAGGTAGACCATGCTTGTGATAATGCGATTAAAATAGAGTTCACAAGTTTGAAACCTTTTAGAACAACTTCTAATTAGTCTTGTGAACATGAAAAATGCATCCTATAGTACTCAAATTTATGACATAAAACAATTGACCTAGCCATAAAATAAATTCAAGCCATATATACCACTAAAACTCAAAATTTTACAAATGCTCAAAATAATAAAAATCCATAAAAAAGCATTTAAAACCAAAATTTTTGAGCAACTAGAGGAAAAAAAGATATATTAAAAACTAAGCCAAAATGTTAATCCTAATAGAACCTATGAAGATTCATAGTTCAAATTCAAATTAAAATAAAATTGCAATTTGGGAACTCCCTCAAATGAATTATACTCAAAATATCAAGCCAATAAATAGGTTCAAAAAGCAAAGAGTCAAAACCTCTACCCTTTAGGTCTAGTGTGACTGTTGGCTCCTAATTTGATAGGCTTTACATATTTCCATTCCAAATAAGATGAAAGAGAGACTCCACATAGTTGGTTATATTTGATATTGAGATGATAGAGGAAGGGAAATTTCCATTAATAGAGCATCTTGAGTTTTCATGTACTTGCTACAGATACATATGGATAACAACTTTGAAGTTGTACCTGAAGAAGAGGCTGCCAATTGTTTGTCCAAAACTTATTTGTTTCCATGTGTCTAATTATAATCAATCATTTTTTCCTATTCCCTCAAGTGATATGTAACTTGTTGCAATCATATTTCTATAAAGGATTTCTAAGATCACTTGAGGAAGGGCTAAGAAAAATTTGAAATTAGTAATACTGTGTTTTGTTCTTGGTTGATAAAATATTTGTTTTATGTATGAATTATTTTAATTTTTGCACAAATAAAATACAAACAATGTCTTAGGGTCTAATTTGTTGGAGTAATATTTTGAGTCAATTTTTATTGTATGGAACCTTGAGAAAGCAAGTTTAATGAAAGCAATTATTTTCTAGACCTCTCTCGTGTTAAATATTTGAGTTGTGAATTTATGTATTGCAAAGTTTTACATTTATTCATTGCATACTTTCATATGTATGTGTATTATCCCAAATATTTGGTCAAAGATCAATTAAATTTCTCAAGAATAACTCATAATGTTCATAGAGTTAATACATGGATTAGCTAAGTAGGCCAAAAAAATAATTTTAAATGACTAAAATTGTAAGAAATTTATAAATTAAGTCATTAATTATCTTAGGATTCTTCAAAAATCAAATCTATAAGTCACAATAGATAAAACCACATGGATTAAGTCACTGGGTAATTCCATACAAGATTTTGTGTGTTGTAACACCCCGTTAGGGAACCCAGAAGGACAAGGCTAAATGTTACAAAGTTAGGTGATTTTTATTTTTAATATTGTTTTTTCTTTCTAAGTTCACTTAATCATAGATGTAAGAGTCATAACAGGTGAACCCTAACAACACTACCTAATTGAACTAGATTCAAGAGTTAGGTTTCCTCATCCAATTGACTCAACCAATATCCCTTAATTGTCGCTCATTTGATTTCATTTCTAACAATTCATCCTTACCACTTAATGTCTACTCATGCTAATATCAATTTCTTCATTATATTAATCAGGATTTTAAATCAATTGTACACAATTCTTAAATCTTCAAATAGGTCTTAAACCTCTTATTCAAGTTAATCCACATATGACCTTAAAGGAGTTAAGCTACATAATTGAATTCTTAGAATTTATTTCCTATTCATGTATTTCTTTAATCCAAAAAATATTTATACAAATTCAATTGCATTTACCATTTCCAAATTAGGAGCTAATGTCACATCCTTTATAAATCAAATACATCTACTTAAATTGCAGTAAAGATACATTAATTAGACATAAACCATTAACTATACATGTTTATAGGAGAATGTTATATTCACTATTTACATGATCATTCATTTGATAACATTATGAAGAGTATATGGTTCTTTTATTTATCATACATATTACCATTATCATCATCTAAATACAAGGGAATATTCGATGTCATCATCATAACTCCATTCATATTTTGAAATAGTACAATATGTTTACATAATCCTTTCATAGCTTTTCAATTCATGATTCATATAGATATGAAATATTATTTTCTTAAAGATTTTATATTTAATTATTACATATATTCCATCCAAAGAAATGGATCATACAGGCTTTAAGAAATAATCTTCAACAACTAGTCAATAGGGATCGACATAAGCCATTGATATGAACTCAAACAATACCTCAAAGATATTTTGTCACCCAACCTCATGGAGCCATAAATGGTCCACTCTCCAGAGATAGGATACAAGTGTTGCAAATAATTATTTAATTGTATATTGTCATTGATGTTACACAAATGTTACATTCTAACAGAGCACTACTAGTAGTAACTAAGCTCAAAAGACTCCAATATTAGTTGAGCAGAAGTTTAGAAGGAACTAAGTTCAATGATCTAGTGTAAATTGAGTTAGGTCAGTCAATGAAGGATTCCTTTGCAAACCGAGTCAGGTCAGTAACTAAGGAACTCAGTGTTAACTGAATGACACAATTTTAGTGTTAGCCTACTTGCAATAAAATAGTTTTGTTTATTGTTTGGTTTATGCAAGCTGACTTAGTGAATGTCAATTATTTATTTGTAAGGGTATTCAAGCCTACTTTACATTGGGTTTCATATATATGAAAGATCAAGTTGTGGATTTAAATATGAAGCTGTGGAAGAAGATAAGATGTGAATAAAGAAGGATATCTGATTCAGGGTAGAACATCCAAGGAGTTGCAAAGAATACTTTAATCAAGGAGGATCTAGAGGATAAGCCATAACAATGATCTAAATCTATAAATCAATTACTTCAATAATCAGGTCAATCATTGGTACTCTCTAATAATTGTAGCAATGAAGAAATCACTTAACAGAGTTGACTTAACAATCATTTTGTAAATCCTCTAACAAGGTGACATTTCTAGATTGAAGTGTCTTAAGACCTCTAACAAGGCCACTCATAACAAGGTGATTCAAATCCTTTAATAGGGTCACACCTAATAGTGCATTTTGTAACCTTTAACATGGTTGGCTCCTAATATGGCTTACTTCAAAAGAGTGAAAAGTTGTAACTAGTTGCATTGACAGATTTCCCGAATTGGGTTTCCATGTTAAAATCTTGGTGTCTCATGTGTTCATGTTATTTTCTTACTGCTTTATCTTTTTGCAACTAAGTTACTAAAGGTTAATACACATTAATATCCTAGAATTTACTTGTTAACCAAGTTACAATGAATATCTAGTTTTAACTGAGCTGTGTAAGGATTTGAGCTAATAAGAAGTTTGTATTGACATCTAGGGGATTTGGAATCATTTTATTTACTCCTCCTCTCTTAGTTAATCTTCTTATATTTCCAACAATAAGAGCATGATCCACATAGGTTTTAGGGAATTCTAAGGCTTATATCCCAAGATCAAAATACAAGGATAACATAAATCCATATGGAAGAATAATACCAAATGAAATAGAAAAAAAATGGATGACTAGAGGAAAAAATATATGTGAGAGGTTTGACAACATCTAGGTGAGTGTCATCATACATTCCTATATGTTAGGATCAATCCTTGTGCTTAGGTCATCCTATTGGACAAAATGTCCTTACTCTGAGTACTCCAATGAGGACATGTATGACATGCCATAGTACATTTATGTAATGTTAGGATTGACTATGGCATGTCATACATGTCCTCATTGGAGTACTCAGAGTAAGGACATTTTGTCAAAGACCATTCCGCTGCACAAAATTTCTTCTCCCCAAGTAGTCCAACATGTGTGATATCCAATTATCTTTATTAATGTGAATTACAATATCCCCATAACCCATTAATTTTATTAATGTTTTCACTTGATTACAAAAAAATCCACATGTAGAGCTAACCTACATAGGGACCTAGTCTCTATCACCTAGGATTCTCTAGTGGCCACTTCTGGGCCCTAACATTTATGGTGAGCCACTCACCTATGGTCTATACCTACTCACCAAAAAGAAATAAAAAGCCATAAAATATTTTAGGGCATATTAACCTAGGGTAATATGCCCCTACTCTAAAACCCAACTCATACATCACAAAATTTTTACATGAAACAACATTACAAAATCATAAAGATATAAAAACTTGTTTTTCCATTGAACCAAAAAATCCATAAGCCTCTACTAACTAAAGCAAGTTCATTTGAAATAAAATTCAATCAATTAGGAGGGAATATTGGTTTAGGGAAAATTTCTAGGGTCCCCTCCCCCTAGGTCAATCCACTAAACCCTAATTCATCACATAGGCAATAAGATTCTACAAACATATATCAAACACCTTGTAAGCATAAGTAGAGTGAATATCACATCCCCATAAAGTAAAATGCCTTAGATGCAGATACAAAGTCATAAAATATAAAAAGGACAAGGTATATTGTTTATTTCTAAAATCTAGCTAAGTTTGAAATTTCTTAAAAACATAAAAAATCTAAAATCTTCATTTTAACTCGTATGAGGCTGAAACCTATCTCAAAAGGTGTAGGATGCATAACATAAATTTTAACTTAACGTATAAATATAAGTGGCTTAACTTTCCTTTCTTATACTTGAAGTTACATTTTATGTTACACCCTGAAAATAAGCTCTGGAGGTCAAATAGGCCAAGTTTCACTATTGTTGTGCATCCATCTATTACTCTTGTCCTTTTATTTGGTATTTATGTGCATTCATGCATTATTGTTGTGCTTTCACATAGAATACCTATGCATCCATGCAATATAGCTATACTTTTGTTCAATTTTCTAAAACTAACATCTATTCCTTATTGTTGTGCTTTTGTATCATACAATTTCATTTTTGTTTCATAAAAATGTGCCTTTTCCCCTAAAGTTGCACTTTTATTTCCTAAAGTTGTGCTTTTGTTCAAGGTGACAAGTAGTTTGGGAATGCACAGAATTGTGCAAATGTGCAACATTTCTATGCATTCATTCTAGGGAATAGAACAAATATAAGGAATTTGAGGAATGACTAGGAAAGGATCCCTTATCCTTGTAAGTTTAATTAATCATATCCACACTTACACACATAGTGAAAAATCCCCTAAGGCCTTCTAGGAGCAACAAGATATCATTATAAAAAATACATTTCAAGCTATAGGGAAGTAAATGCATACATGAGCACAATTTAATTATTTAGCCTCTCCATAATTATTTCTTCATAATTAAGAGTCCTTTTATCTAGGAAAGAGAGAGAAAAGGATTGCAATTTCCTACTTGGTTTTCCTAAAGGTTGAGAGAGTTTGTAGATGTATTGGAATGTCTGCTAAGACCTCCTAGTATCCCTTTCTTCCTCCTTATCTTCCATTAGTTCCTCTAACCTATCCTTAAGAAACTTTCTACGATCACCTTTTGAATTTTAGGTCAATTCTAAATTTTTCTAGCCTTTACCTATAATTTTTGTTCCAAATATTTCTCATATTTTTGGCTTCATATTTTTCTAACCTTTACCTATGATGTTGTTTCCAATTGGTTGCATCCATTGGAAACAACTTCCTACTATTGTTTTATTAATTAAATCAAACCATATTTTATTTATTATTATTATTGTTTTAGGTTCTAACTAGTTAATAGGTTTTCTAGGCTATCAAGAATTCTCTACTAAAAGAAATCCTATATCATAATGGTCAAGAAATTTCCCTTTCATTCACAAGGCTAAGGGTTTAACTCTCATGACCTTCTATTAATTCTCATTAACCAACTTATCCCTTAATTAAAAGTTAGAACCAATTTCCTTTACTATGGTTCTATAAGAGCACATTAGGTGAGGTGGTAGGTCATGGGTTTAGAAGGTGGAAAGTCATGGGTTTGAATCTCAAGAATGTTTTAGTTTAAATATATAATATTATTTTCTTTATTATTATTTTATTTTATCTCTTATTTATTTTACTTTATCTATTTTCAAAATTATTCAATTAAACTAAGAGTCACCAAGTAGTGTAACTAAACTAATGTCACAGACATCTTGAACTATGAATGTATATTTATTTAGGCATATGTATGTACCAATATATACTTGGATAAATATACTTAATCAATCCATACAAGCATAAAAAAATAAATTTAACATAAATCACAAATAAAATATCAAAGTACCAAGTTGACATATCAAGGTCACAATCATACATAAAACCACCAGTATAGAAAATCAAATGTCGTGATACCAAATTAGAGGTAAAATTCCCAAAAGATCCCTAGTTGGTAGTTGAATCTCTAATTAGGAATTCTAAGCTTTGGGTGCCTATATGGATCATGGTTCCATATCATTTTCAGTAACTAGTTTGAGGATTTTGAGGCACGCTTAAACCTATGTAGCTAGGTGGAGTTGATGTCTGGTACTTGCACACATTTGCATAAGTGATCAACAAGATACAATACACACACACATAGACATATAATCTCCTAAGAATACTATTAGGGAATCACATTAAATGTAAAAATGATCATATGTCTACTAGAAAACATCATAAGAAAGCTCTAAATGATTTTAAAGGCATGTGTGTTAAGGATAGAGGTATTTATAAACATATTATATCATATGAATCTAGCTAATTCAATTGCCTTTAGAAGGGTGCCTAATAGGTAGTTATTATTGTGTTGAAGGTACTTTCAAGTTTATTTTTCTTATATTTGTCAAGATATGTAATTAAGGTGTATAATAAACAACCTTATCTTCCAAAATAACCCAATTATAAATATACTATCTCCAAAAACTACCGATACTTATCAAGATTAGAGGGGTATTACACGTGTTTTCATAAGTTGATTAAAACCTTTTGTGAATCATTAATTACCCAATTGTATTCATGTTGATATATTAAATTTTTAGGGTCAACTTGTCTAATTGTTTATAATTCCTACAAGGAAACCAATTAGATAGGAGGTGATCAGATAAAAAATCATAGTAACTTCCCATTTTTTTAGGTAAACCTACAAGGATTTCAAGATAGTACACAAGTTTTAAAAGTAATAACTAAACAAGAGTTTAATTATTGTGAAAAAATTGGTCTTGAAAAGAACAATACACATAACAACACCCAAAATATGGAAAAAGGGTCTGCATATTTATTCTAAGACTACTTCCTTATATTTCATGATGATTTTGCTTTTATTAGACTACATACATATATGCCCCTGATAAAAGAAACAATTGTGGTTTCCTCGAAGAGGAAGTGATAATCTTTGATGTGTCACATTTTTTATTTTCAATAATTGCATTACAAATAAAATCAATCAATCTTGCTTTCTTGCAAAATTATTTTAATTTTAGAATATCAAAAAATCATTGACATGCCAATTCTCAACTACATTTGTTGTTTTCTATTCATAATCATTGGGTCCATCCCAAAATCAATGAGAAGAGATCAGAGCTCTCCCTTATTGTGTTCTTTTTATAGCACAATCACATCCTCCCTAGGATTAACAAAAACATTCTAAGATGCCATCATAAGGTCTCTAAGGATATCATTATGTTCTTCTCCATCATCCTCAATTTAGTCAAGTTGAATGATTGAGCATATATTCTCATTATAAGAATTCAGCTGAGAAATTAACTAGTATGTTTTCGAATACAAAGAATGTCTTGCTACAATTTTTTTCTTATAATAAATGTAGAGAGATATTCAACATGAGCCATTCATCCTTGGAAATGATATTTTATAGTTCATCACCTTTATGTGGCATTAATTTAACAAATCTCCCACTTCTCCATGACATATTTGTAATTAATGTCCTATTTAGTGTTGATTATAATCTTTTTAAAAACTTAATTGATTTGGTACCCATACAATTGATTCTAAATCATTGATTTTCCTAGTATTCACATGCTATTTGCCAAAGATGTGACCCCTTTATTGTATTATAGTACACACATTTCCATTTGTTAAATGCCATCACATCACTATATTGTAGTAGACACATTTCTTATGTCTGCAAAATGCCATCACATCATTATTTCACATGAATCAATTTAGGCTAGAATTTCAAATTGGATGACCATGAAATATCTTGACTAATTCTTCTACTACTTGTTACAATATATTAACAAAAATATATAATGACACAATCTTGAGTCTAAGAGACACTATTATTCCTATCAAACACACAATCCACTATTGTATACTATCACTATAAAATTACTAATACAATAAATAGATTAGCCTAATTGAATTGAATTTTTTTTTCTCTTGCAAACCAATTAGAAAGAGGTTACACATAAGTAACATATTGTGTGGGTAGAAATTTTAATCAATAATATATGACCTAAATTCACCACATAACCCCATATGCATACTAGAGGAAGGGAAGTCAAGGGGATGAGTCCTTTCAATCCCGATTCTAAAGAACTAGGTCTAGAGAGATCAACGATAACCAAGTTGTTGGAAACTACAATTGGAGCAATTTTTATGTTGTCATTGATGTCAAACCTATTGGTAATATAGAGTGTCAAACTTATTGGAGAGACATTTACTAATAGTCTAGAGTGCCATACCATTTGATTGATGATGATGATTTGAAAAGAAGAGATAATAAGATAACATAGTGAAAGGTTAATAGTTGAGATGTGTTAAGTATCATTGAAATACAATGGTAACTTGAGGAGTTAGTCTTGGAAAAGATAATGTGTTCAATCAATACATGAAGTGTAGAATACAAATGGATGAAGCTAAGAGATAAAAAAAAATCAAAAGGGTAAGCTTGACTGAGTATCAGTATTGTACAATCAATGAAGGAGTTGAAGTAGAAGATTACAAAACTTAAGTAGAAGTCAAGTGAAATAGCTCAAGTTGAGTGTTATTGTCGAGAAAATGTATGAATAAGAGTAGTTTTGACTTAGTACAGTATTGGCCAAGTGAGCATGTTGGTGTCAAGTGACAAAGTATAGTGATTTTTGAACTACACAATAATGATTGAGCTAAAAAGCATACTGATTTCCAAGTGAAAAAAAGTTAAAGTTTAAGAAAGATTTGATTTTGAGGCTGACATAGTTGGAATTTTGAATTATTCAAAGCTCATGGAAGAAAAGGATTGATGAGTTGGCATATTTAATGCACAAGGAGAGCTTGTAACATGATCAAAGGTAAGAATTTGATCAAAATTTAGAACATGAAGGATAATAAAAATATAGAAGGATTTGATGAATCTAACCTAGCCCTAAAATTAATAGTGATGGTTAAGCAGAAAAAGATTAAAATTACATATTTAAGGAGGCATAAAGAATGAGATGCTAGGTTGGTTCTTTGTTGATTGGTGATGTTAAGAAGAAGTTGTAAAGAGAAAAATAATAGACGTGAAGTGTGAAGAGTTTGTGAAGTGTGATTGAAGGCTAGTCGATGAACCAAAATACAAGAAAATGGAGATATAAATTTTCAAAGTGAGTTTTACTTTATAGATCAAACCTACTTTAATATTCTAACCATTATATTAGTCCAAAATCCTTTAATCAAGGTTGACCTAACATTAATTTTGTAAATCCTTTAATCAAGGAAAAATTATAATGTAATGTTCTAAAGTCCTCTAACAAGGTCTATCCTAATAGGGTGATAAAATCCTTTAGCAGGGTCACATTTAATAGTGTGTTGTATAACCTTTAATAGGGTTGGATCTTAACCAATTTGACTTCATAAGAGTGAAAATTGGTAGCTCTTGGTGGTTTTTTCCAAGTTGGGTTTCCACTTTAAATTCTTGTGTCAAAAGTTTTATTTTCATGTGTCGATGTTATTGTTTTGCGTGCTATGTTTTATAGTAGTTTATTTACTAGCAGTCGACACATATAGAGACAAAGAGTTAATATATTGCATGAAATATTAAATTGTTGATGATATGCTATAGAGACCAAGTGAATATTTGAATTTGTTGATGGTTTTTGAAGAGTTTAAATTGAATTGGTACATTTGGACCTAATGATAACTAATTTAGCCCCCCTCTTAGTTATTCTAAACTATTATAACAATTGGTATCAAAGCATTGGTGATTATTAGAAAAGTTTGAAGGTACTCAAGTCAAAGATCAAGATGTATGAGAGAGAGATACCTAAGATGGACAAGAGATTCCTAGCATGGAAAAGGCTGATGAGATTATAGTTATCTAGAATTGAAGATTCCACATCCTACTACTTGGAAAATGGCTACGTTGAGGTGCCTAGACCTATGACAATTGAACAAATGAAAGAGAAGAAGGAGCACAACCAAATGATGATTGAACTTTCAATAAAACTCAGTTATCCAGAATTTGATGATGTGAAGGAATGCACTACTACTAAGAAAATGTGGGACAAGTTGGCAAAAAAACATGGCAGAGACAAGAATGTATTGAGAGCTAAGGTTAAGAGGAAAGTTTGATAACATGAGGATGTAGGAAGGTGAGAATATTGCAAAATATTGTAGCAGAATCAAAGAAGTGGAAAATGCTATCACAAGATTTGAAGGACATTAAACTTATGAGATTGTGATAAGTAAGGTATCAAGGAATTTGCTTCCTATCTATACAATTAGAGTATCTGCAATTCAAGAATTAAGATGTACACTGGGTAATGATTTGACCTTGGATATTTTGATTGGTAGACTTACACCATTTGAACTTTCAAATTTTGATAATTACCCCCCTACAAGTATTGAATCTGTTTCCAAAGACTAAATAACCCTTGATGGATCTAATAAAAAGAAGAAAATAAAATATGTATCAAATGTTAGTGAATCTAATGATGACCTTGATGAAATTGAAGCATTATTGGAAAGAATATTTCCTAGAGGGAAAGGAAAATACGAAGGTACAATTCCTATTATCTATGTTACATGTAAAAAAGTTGGTTATATTGCAACTACATGCCCCGATAAAGATGAAAAAGATGAGAGAAAATATTTCAAGTACAAAGGAAGGAGAGATGAAAGAAGCAATATAGAAAAAAGAGACTACAAGAAAAAAGGTAATAAAGCTTGCTATATTACTAAAGAGGATGGTTTTGACAATAATTTTGATTGTCATGATGAAGAAGTTGTTTATGTTGCAATGAAAGATGATTCTGATGAAGATAAGAAAACCACATTGATCTCACAAGTGAGTAAGAATAATAGATGGATAATTGATTGTGGTTTCTCACATCATATGACTAGTGATATAAGTAAGTTTGGTAAGCTAGAAAATTATAATGAAAGTAGTGTTAAGTTTGGTAATGATGCACCATGTTATGTGAAAGGTATAGGATCAATTAAACTGAATGAAAAAGTCAAGTGTGACAATGTATATTGGGTTAATGGTTTGAAATTTAACTTGTTGAGTGTGGCACAATTGATAAGTTCTAGCTACAAAGTTAATTTCCAGTAAGAAAACAAAGATATATGATGCTACTGGTGACCTAGTTAGAAGTGCATAGAAAATAAGAGGTAACTTATTCTTTCTAGATGTATCTAAAGATACTTGTCTGTTTGCACAATGTAAAGATGTCTGGTTGTGACATAAGAGGCTATGCCATCTAAACTTTGATAACTTGGTAAGCATTAGTAAAATGAAAAGAGTTAGAGGGTTATCAAGACTAAGAAAACTTGATAAAGTGATGTACAAACAATGTCAAATGGGTAAAATAACAAAGTCTAGTTTCAAGAGCAAGACATATTCTTTTGATGAAGTTTTGGAGTTGGTTCATACTAAGTTATGTGTTCCTATTGGAATACAAAGCTATTATGGTAATAAATACTTTATTCTATTTGTCAATAATTTTTCAAGGATGATGACTGTGATGTTTCTTAAGGGAAAATTTGATGCATTTCAAATGTTTAAGTGACATCTAGCTAGAGTTGAGAAAGAAACAAGAAAGAGTCAAATTTGAAACTTATTCATCGATTAAATATCCATAACCTATAATAAAAAGATTTTTTTTGTTGATGGGGGTTTTGCCTTGGTCAACGCCTAGTTGAGGAATTAACCTTGAATCAAAATAATTGAAATATAATGAATGCAAAGTATATGTATGAATTCACCTTACAATAGCTAAATCTCTTGAATTGAGTGCAATGTTCTTACTTCACCAATTTATTTGCATCAAGAAGATGAAGATGAATGAATGTAGAAGATGCTAAAAATGATCTTGAAGGGATTGAAGAGTATCTTGAAGATAAACTCCTTAAAGTTCTTTAATGATTGAATCCTTGATCTTCAATGGAGAAATGTTTGAATGAATGCTTGAAGACTTGAAGGATTAAAAAATTGATTTTGATTTGATTGTAGATGGATGATAAATGAACCAAATGGAAGGGTTTATATGGATCTCAAAATTAACTAAGTCTCATAGGATAACCTACCTAGGAATTAACACCTCAAAAGTACTTGGACATGGGACCTAAAGAGGAGACCCAAAATAGGTCCCAATCAAGGGCTCACTATGGATCTGATTGGACCAATAGGGTAAGGCTATGCCCTTGATTGGTCAGTGACACATTTCACCCCAAATAACTAGGTCCTAAAACATCTAGGATCCCTTTAGGATCCTAGAACATGTCCCAAATATCTAGAATTAGGCATAAAATCCAAGATATAGTCATTATTGTGTGAAGCATAGATCTTAAGTGTATAGATGAAGGGAAGGGAGGACTTAGGAGGATATATCTTACCTCAAGGTTAACAGCATGAAAATAGGATCTATTAGGTTTTACCCCAGTTCCACCTAGAAGAAAGGATTAGAAAGGGAAGTGCAAGGAGATTGATGATCTCACATTAAATAGGTGCTAAATCTTCATTAAATTAGAGTGTGTCCAATTTAAGGTGGTACATTTACCCACTTTATTGAGAGAATGGAATCAATCCAAACTCTTGGTAAAGTAGAACACTAAGAATAAGATACTCTCATTAAAATTAGGGAGACAAAGAATCCATAAATCCCCTAAGAAATTGATAATTTTCTTAGTCCCAAATCATAATAAGAGAGAAATCACTGATTAAGAAGAAGGAAGAGAAGAGTGATTATCTCACCTAGTAGAGCATCCACACTACTAAGAATCACTAAAAGAGTTACTATTAAAGATGTAATTAAAATAGTCTAACGAGGTGGTAACTCACTAGTCAACCCATCAGAAGGTCCACCATAGATCAACATTCCTTGTATCACCATAGAAATGTTTAATAAGATTGTGTTACCCATGTATGGGACTTGGAAAATTATTATGTATTTCCCATAGATGATATTTAGCATATGTGCATATAAAGGAAAGAGATACCCAATGTAAAGGATACTCACTCCCTATATTGAATGTGTGCATGGAGAATCAACTCTTTAGGATTGCGCATAATCCATAAAGGGATTCATAAGATGTGTGCATTGAAAAAGGGGATGAAGTAGTAATGCATAGGTTTGAGGATAACATAGAAAAAATACTAATAATCCATGGCTAAAGTACCCCAATCTATACTTAGAATCTGTATTCACTACCCCATGACTAGAATGTACAAAGGAGTAGGGTGTATGTCCCTATGTTAAAGTCATTGCCAACACTTTAATATGAGGAATGACTTTAACATAGTATATGTACAATCATTGAAAGATGTTTCCATTATGAGATGTCCCTAGGAGAAGAGAAATGAAGGGAAATGAGGTTTTCAACGTGCAAGAGCACAAAAGGATCTACTAACTTTGGGGTCAATATAATCATACAATAATATGTAAATATTATATCAAGTATGAAATATTATCATCCCCCAAAGGTAGTATAACTACAACACAATGGAATAAAGACATGTAAGAGCTATGAAGAAGAGTCTTTTTGGACCACCACCATGGAGACCAAAAAAATTGGTTCTACCATATCAAAAATCGAAGGAGACAACACAAGGATACACTCACAAATAATAGAACCTATATAACATAATATACAATAATAGATAGAAGAGTTAAGATATAAATAGAAGAATGATGCAATGTTTATGATTCCTTTATCACATTGAACCAATAGAGAAACAAGGGTCATATAAATAAATCTAAAGAAAAATTAAGAAAACATGATATAGGGGAAGCACATAACAATAATAAAACACAAAAAACTACTATTTTAGAGCACTCACTTCAAGCATGTTTCCCTCCTCCCCTATATCAACTAGTACTAATAAGAGAAGGTGGATAACTTGAAAGAAGAGTGTACCCAACATAGTAGAAATAATGACTAAATCTAAAGAAGGACCCTCAAGAGCGTCACTATGCTCAGGTGTAGATGTTAGCATAAGATGCATAGAAAGTATGTTAGGTAAATCAACATCAAGATCAATAATCTCATTTTGATCATCATCATCTAAAGTATCTTCTTCATCTAAATTAATAGAAATTGAATCCAAACCAGGAATATTCATCTCATTAATATGATTAACTTTCTCAATAGACATGTGCTAATGAGAAATATTCATAGTAACGTTAGCATGAGCCTGGCGGTTCTTTCAAAATTCACGAGCATGTCAATTACACTTAGTTTTATTAGAGTCTTATTGAGAATATGGAAGATCAAAAACCATAATCTCTTCACCTTTTCAAGGCATGAGAGGAGGAACAACAAGAGGCTTAGAGGTAGAAGGAGAAACCACACTAGGAGAAGGAACCACATTGGAAGAAGGAACTGTATTGCATAAAAATGTAATAAACAGAATCAACACTAAACAATAAATTTTGATTCCTACATGATTATGCAAACCTCAAAATATGCAAGATAACATGTAAGCACAGATAACATGAAATAAAAAGAGCATTGAACTATTGAAAATAGCACATATGCAAACCTCATGAAATCACCAAGTGATTGATGATTTCACATTGTTGTGGGATGTGGTTGCTCACAAATCTTGCAGCATAACAATAGGCTAAATAGTGCTTCCTGTAAATGAGGAGAGGGCTCTCCTTTTATAGGAAAAGAGATGAAATGGATGGTTGAGATTGAATGCAAGATGACTTGCTAGGATCTCTCAGGATCAATGAGGTGTCCATGAGGTGGAGGCCTAGTAGACTCCATGTGGATTGGGGTTTTTGACCATTCAAAGTGGGGAAGATGCTCACACATGTGTGAGCAACCTTTGATGTGACATGTCTATGACGGGTGTAAGAGGGTTGGAGGCTCAAGGTTTCTCACACATGTGTGAGACACCTTTGAAAGTGATGGGTCAATGACATGTGTAAGAGGGATGTAGGCTCAAGGTTTCTCACACATGTGTGAGACACATTTGGTTCACATGTGAAGGGGGACAAAGTTGTAAGTGTGTAAGAGTCACATGTCACATGTGACTAGGGTTTGATAATCCTTTGATTAGGATTGTGCAAATTATTAGTGATGTGATTAGATGAGGAACTAGGATTAATTAGTGGATAAGTGGATTGACCTAGGTTAGAAGGGTGGGTTAGGTTAGAAAAGTGAGGTTAGGTGAGGGTTAAAGTTAGGAGCCATGTGCTCAAATAGGATTAAATTTAATATTTAATTCCAAGTGGGATTAGGAAAGGGATTAATTAAGTAAATGAAGTACTTAATTAAAGTGAATGGGTTAGGATTTAAATAAACATTAGTTTATTTAAATAAAGGAAAGGTGAACATGATTAAATAAATGTAAATTTATTTAATTAAACGCAGGGATAAGATGGTAATTAAATAGATAATAAATATCTATTTAATTAGTCAAGAAAAGGAGATTTGGACACTTTTAGGTGTCTACAGGAGCCACACTAGGGTGATCAGTAGATGCAAGAGGTGGTTGACCATTAGAAATAGAAGAATAAAAATAAATAGGAGTAGAATATGTAGGTAAAGACCACGAGAAATATCCCTAGGCATACTTAAATCATAAATATTTTGACATTTTTGATCTTGATAAGTGTAAAAAATATAATCTAGATGAGTAGGAGGTTTAGTATTAATAGAAGGCCAAAGGAAATGAAGAGTAGCAAAATGTCGAGGTCTATAAGGATGATAAAGACTATGATTGATCATCTTAATCTCACCATCATAAGGAAATTAAATGCATGGATGAATAGGGGAAACAATGTCTTGCATGATAGTCAACCAAGGTAAACCAAGTTTCACTTGGAATTGATCAAAAGTAGGAATGCCAATAAATGTACTATTCATCACTTTTCCATAGAGCTCAATAGGAAAAGAAATAGAACCTTGAGGAGGATATAAGAAACCATTACAAGTTTGAATCCAAGTATCAATTGAGTCATGGAAATCATGATGTTTTTACTGAGCATATAAATTTTACTTGGTAATAATATTAGTCATGGAAGTAAGATCAACAAGACACCAATAAGAAGGATATTTCACAATCCAAGTAGTAATATAGAGAGAGGAACATTAGGAGCCTTGAACTTATCAACACTAGTAAATGAGATACCAAGGGTTCTAGGATACTTATGATTTGATTTAGGTTTAGGTTGATCATTAGATCGAGGGAATGTATTCCTTACGTGGAGGTAGAGGTTTAATTATGCATTCCATATAATTAACAATATTATCATTCTCTCATAGTAACATATAATAGGAAACATTCACTTTGGGAGGAGAAGAAAAATGATGTTGAACAATAGTATTAGTATCATGTTAAGGTAAATGATTAGTGTAGATTTAAAGATTTTGATTAGGAGGTTCCATAGATTCATTTCCAGCATCACAAATATCAATAGATAAGGCATTAGAATCAATCAAATCTTGAATCTTATGTTTCAAAGAATAACAGGCCTTAGTATCATGTCTAGGATGATGATGAAGTTGACAAAAGGCTTTAGGATTGAAGTGCAGACTTGATGTAGTAGAAGGAAGAAGTAGTATAATAGGAGGAAGTGCAATTTTATTAGCTCTAACCGGCCTACTCACAATATTATTTAAAGACTTAGAAAGAGGAGTAAACTTACGATTTATCCAAAAAATAGAGGATGAAATAGAAACACCTTGAGATGTAACAACTACTCAATTATCTACTATATTCATGGCTTTGTTAATCTTGATGTAGCTGTTACATTTCTTAAAATTTTTATGATTAGGTGCACCATCACTCTTATTAATAGGCATAAGAGCCATTGGAGTGGTGCTCTAAATTGACTCACTTGTAATTGATAATGATTAAGCACTGCATGAAGTTGTGAAAAAGAAGTAAACTCAGTAATCATAATCTTATCTTTAATTTCTTTTTATAAATTTGCAATAAGTATATGTTGAATATCAAGATCAGACACAAGATAAGAAAATTGAGCATGTAAATGCTTAAGTATACAATTAAAATTAGTCACTTTCTTCTTAAGACCTTTCTTACAATGCATCAAATCAGTCAAAGAAATAGAAGGACCAATATTATTTTGAAACTATTGTATAAAGGTATTAGCAAGTTTATGAAAGGAATCAATAAAATTGGGTGAAAAAGAACAATGCCATTGCAAATATCTATAACAGAAGGTGTGAGAAAATAACTTAGCTAAAATCCTATAGTTGTGAGCATAGTCATTACATATTATCTGTAATGTCTGAAGATGTGTCATAGGATCACCTTTTCTATTATAAGTGTCAAGGCTAAGCATATCAACTTGTCAAGGAGTAATGATACAAATAATGTCAAAAGAAAAAAAACTACCCATATTACAAGTAGGAACATTAAACTTAGATTTAGTGAAGGAAGCAAGTTTTGTTGTAAAGAAGACACAATTTGAGCAAGACTAAGTATAATGTATTCATTAGAAGAAACATGTGGAACATGCACATTTGACACAATAGGAATGGTGTAAAATTTAGATGGAATAGAAGAAACTATGGATGGAACACTAAGAACCACAATAGGGGATTTGGATAAGTGAAGGGAACACTATTATATGAAGGCTGTGAAGTTGACAATGAAACAAGTAGAGCACTCACAGGAAAAGAAGGAATATAAAGACTACTAAGAGGATTATATGCCTAAATAGAAGTAGTCACAATAGGAGAAACATAAGTAAAAATTCTAGAGATAGGTACAGAACCATGCAAAACATACTTCAGAGTAGAAATAGCCAAAGCCATCCCTACTTTAGAAGCAACTAGAGTTAAAGGCTTGGCATGAGTATGGACAAGGTGAGTAAGACTACATAAAATATTAACACCATGTTCAACATTATAGATAACTTTCTTAAGAGCATCAAAAGTACCAATAGTCTTAGTATTGTGATTTTCTTGTAGAAGTCAATCATGCATTTTATCAATCTAAGTAGCAAGTTTATCAACTTGTTTAGGAGGAACCTGTTGGAAGCATGAATGTTGATGATATTCCTATGGGGGAGTGTTGTAGAAACATGATTAGATCATTATCATGATGATATGTTACATTCATAATTGTGTTTGACATTGATGTCAACATAGTTTTATGTGGTATCTAACAAAAGAACAATAGAAAGATCAAGTTGGTATGGATAGAGAGTTGAACATTTTCACTAAGAGAGGTTAAAGGGAGATACTACTAAGTATTAAGTATATGTAGCTAACCTTGGAAGCATAAGATATTAAGTTTAGAAGAAGTTATGCAAGTTTCAGTGAAGACTGTTCTAAGATAGAGCTCACAAAGGCATGTTCTAGTAAACTTGTTATATCTCTTAGTAGAGTTGGTATTCTGAGAAGCTAAAATTAAAGATGTGAAGAAGATATGTTGCTAATGATGTGGCTAAGCTCGCTTATCATAATATTATGTGTACGAAAAGTTATTCAAGTTGCAAGGTGAAAGATTAATGTTATTGCTAAGTGTAATGTTTTCTTAATGTGGTCCTATAATAATTAATTGAGAAGGTGTGATAGCTGACTCAGGGAATTGTTTTATGGATTTGATATAAAGGAAGGAAATTTTCCTTTATCATGAAGGAGGAATATATGAGATGTGCAAATGATTGTAAGAAACACAAAGAGCAAAATGCAAAGTTGGGCAAAGGAGAGTGAAGGTGAAGGAAAATTTGTTGCTAAGGTTTTATTGTGTGATTTGAAGTTGGATACTTAGATCCAAGGTTTGTGACCTAGTCTACAAGGTCTGAAAGTGATTGGTCTGGTTGATAGGGTAGAGGAAAAAAGTGAAAGTACAATACATACAATTATTCTACAAGGAATAGTTGAGAGATCAGTTGGACAATGAGTTCGGTGATCTTGCCCCAGAAGCTGTTTGGATAGTGGGTCCTTCTATCTTCTACAACTCCTAACAGGGTTGGCACAACTCCTAATAGGGTTGGAATATTCTAGCAAGTATTCAAAGCCTCCTAATAGGGACTCATATGTACTAAATGTTGTAATAGACTCCTAAAAGGGTCCATCCTCTAACAAGGAATGTTTATATTAGTACATCATCTTCTGGGCATCATTCTCACTGGGGTTTCCCCAGTTAACATATCTAGTGTAATTGTTTATGTGCATCTTGTTATGGTTGCTATTTACTTTGGTTAAATGGATAAGGTTTTTTAATGTTGATAAATGTTTTAATTATTAGATAACTGATTCACCCCCGCTTCATAGATATCTTGGTGGACTATTGTTTCTAATAGTTAATATCAGAGGATTAGGTCCTTGAAGATAAAGTTTAACAATTTTGGGACATCCATGGTGAACATATTTAGGCAAGATAGTCCTACATTTGATGGAGGAAATTTTGACAGCCAGATTTATTTGAATTGTTTTATCAATTTAGAGGACAATATCAAAGGAAGAAATAATGGTATTATAAACACATAATAAACAATATCAAGAACTCACTTTATTCATAATATTAAATAAAATTTCATACAATTGTGGACAATCTCGTAAGTGAGATGTATGCCTAAAAATCAATCAAATTTGGACAAACTCATGGAGGATTTGTGTGTCTAAGCTCATAAAAATTGCTATCCTATGAATGCGATGTATGCCCATGAACTCTATAGGAGTTGAGAAATCCCATGGTTGAGATGTCTGCCCATGAACTCCATATATAATATCTGATACAAATTGGCAATCTCTACAAATGAGATGTATGTCCATATCATTTCTTCTATTCAATTCATCTTGACTCTCTTTATATATCTTCATGGAAGTTGAAAGGTCACTCCATATATATTCTTATTAGAAGCCGAATGGACAAATCCAAATTGAAAAGTCATTTGCAATAATTTAATATGATTTAATATAATATGTATGTTCAATTTTGATCATTCCTCTCCTCTTAAGAGGCAATGGGCCCCATTTCCTTATCACCTTCCTTTGAGTTATCATGGTCTTGATTTAAGAAGAAATAATGGTAAAATCATCTTCCCTTAATGTATTCTCTGGCTTCTAATAGAAAAATCTCAAAATAGACTATCAAACTTTGCATCTTAATTAATTTATCACATGACTTCCAAATGCTGCAATAAATAAATTGGCTTTAATCTGCATACTCTCAATGTTGATGAATAACTCCTTAAGCCACTTGTAATATAATTTGGCCCAAAAAATATAATGTGAGAATAAAGATCAATAAAGTAGATCTCGGAAGTTGAAGCATTATGTGATCAAGAAGGTCTAAGTCCATAGCTTTAGCATCTTCCATTAAAGAAGGAAAGATGATCTTGAAAGCAATTATAGTATTTTTAGAATATATCTCTAAAGAAAACATAATCCTTTGTTAATGATGTCATTAGTTATGTTCCAAGTTTTAAGAGAAATAGGGCAAACCAGAGTATTGAGAATTCTGTCCCCAACGTGAAGATGGTGGAAATCTCCTCAGGAACCATCTCGAAGCTAATTTTCAATAATCCACAACAAACAAGAAGGAAATTGAGGCTCGCTAGAGCCATCAAGAGCTGAAACCCATGTCTCCCATATAGTGTCATATGGAGAAATAGAAATTTCACCATCTCCTTGGGATTGAAACATGCTTCTGATTATCTCTATACGCCTTTTTATTTCCATTCCCTCCTTATCTAGCTGACATCTTTAAAAAATGAGTATGGATTGAATGGGATTTATCTCTAATCACAATATTTGACTATTGATCTTCCTTTTCCACCTTTGCAGTGTATCGTTATATCTTTTGCATCCATTGCTTTGATTGTCACATTAACAATGATCAATTTTGGGTCTATAGAGCTCAAACACCTTCTGTAATGATTCAACAAGTCTCCTAAACATATAAAGTTGAAGTGCAAAGTTATGATCTTGTCTGTCTTTATCATCTTTGTAGAAAATTTTTTATTCGCTAACATCACTTCTCAATTTACAAGCTTGATAGATCATTTTGGCAATGTTTTCCAACCTAAATTTAATTCAAAACCTATGAAACATGAAACCTTCATTTCAAGGAAAATAATAAAACTCACCCAATTCTATTTTGTCAAATTCTTCATCGAAACAAAACCCACATTCATTATTGTTATTGTGATGATTCTTAGTAATTCTTGGGGCTGGATACCTTCTACCACTTGTAATACTTCTGTGAGTATCTAGTTATCCTCTATTTCACTCAAATCATACACAAAAATTTGTACATCACTCAAATATCACTGACTTCTACCAATGGAAGACATGAGTATTGTATGCACTCAGTGGGATTCTCGCAAATGCAATTGTCTACTTGGAGTTTGTAAAGGTAGAACTCCTTCTATAATGAATAGAATTCTCTCTTACCAGCTATAACATGGTCTACAAAATATATTTGGTTGAATGGTGAATTCAACTCATCAAATTCTCTTTTCAATTCATTGGCATGATCGTTGAAGTCTGGTAGATGACACAAGCTAGAAGTGTTTTCTGCAGGCTCTCCTAGCTTTGATACCACTGATTTAAATCATTTTGTCAATTCAGAGGACAATACTAAAGGAAGAAATAATGGTATTATAAACACATAATAAACAATATCAAGAACTCAGTTTATTCATAATATTAAATAAAATTTCATACAATTGTGGACAATTTTGTAAATGAGATGTATGCCTACAAATCAACCATATTTGGATGAACTTGTGGAGGAGTTTTGTGTCTTAGCTCATAAAAGTTGGGCTATCCTGTGAATGAGATGTATGCCCATGAACTCTATAGGAGTTGGGAAATCTCATGGTTAAGATGTCTTCCCATGAACTTTGTATATAAGATGTATGTCTATATCATTTCTACTATTCAATTCATCTTGAGTCTCCTTATAAATCTTCATGGAAGTTGAAAGGTCACTCCATATATATTCTTATTAGAAGATGAATGGAAAAATCCAAATTGGAAAGTCATTCAAAATAATATAATATGAATGTTCAATTCTGATCACAGATGGTGGAAATTCTTGGTGAGTTATCAGATTTGTGTAAAGAACAGAGCATTGAGTTTTTAGATCCATAATCCTTCTATTGTATACAAAAGAATAGAAGCACAAGAAAAGATAGATCGAGATCCAAAGAAGACATAAAGATAAACGAAGGTATTGATCTATTTATGAAGAGAGAACCATAAGGTATGAACATTTTTGTTTGTTGGACATGTAAAGAATTTGGTCATTTTTTTGACTAGATGTCCTAAGAGATTAAGAAAAACTAGAAAGAATTTACTTTCTGATAAAGTTGAAGAACTTAGAGCAAGCATGGAAAGATCCTTAAAATATTGTGATAATGAGTCTAGATTGGTTAATGAATAGTAAACAATAGAAGAAATAGTTTTTGAGACTATTATGGAAAGTGCTAATTTGAGACTTGATGATAAATTCAGAATACAAGAAAGAATAGTTGATTACAATTCAGATAATGATGTTGTTACTAAAACAAGGAATGATGAAGTATTCCTTGAGACTAACAATGATTTATAGAATGAAGGAGAGCTAAGACAGGAACAAAGCTTGGATCCTATAGTAGAGCCAAGAGTTGAGATAACAACTCCTACTTTAGGTAAGAATATGGCAAAGAATCATCCACCAGAGTAGATCATTGAAAGCAAAGACAGATGAGTGATGAAAAGAAGTAGAATCAATGAAGAACTATGTTTGATATCCCAAGTTGAACATAAGAATGTAGATGAAGCATGTAAAGATGACTATTGAAAACAAGATATGAAAGAGGAATTGGATTAGATAATAAAGAATGAGACATGGGAATTGGTCCCTAGACCAGAAAACAAGATTGTGATAGGAACTAAATGGGTATTCAGAAACAAGATGAATTAACAAGGTAAAGTTGTAAGGAACAAAGCAAGATTGGTATGTAAAGGTTAATCATAGTAAAAAGGAATAGGCTATGATGAGACCTATGCTCCTATGGAAGGAATAGAAGTAGTAAGGTTATTCTTAGCATATGAAGCATGTAAGAATTTCAAAGTGTATCAGATGGATGTCAAGTCAGCATTTTTGAATGGAGAGCTTGAAGAAGAGCTATACATAGAACATCCTAAAGGTTTTCCTTTGATAGCCGACAAGGACATACTATGCAGACTGAAGAAAACATTGTATGGCTTGAGGGAAGTACCCAAAACCTGGTATGCAAGGTTAGACAAGCATTTGACAAAGCTTTGATATAGCAAAGCTATGGTAGATAGTAATCTCTATTAGAAAGAAATTGATGATGGATTAATGATCTTGGTAATATTTTTTGACAATATAATATTTGGAGGAAATGATAATGAAAGTGGGAAGTTTGCAAAAGAAATGAAAAGGGAAATTGAAATGAGCATGATAGGAGAAATGAAATATTTTCTAGGATTATAGATTGTATAGGATAAAGAAGAGATTTTTATCTTTCAGACTAAGTATTTGAAAGATTTACTAAAAAGGTTTGGTTTGGAAACATGTAAACCTATTGGAACACCTATGGTAACTAGACACAAGTTATCTACAAAGGATGAGACACCTACTATTGAGCAGAAGAAGTATAGATCTACGATCGGAGGATTGCAATATTTGACTCACACAAGCTCGGATATAGCAAATGTAGTTGGAATTGTTGCAAGATTCCAAGTTGATCCTAAAGAAGCACATTATGCAATAGTCAAAAGGATATTTAGATACCTAAAAGGAACACTAGAGTTTGGATTATGGTATGATAGATCTAATGATTTTACTCTATATCCTTATAATGATGTTGATTGGGCAAGCAATATGGATGACAGAAAGAGCAGCAATGGTGGAGCCTTCTTTTTTGGATAAGCAAGAAGTAGGATTGTACCTCACAAAGTATAATAGAAGTAGAATATGTTGTAGCAGCAAACAATTGTAAACAAGTTGTTTAGATGAAATGGATGCTGAAGGATTTAAGGATAGAATTCAGTGAACCTATTATTATACATTGTGACAATACACGTGCAATAAATATTTCTAGAATCCAGTGTTGCATTCTAAGACTAATCAAATTTCTATCAAGTATCACATGTTGAGAGAGAAAAGTGTAGAAAAGGAAATTAGAATGGAGTATGTGAGCACTAAAGAGAAGATTGCAAATATTTTCACTAAGCCTCTTCCCAAAGAAACTTTTGAGTATTTGTGAGGTATGCTAAGGGTTATGCCCCTTCCTACATTAGAGTAGATAATGCAAGAGAGCAACAATCTAGTGTAATAGAACACTATTATTTATCTAGATTGAATGTTGATGCTTCCTATATGTTGGAGTATTTGTGAAGGATAGAGTCATTTAGGACTCTTGTTGGATGTTTTTTTTGAATAGTGTCTTGGACACTTGAGCTAGTCAGAACTAGTTGTTGCAAAGTTTGATGGTTGCTGAAGCCTTTGACATTGATGTCAATGGGAGAGAAGTTTAGGATGAAAAAAAGTGCATGGAAAAAGAGTTCAGAAAGCATGGAAAACAAGTACAGTAGGAAAAATAAAACACAAGAGAAAGATTGATGAAGAGGATTTGAAAAGAAAGGTTAATAGTCTTTTGCAGTTGGAATTCTTGGAACTAGATGTTTTTCATCTATCTTGCCATCAATTCCAAAGAAGGAGACTGTTGGAAGCATGAATGCTAATGATATTCCTATGGGGGATTATTCTAGAAACATGATTAGATTATTATCATGATGATATGTTACATTCATGACTATGTTTGTCATTGATGTCAACATAGCAGTTTTCTATAGTATCTAACAGAAGAAAAATGGAAAGATCAAGTTGGTACGAATAGAAAATTGAGCATTTTCACTAAGAAAGGTTAAAGGGAGATATTAATAAGTTTCTAGTTTATGTAGCTAACCTCGAAAGCATAAAATATTAAGTCTAGAAGAAGTTATGCAAGTTTCAGTAAAGATTGTTCTAAGATAGAATTCATCGAGGCATGTTTTGGTAAAATTGTTATTTCTCTTAGAAAATTTGTTATTTTAAGAAGCTAAAGTTAAAGATGTAAATAAGACATGTTGGTGATGACATGGCTAAGCTTGCTCATCATAATATTACATGTACGAAAAGTTATTCAAGTTGCAAGGTGAAAGATTAATGTTATTGTTAAGTGTAACATGTTCTTGATGTGGTCCTATAATAATTAATTGAGAAGGTGTAACAACCAACTCTAGGAGTTGTTTTATGGATTCGATATAAATGAAGGAAATTTTGCTTTATAATCAAGGAGGAATATATGAGATGTATGAATAATTGTAAGCAACACAAAAAGTGGAATGTGAAGTTGAGTAACTTCATTGTCGAGGTTTTATTATGTGATCCGAAGTTGGATACTTGGATTTGAGGTTCATGATCTAGTCTACAAGGTCTAATAGTGATTGGTCCAGTTGACAACATAGAGGAAAGAAGTTAAAGTACAATACATACAATTATTCTGCAATGTATAGTCAAGAGATCAGTTGGACAATGAGTTTGATGATCTTGTCCTAGAAGCTGTTTGGATAGTGGGTCCTTCTATCTCCTACAACTCCTAACAGGATTGAGACAACTCTTAATAGTGTTGGAATCTTCTAACAAGGATTCAAAGCCTCCTAACAGGGACTCATATGTACTAAATGTTGTAATAGAATGCTAACAAGGTCCATCCTCTAACAAGGAATATTTATAGTAGTACATCATCTTGTGGGCATCATTCCCACTAGGGTTTTCCCTCTAATCAAGGGTTTCCCAAGTTAACATATTTGGTGTAATTGTTTATGTGCATCTTGTTATGGTTATTTTTTACTTTGGTTGAATGGAAAAGGTTGTTTAAAGTTGATAAATGTTTTAATTATTGGATAACTAATTTGTCAGCCCCAATCCTCTCAATTATCTTGGTGGAAAATTGTTTCTAATAGAACCCTTAAAGCCTCATCCTCGTCATGAGATGAGTGGGAAGAGTCATGCTCCATAGATGGATCAAGATCATGAGAAACCATAGGGTCACTAAGGTTTCCAAGATGAGGAGAAGAGGAATCTAGATGAAAGAGAGCCATGAGTCCATGACTTCTCCTAATATGAATGCAATAAATAGAACTAAAAGTAATAAAGACCATACACAAAACAAGGAAAGTAGACACAAATAAGTCTTTTAATATGCCAAAATTGGCTCATTGCCATGATACCAATTCTAGTCTATTTGGATAAATTCTAAAGTCCTATTTCACTAGGCAAATTCTCATTTTGCTACTCGCTACTTGACTTAATTGTCAAATATAGAAAATCATAATCTGCATTCTTTAATTGAATAGAAAAGCTATTTCTAATTAATTAAGAAAAATTATTTAATTAAATAGGAAGCCATTCCTAATTAATTAAATGAAGTTATTTAATTAAATAAGAAAAGTGTCTCTAATTAATTAAATAAAATTATTTAATTAAATAGAAAAGGTATTTATGAGAGCATATCTCATTTTATTAAATAAATATTCTTTCTAATTATTCTCTTTAGTTCAAAAAAAGAAATTCCCAGTTCATTGTTGATCAAATTAGAAGTGACCCAGATCACTTGGTTTCACACTAAAGTCTATCTGAGTTGACTGACTCTTACACTCAGATCTAAGTTAGTTAACTCCCTTTAATTTGGGAATCTTCCACCTTAACTGAACCTCATCTTTAATCCTGACTATTGATTGAAATCAATCTGAACCGTTGATGGATTCTAGGAAAATCTATTTAAGAGACCCTCATTTCTTCATTTTGGGAGGTTGAATTGAAGAAGCATTGAATTGCTGCTGCATTTTACACTCATCTAGCTTTACGATATTCTCATATATTTTCATTCTTAGCTTAATGTCATCTAGATTTAATATGTATACATTTAGTATAATTTCTTTTACATATTTTTAGATTAAAAATGCATATTTCATTCTAGATTAATTTGCACATTCATCTAGCTTAATTGCATCTCTCAAATCCTTCATTCTTAGAGGGTCTAGTTGCTTACACCTCCAATCTGAGGATATTAATAGGAAAAATCCCTTTAGATAGAAGGTAATAGGTCAGCTTGTAGGGAAAATATTGGGTGAACAATCTAATATTCATTCCAGGATGAATCCACAAATAATGACCATGTTGAAGTGTGTGTGTTAGTATAGGCCACAATTCACACATACAAGTCTAACCTTTGTATATGAATTAAAATCCATTTTAATGCAAAGTAAGATATAAAATGTGAAAAGATAGATCACAAGATAACACAAGAGAATGAAAAGATAACTTTAAATGAGAGATCTAACACCAAATCAAAAGTGGAAATATCATAAGTTGGGTTCACTAGTAAATGTGTAGAAGTTTATCACCTAACCCCATACATATGTATAATAAAGGAAGGAAAGTCAAGGAGATTATTCTTTTCAATCCCAATTCTAAAGAGCTAGGCATAGAGAGATTAGTTCTAAACAAGCCAGTAAGGAGCTCTAATGCAAACTACGTCTAGGAAGAATAGGGAAATATATATCTAAGTCCTTAAAAATACTAGATGGCATAAGAAGCTAGAGATAGAAATAAGTAAATATACTGGAAGAATAAATAAGGTAAATAATAAACCTTTAGAATATTCTTTTATTCTTGTTGTACTAATCATAATGAATGGAAATTGTTAGATCAAAACTTGAAATAATGCAATAGACAAAATCTAGAAATTGTTCAATAATTTGGTAGGGGTGAACTAGATGATCAAGGGAAAAATGGATGATTAGGTGTGTTCTATGACCCTAATTGAATATGTGCCATGTTGTTTCTAATTTCACAATTTTGAAGAAAGCCAAAAGTGGTACTCAAATCTCCAACATGTTCATCAATTTGATACCCCCAACTTGCAATAAAAAGGTTTTTTTTTGTTGATGTGGGGTTTTCCTTGATCAAACCCCATTTTTGGGATAAACCTTGAATTGAAATAATTGAAATCGCATGAATGTAAAGTATATGTTTGAATTCACTTTACAATAGCCAGATCTCCCAAATTGAATGTAATGTGCTTACTTCATCAATTGATTTGGATAAAGAAGATGAAGATGAATGGATATAGAAGATTAAAATGGGGATCTTGAAGGGATTGAAGAATATATCGAAGACAAAATCCTTCAATTGCTTGAATTCTTGAATCCTTGATCTTTAATGGAGGAATGTTTGAATGCATGCTTGAAGAATTGGAGGCTTGAAAACTTGAATGCTTGAGCACTTGAAATTGATTTGATTTTGGATGGATAAGAAATGGAGAAAATGGAAGGGTTTATATAGAGATTAGAATTGGCTAACTCCCATGGGATGACTTTCCTAGTATTAACACCCTAAAGGTACTTGAACACAAGACTTGAAGAGAAGACCCAAAATAGGTCCCAATCTATTGTGGCCCTCATTGACCATCAAAGGTGTATTGTGCTCCTAATTGTCAGGGGAATGCTAAACCCCTACCAACCAGATCTAAAACATATGAGATCCCTTTGGGATCACAAAATAGGTTCTAGATCTCTAGAATCAAGTATAAATCCAAGATATAGTTGTTACAATGTGAAGAGAAGATTCCAAGTGATAGATGAAGGGATGAGAGGACCTTAGAGGATATATCCTACCTTAATCTTAGTGCCATGAAAATAGGATCTTTAAAGAGGATCTCTTAAGTTTTTTCTCAATTCCACCTAGGATAAAGGACAAAAAAAGGAAGAAAGAAGTACAGGTGTAAGGAGATTGATAATTTCACATTAAATAGGTGATAAACCTTCATTATATTAGAGTGCATCCAATTTAAGATGATACACATACTAAAAGTAACCTTCTACAAATACACATAAGTATTTATTAGTAGTAATTAATTACCAAAATGAATAACCATAGATGACCAATTTAAATAAGAAAAATTCTTCAAATGCCAAATATTTGTATTGATTCAAAATTTCAAAAGGACTACATAAGATATCATGCTTCTATCACCAAGTGCATAGTCTTGGTTTCCCTTTTAGAGAAAATAAAGGGAAGCAAAAATAAACTTACTTTGTGCATAATTAAAATATATACTAATTAGGGTATGGTTAGAACTTCATTTATGTGAATCACTATGAATAACTTGAGTAATTCATCTTCACATGGTTCTCCTTGGTGTCATTGTGAACTTATTGGACATATTCTCATAGTTCTAACTTCTCTTATTCTACCTCTAACTTGAAAATGTTACTTTGATATATAATGCAACTTCCCAATTAAATTCCCAATTAGGATAGTGCAAATGCATGTAATTTCATTTATCACTTTATATGAAATATGAAAAAGCCTAAAGGATAGGCTATATAAAACTAAATCATAATAAAGCACATCAACCTTTGATAAACACCCATATTTAGGTCTAGTTAATTCCAAAATGAATTGAACAAAATTGTTTATCCTTACCAAAAACTTGAAACCATATTATGTTTCTATTTATCATCATTTCCTTTTCCATCTATCAATCCATCATCATTGTGACCCTCTTTTTCATATTTCATATAACTTTCTTTTCCTTTCCAATCCACCCATGCTTTTACATTCATTCTGGTTAAACAGGATGACCCAATTTCTCTTAATTGTGGGGATTTTCTTGAAGAAAGCTATGATATTGGAAATAAATAGAATTGGCTAAACCTATAGTCGATGGTTCCAAACTCAATACTCACTTGATTTTAGAATGCATAATTTTTCATCTATGTTTTCCAAAATAAGTTCTGATTCTTCAAAAAAATGTTTCTTTCAAGGATCCTACATAAATCTAGGACAACCCTCTTATCCTTTTCTACATAAAGGATTGTAGAAGAGAAAATAACTATGATGTCAATATTTTTCTTTGGTCTATTGATGAGGATATAAAATTCCTTACCAATGATTTTTATTACTTGCATGTACAATGAGGAAGTGCTTGTAGTTGTCATTGAGTATGCACTTCAACTGATGTTCAGAAATAGCTCCCCAAAAGTTCATCTATAGTTTACTCGCCTTCATCCTAATAGGAGTATCCATGTCCAACTCGAATCCACACTACCCACAAACAAAATCCTTGAGTTAATCAAGAAGGGAAGCTTGCGAGAATTAAATAATCCCATAATCCATACACATTTACTCAAACCCTTTCTGGCAAAAAATTCTAATGAAACTTTCTTGCTTCTCAAAGTGATCAGAATTGGGACATCTGGTAGCCTTATTTTTTAATGTCACAATAAAATAAAAAATATTAATGTTAATTGGATTACTATGATCAAAAAATGTGTTTATCGAGTATCATCAGTAACTAGATCTTTAAGACATCTAAGTGATCTGCAGATTAATTTTTGTAAGTAACTGATTCACCCCCCCCCCCTCGCCCCCCCCTCTCAGTCACCCTACTTAAAGTTATAAGTGAGGAGATAGTTATAAGTAAAGTTCTTAGAACTCTACTTCCCATTTATGCAATCAGAGTCTTTACAATTCAAGAAAGGAGATGTGAGGCAAATCATAAAATAAATTTAGAGGCCATAGTTGGAAGATTGACTGCATTTGAGCTAGACAACTATGAAAATTATGTTCCAGCTGCTAAGAACATTGAATTAGCATTTGAAGCCAAGATTTCACTCAAAGAAAAAGGGAAAAAGATGAAGGATCCACAATCAGATAGTGATGAAGAATCAAAACAAAGTTCAAACAGTGATCTTGAAGTGGTTGAAGCTCTACTAACAAGAAAATATTCAAGAGGCAAAGGGAAATACAAAGGTAAGGTTCCTCTAATCTACTTTTCTTGTGAAGAAATTGGACATATTGTTGCTAGGTGCCAAAATAAGCAAAAAAAAGATGAGAAGAAAGGTCACAAGTACAATGACAAGAAAGACTTCAAATCATTCAAGGATAAAGGTAAGAAAACATGTTTTATGGCTAAAGATTCTAATGATTCTGATGATGAAGAAGAAGATGAAATTGTGTACATTGCTATGAAAGATGAGTCTGATAATGATGAGGAAATGGCATTCATTTCTCATATGAGTAGAAATGATACATGGATCATAGATAGTGGTTGTTCTCATCACATGACTGGTGATAAAACTAAGTTTGAATACTTTGAAGATTATGATGGTGGCAGTGTAAGATTTGGTAACAATGAACCTTGTTGTATAAGAGGAAAAGGAAGAATCTCAATAACCAAGGAACTTGTATGTGATAACACATATTGGGTAGAAGGACTAAAGCATAATTTGTTGAGTGTGGCATAGCTACTCAATAATGGATTCAAAGTAGAATTTATGCATGGAAAAGCAAGATTACTGGATGGCAAAGGAAAGTTGATTGGATCAAGCACTCAAACAAAAGGAAAGTAAGAGGTATTCCTAACATAAAGAAACCTGAGATTGGTCTATGCAAGAATTGTCAAATTGGTAAAATGGGAAAGACTAGTTTTAAAAGTAAGAACTATCATACTGAAGAAGTTCTAGAAATTGTGCATACTGATTTGTGTGGACCTATTGGCATTGAAAGTTATACGGGTGAAAAATTATTCATTTTGTTTGTTGATGATTATTCAAGAATGATGATTTTCATGTACCTAAGAGAGAAATCATAAGCATTTGAAAAGTTCAAATGGTATTTGGCCAGAGTAGAAAAGGAAATAGGTAAAATACTAAAATGCTTAAGGTCTGACAAAGGTGGTGAATTCATTTCACATGAGTTCAATAACTTTTGCATTGAAAAGGGAATCAAAAGACAAGTTTCAGCACCTAGAACTCCTGAACAAAATGGAATAACAAAAAGAAGGAATAGATATATCATGGATTGTGCAAGAACCTCAGTGATTGAGAAAGACATTGCTATCAAATACTGGAAGGAAGCTATCAGCACTATAGTTCATACCTTGAACCAAGTACAGCTGAAAAATAACTCATTCAAAACACCCTATGAGTTGTGGTATGGCTACAAACCCAATGTAAGTTATCTAAAAGTATTTGGAAGCAAATGTTACATTTTGAAAGAATCTAGAAAAGGTAAATTTGATGTAAAAAGTGATGAAGGAATATTTTTGGGATACTCTTGCAAAAGCAAAGCATATAGATGTTTGAACTTATCTACTCACAAAGTCATAGGAAGTGCACATGTGAAAGTTGATGAGTTTGCAGAAAGAACAGAAGAAGAAAGCAAAAAAGAACCCAAAGACTACAGAAGATTTGTTTACATTGAACTTGATACAATGCCAAGTATACCTATTAATTAGGAATTCTCAACTCCAGAGTCTTCATTAACCGAGTCACAAGAAGTTCAAACTGAGTCAATACCTACCAAGTTGCAAGAACCCAAGTTGTAAATAGAAGCTACGGAGTTAGCATCTACCGAGCTCGAGCAACCAGAATCAAAACTAGAAGTTGAGACACAGAAGGTTAATAATGAAAGTCATTCAAAAGGAAAGGATCCCGTGTTATCCAAGTATGTTAGAAAGCATCATGCACTAGATCAGATCATTGGAGATAAATCAGAAGGAACAATGACAACAAGTAAGTTGAAAGGCACTTGTTTACTCACTAATTTTGAACCTAGAAATGTCAAAAATGCACTAGAAAATGAAAGTGCGATTGAAGCTATGAATGAAGAGATAGAATAGATAGAGAAAGACAAAACATGGACTCTTGTACCAAGACCCAAAGACAAAAATGTGATTGGAACAAAGTGGGTATTCATAACAAACTAAATGAAGATGGTAAGGTATTAAGGAAAAAAAATAGACTGGTATGCAAAGGATAATCTCAAGAAGAAGGTGTAGACTATGGAGAAACTTTTACTCATGTTGCAAGATTGGAAGGTGTTAGAACCTTACTTGCATAAGTTGCATTCAAAGGATTCAAAGTTTATCAGATCGATGTCAAGTCAGCATTTCTCAATGGCATATTGGATGAAGAGGTTTACATTGAACAACCTGAAGATTTTTTTGATCTAGAAAAGAAGGACATGGTCTGCAAATTGCATAAAGCATTATATGATCTGAAACAAACCCTTGGAGCATGATATGAAAGATTGCATAACTATCTTATTCAAATTTCCTTTCAAAGAACTAATGACAACAACAATTTGTACATAAAGGAAGGACCAGATAATAAGATTGTTTTGGCAGAAATATTTGTAGATGATACTTTGTTCACAGGAAATGATGATCTTTGCAAAGAATTTTTAGAACAAATGAACAAGGAATTTGAAATGTCAATGTTTGGTGAAATGAAATTCTTTGTTGGTCTTCAAATTTGATAGAATGAGAATGGCATCTACATCACTCAATCTAAATACATCAAGGAGATACTGAAAAATTTTGGTATGGAAGACTACAAACTAGTTGGGACTCCAATGTCTACTAGACTAAAACTGACCAAGGATGATGAATCAAAAGAAGTGGATCAGACATTGTATAGATCTATGATTGGAAAGTTGCAATATGTAGTGCACACAAGACCAAACATTACTCTTGCAATAGGAATTTTAGCAAGATTCTTAGCAAAACGAAAAGAAAATCACATGATGGCAATCAAAAGGATCATGAGATACCTAAAAGGAACTGAAGAATATGGATTATGGTATAGACTTGGAGGAAATCTAGATTTAAAGGTGTTCACTGATGCAGATTGGGTAGGAAATATTGATGATAGAAAGAACACAAGTGGAGGACCTTTCTTTCTTGGAAAAAGGTTGGTTTCTTGGACAAGAAAAAAGAAAAATAGTACATCTCAATCCATAGCAGAGGCTAAATATGTTGTAGTAGTAGTAAATTGCTCAAACATTGTGTGGTTTAAACAATTATTGGAAGGAATGAAGCACAAAATCAAAGAACCTATTGTTATGTTTTGTGATAACACAAGTGCAATTAACATCTCCAAGAATCCAATGATGCATTCAAAAACCAAGCATATTGCCATAAAGTACCACTTTATTAGAGAATTGGTACAAGAAAAGGAAATAAGACTGGAATATTCCATATAAAGGAACAAATTGCTAACATATTCACAAAGCCTTTACCTAAGGATGCATTCTTGTACCTAGGAGGTAAGTTAGGGGTCATTCCCCTATCTGAAGCTCACTAAAATACAGTTTTAGTAATGCATCAATAGGAACAGAATTGAAGATCTATCAGTTGATGCAGCAAACCAATGAAAACATTGCATATGAATCAGTACATTAGGTACAATACTATTAAGCTATTTTGAGTTGTCTTTGGCATGTGTTGGCAAAGAGGGAGAGTGTACTATCATATCTTTCTATAATTTGCAAAATCTAGGAGTCTGTATAAAAGGGAGAGATTATTATGAAAGAGGGAGTTTGTTGTATTTGAAAAAGAAAGTAAAGTATTCTGTCAGTAAAAGACTTGTTTTGAAATTTCATTCTGCTATGACATGTTGTCTTGCCATCAATGCCAAAGAGGGAGATTGTTGGATACAATTGTTTAAATTGTGTGTTATCTTTGATGTCACACAAATGTCATATTAGTCATCAGATAGTGTCTACCAAGCTCAGAAGGTCAGCAAGGTAAAGGACAGTGTCTATTGAGCTCAGAAGGTTAGTAAGGCAAAGGATAGTATCTACCAAGCTCATAAGTTCAGCAAGGAAAAGGACAGTATCTACCAAGCTCATAAGGTCATCAAGGAAAAGGACAGTGTTTATCAAGCTCAGATGGTCAGTGAGGGAAAAGGATAGAATCTACCAAGCTCACTTGGTCATCAAAGGAAATGTGATTGAAGCAATTCTTACCGAGCTCACTTGGGCTTCAAAGGAGATGTGACTGAAGCAGTTCTTACCAAGCTCACTCGGTCATCAAAATAAATGTGGCAGAAGCAGTTCTTACCGAGCTCTCATGAAGGAATTCAGTTCTTACTGAGTAAACTTGACAGCCAAAGGATTTTACAGATATTGCAATGTTAACCAAGTCAAGAAGGTTAACTCAGGAAATTTTTGGAAGTAGTATTTATCGAGCAGGGTTGGCCAGTAAAGGATTTCACTATTTTATGAAATAACATTTATTTGTTCAAAGTAATATCTACAACTGACTAATGTATGGTTTATTGGTAAATGTAACATGTAAATGGGCCGACTTGACAATCTGAATGGTAGAAGTAAGAGGTCAAGTCATGAATTCTAAGTATGAAAAATGGAATTAATGTAATATGAAGATTGATTATTGTGGAAGCAAATTTAAAGGATGATCAGAGATCATTGAGGAGAAGGAGGATCTAATGATGCTGAACACAGACCTGTAACTAGCAAATTTAGTTGCATCTTGTTCAGGTTAATTCATTGTTGCGTTCTAACCATTGTAGCAGTGATTTCAAATCTCTTAACAAAGTTGGTTTAATAGCCATTTTGTAAATCCTTTAACAAGGTGACAGTTCAGTTGAATTATTCTAAAGACCTCTAGCAAGGCCACTCCTAACAGGGTGATTAAATCCTCTAACAGGGTCACACCTAATCATGTGTATTGTAACTTTTAACATGGTTGACTCCTAATAGGGATCACTTCAGAAGAGTGAAAAATTGGTGACTTGTTACTTGGTGGTTTCTCCCATATTGGATTTCCACGTTAAATCTAGTGTCTCTTGTGTTCATTTTGCTTTTAGTTACATGCATGAATGTTTGAAAAAAAGGTAATAGTTTAATTTATCGAGTTACAAAATTTGTTTACCGAGTATCATTAGTAACTAGATCTTTAAGAAATCTAAGGGATCTGGGGATTAATTTTTGTAAGTAACTGATTCACCCCCTCACTTAGTTACCCTATCTTTATCCCAACAGACATGTCAATTATTCAAATCAAATAATATTTAGAATACTATGTAACTACAAAATTTGAACATGTGTATAAACTTATCAAATCAAAATCTTTTAACTTGGATGTAATTATGAAACCACCAATAATGAAGGCTTATCTACATCAATCAATTAATATTTAGTAATACTGCAAAATGTGAACACATGTGTACATTTATCAATTAAGAAATCTTTTAACTCTAGCTATTAGGAATTCACCAAATGTGAATGCATGTCTACATGTACCATTAATCAAATAAAAAATGTTTCATCTCATATTATATTACATAAGGTGTGAATGTGTCTCTAGAGTAAAGTAAAAATGGGGGTGATTGGAGTCACATCAAAGTACACTACAATCGCATCAACTTATTTGTTTAAAATATGTTCTGTATTGACATCATTGGCTTGGCTTAAGGTCTAATCAATTATAATTAAACTTGATATGTATTAACATTGCTAACTTGGCTTAAGGGCTGATCAATAAGATTTATTATAATTAATTTATACATCAAAAGTTAATAAATACAAAAATTTAAATGTTGACCTCAACAATTTACTCGCTTGGAAACTTAAATTTTTTTTGCGATAAAAACTATTAATTTTCAATTGGGAAATTGAGTAAAAATATATTATGACAAATATAATGCATATTACTATTGTTAAAACAATGTTGGACAATTTATCTCTTCATACTATTGAAAATATATAATTAGATCCTTTTTGAAGGCCAATCACTATTGCTAGACTTAGAAAAACATTCTACTTTGATGACAATGATTTTATTCATGATGTTCCAATTTTGCTAGGTCATGAGTATCCTATAGCAGAGGGTCACTACAAATTAGATGTAGACTTTTCATCCCTCTTATTAGCATGGTGTCTAGAATTAGACATGGTGTAAATGACAAAGTTGGTAATTACCTCTTGTATTCATGAAGAATGGAGAGTTGGCTTGGAGGATATCCTAGTTAGGACATGATTGGGGATGAGTTTGTTGGCTCATAATGAGGATTGACTCTAGATTGGTGAAGGACAAGGGGATCCCTTTGGCTCCATAAAACCTTTCCTTCTCTAAAGTGTGCATGAGAATCCTATAGTTTATAAGGAAGTTTCATGTAAAGGCCTTAATGCCATTGAGGATTTCCTCTGCCTCTGCCCAAAATAACAAAAAAAATATGGATGAGGCTATCCAAAGGGAAGCAAAAAAAAAGAATCTTTGACCTATGGGGCAAGTCAATGATTTTTTTTGAAATTTTGATAATGATTTTGAAAATTTGATAATCTTATTGAAATTTTATATACTATTGTGTATCCAAACTGATACAATTTTACTTTTTAATATAAGTCAATGTATATTTTTCTAATTCACCCATATATTGTGTTTATTACTATTAATTTTAATATTCCATATAATTCAACAATATGTGATACAATAATTCACTTGCATATTTTTCTAATTTGTATGTATAAGTTATATTTAGTATTTAATACAATTCCCCAATATTTTGATCTTGTTGTTTCATGTAGTGGGAAAATTTATGCAAAAAAATCACTAATGGGGACCTATGAACAAAACACCATGGTTGAAATTATCAATCATTTCTCATATTTATTTGATTTTTGATGATATTGCGAATAATTTTGCACTATTTTTGGCCAAATGCCAATAATTTTCCTACTCAATTTTTTTTTTTTTGCATAGAAGTTGAAACAATTACCCCTATAAGTGCATATAATTTTTATGAGTATTAAAAAACTGCCAAGGTGATACTACTATTCTCGAGTCAGGCCAATCTTGAAGTTATACTTGGTTCTGAGCTTATTTCATTTTTTATTGTCCAAAGGTTAAGGACATAATGTAATATGTTTTTCTCTATCATATCCAGATTAGAAACATCTTAAAATCATAAAAAACTATTAGTTTTATGTATGTTGCATGCTTTTCTTAACTCATGCTCCAAATAGGTTGATGATCAATAAAGAAGTAGTCATTCTTCAATATTCTCCCTTTTGTTGAGCCTTTCTAATAAGATTTTTTTTCCTTTATGTGAAGTCATTTTTAGATATAGTGCAATAATTATAAGGGAATTTAGGGATCACCCTCATGGGTTTTGCAAAGACCAAAGTGTAGAAGGATTTATTAGATCATTGTTAGTTGCTCCAAGTCCTAGAGATTTTTAATAATTTGAGTTTGCTTATCCATAGAAAACTAAAAGATCAACTAGGTTTGTATTTTATAGAGTAAATTTTTTTTGGAACCCACAAGATGGTGAATTAATTAGGGAGAGAAGTATAAAGTTTTAGTTAAACTAGTCCCAGATAATGCATATATTTATAGTCATGAGTTGTGAAAAGTCCCAGCTCCTTATTAAGTGAGTCAATTCTCATAAATGTTTCTTGAAAAATCTATTGTATTTCATCATTCAATGTAAGTTATATCTACATCTTGTTAAGAAATTTTTGGTGATGGATATTGTTGAGATATTATTTGAGAGTGGAATTATTGCTAGTTATGTTTAGCATTAATGTTTTGTCATTTGTGTTGATCAACATTTCTATTTATCAAACAAAGTATCTATCATTGATTCAATTTATAGATTGGTTTGTGGTGCTACTAATTGTTTAAATTGTGCTTGTGATAATTATGGATTGATTTCCATAGAACCTACATTTTATATTTTCCATCAAATATGGTGGTGAGCTATTTGGATTGAGTTGTAGAGGATTTGGTGAAGACTAGTTATTGTCAGTATTTGGTGGAAACTGTTTTAGATGATGGTTCAAATTTTTGATCAAAAAGTTTTGGTGGAGCATGATTGTGATTTACAGTTTATAATTTTTCATGGAGACACATTCTTATGTTTCCACATATTTTCTTGAGCACTATTTAGTCATCTTTCTTAATTGGTCATAGACAAGGAATTTGTTTCCCAGTCAATTTAGTCAAGAAACATGTTACTTTAATTATTGTGAATACTCTATAGGTGCTATAGTTGACACTTATGGGATCACATTGGTTGATGTAATTTATTTTTGTATTAGGTCTCATATTGAGCTAACCTAATATGTATTCAAGATTTATATATGTAAGTGAATTCATTTATGAATTTGGTGAGTGCATATTGTTGAGATCATGATATTGCAAAGATATTAGATCAAAGAAAATATTCTAAAGAATATATATGAGTGGAATCTACTGTTATGCTTCAAAGGAATTTTTTTCGCATATTTGATGCTTTCATTCAGTTCTTTTTAGTAGATTATTGTTCATAGTGAATTATTGTTCACTTTTTGGGTTATTTTCTTATTGCAATTGGATTATTGTTTATGAAGGGTTTTTTCCCTTGTTACATTATAATAGTGAGCTCCATGAGAGTTATTGAATGCATGTGCATTCCCCATTGTACCTCTAATAAGGTTTTATATGTACAAACACAACATCTTTTTGGTTTAATCCCCACCTAGGGTTTTTCCTTAACTAGGTGTTGGTGTTAGATGTTGTGGTGTAATTTTATTTATATTGCTTTATATTTTCCAGATCTTATTTGTTGTAGACAATTTAAATGTTTTGATATTCCCATGATTGATTCAGCCCTCCCTCCTCAATTGAGTAAAGTGCATTGTTATTCCCAAAAAATGGTATAAAAAATATTTGGTCCTCTATTTGAAGCTTAACCACTTGAGGAGATTTGAAATGACTCTTAAGAGTGATAGTCTAAATTTTGAGGGAACTAACTATGCAATTTAGAAAGGAAGGATGATTACACACTTGATTTGCATGGGTATAGAGAATTGTAACATTACGAAGAATTCTTATCAAATTCTATATCTAGAGAAAGAATATGAAGTTGAGATGAAGATATTCTATTGTAATTTGGTTGAAAAGGAATCCTTACTCAATTTCCTATTAGATACCAAAGATACAAATGTGATAGAACATGAGAATGCTCATGAGATTTGGATAAAATTGCAATCATTTTATAAAGGAGACAAGTTTATACAACAAGAAAGATTATGAAGTCTTAAAGTAAATTGGAATCCATGAGGATGAGTGAAGATGAGAACATAAGGACATATGTGTAGAAGATTACTAAGTTTCTTATGGAATTAGAGTTATTGATGGAACCATTACTAAATATGAGATTGTATCAAATATTCTCATATCCTTTCCATATTTCTATGATACCAAGGTTGATGCTATTGAGAAAATAAGAACCATTCAAATTGTGACAACGAAGTCATTTTTTGGTAGGTTCTAGTTTTAAAATAAATAAACTAGGATATTCTTTACGTAAGGTAGAATCACAATTTAAAGCTATTGTTCTAAGGGAAAGAGTAAGATTGATCACGATGTTTCTACAGTTTCTAATACTTCTATTATATTTGGTCAATATATTAAATAATGACAAGAAATTGAGGAAGAGGATTTTGAAGTTATTTTTGTTAAGAGATTATCAAGAGGTGAAGGTAAGTATGAAGGAAAACTTCTTTTGAAATTATTTTCATGTAACAAGATTGGTCATTTTGCATCGAGATATCTAAAAATAATTTTTAAACATAAGCCAAGGAAGCTCAAGACTAAAACATCATATGAAATGTTATTATATTTCTAGTGAAGGTGCCACATAAAATGAATATGAAAAAATTGTGGATGAGATTATTTTTATTTCTATAAAATATAAAACTCATGTCATTAAAGAAGAATCTCTTTTTACCCAAAAAGAGAAGAAGGATGAATGGATAATGGATAGTGGGTGTTCGAATCATATGAGAGGTCATATGAATAAATTTATGCAGCTTGAAAAGTATGATGGTGGTATTATTAGATTTAGTGATAATACTTCTTTTTTATTAAAGGAAGAGCTTAAATTACTCTTTATGGTAAGAATAATAATGATGATGTCTTATTTGCTGATGAAATAAGGCATAATATTTTGGGTGTTGGATAACTAGTTGACAAAGGTTACAATTTATAATTCAAGAATGAAATGTACACTAGAAAAATATTCAGTAATTATGATTGCACTAGGAAAGAATACCATAGATAATGTTTTTTATTTTAATGCATTGGAGAATATATGTTTATTCACAAATATTTATGGTTCTTGGTTATATGACATAAGATATTTTGTCACTTGAATTTTGATAACATTGTGAAGATCGGTTATACTAATGTTGTGAGAGATTTATCAAAGTTGATAAAACCTAATAAAAAACTATGAAAGGAATGTACTATGGGAGATCAAACTAGATATTCTTTTAAAAAAAAGACATATTCTATTAGTAAGAGTTAAGATTGAGTTCAGTTTTATTTGTATGGACCAAGTAAGATAGGCACTTGGTATGGTGAGAGATATTTCATTTTGTTCATTGATGATTATTCTAGAATAATGTGGATTAGATTTTTGAAGGAAATGTCAAAAGACTTTGATAATTTCAAGATATTAAATTGTGAAGGTGAGAAAGAGATAGGAATGAAGATTAAATTCTTGAGATCAAATCATGGTGCATAGTTCTCTTTTGGAGGATGTTTACTACGAAGAACATGTTATTAGGAGATAAACTTCTACCCTAATAACCCCTCACAAAAAAAGGGATAGAAAAGTGAAGGAATAGAAAATTTCTTGATACAACTAGGACTATGATGTGGGATGGGAAAGTGCTGCAAATGTATTTGAGAGAAGTTATTGCTACTATAGTTTACACATTGAACTGATTTTGGTTTAGACACAATACTACTAAGGTACCTTGTGAATTATGGTATGGACTGTTGGAAATATAAGATGAGTAACTCAAAGGGGAGATGCGAATTAGTTAACACTAAAATAAATCATAGATCCCTTAGATGTCAATACAAATCAAAACTCTAATTAAACTATATTTTGCTATAACTTGGCAAACACATGCACTCGATTTACACTAGCAAATGCTATAACTTGGTAAACATTGCAATAACTCAAAAAATTCTTAACATGAAAATATTAAGATATTATCTGTGATTATCCTTATTTAACTTGGTTGTAAATACATAAAAGAAATAACATGAACATAAGTGACACCAAGCTTTAACGTGGAAACCCAATTTGGGAAAAATCACCAATTACAACTAGTTACTAATTTTTACTCTTCTAAAGTGAACCTTGTTAAAGATTACAAAAAACACTACTAGGTGTGACCCTATTAGAGGATTTAATCACCCTATTAGGAGTGGCCTTTTTAGAGGTCTTTAGAAACTTTAATCTAGAAATGTCACCTTGTTAGAGGATTTATAAATAACTATTAAGCCAACTATGTTAAGAGATTTTGATCACTGCTACAATGATTAGAAAGTAACAATGAGATGACTTGGTTACTGATGTAATTGAATTACTAATTACAGATCTCAATTTTGGCTTGTATACTTGATCCAACTTGATCAAATGTATCTTTGGATATCAACTGTTGATCTTAGAATGGTTTTTATTAGCCATTGTCTATACACTTAAGTGATTTACTTAGTTCATGTCGAACAAGTAACATATGTCGATCACAACATATAAGCTAGACCATGCTGAGTAAACAGCAAGAGCCAAGTCACTCAAGTACCAAGCAGACAATATGTGTTGAGTGATTTAGGAACTGAGCAAGCAGTGCATGTCAAGTCATTTAGATGCCGAGTGATAGTATTGAAGTCAGTATGTGCTGAGCACTAGGGACTTCAGTTGCCGAGTAACACAATTTTTCCATAGTTTTTTGTATTGGCACAAACTAATATGTAAACCAATTTGAAATAACTTATAGATTGAGTTACGATATTTTGGTAATAAGGACAAATATTAAGTTAGAATTCCTATGCATTACATGCACCCAATTAGGTAAAAGGAGGGTTTAAACGATAATATGGATGAATAACAACCATTGATTCATACCTAACCCTAAGTAACCTAGGTCTTGTTAAGGAAGACAAACCCTAAACTTTCTATGAGTGTGAAAGGGAATGAATGAATGATCAAGGAGAGTTTTGCATGCACAAACTAGGAAATTTGTGGTGACCAAGGAATTATGATCTGAATTGTATTGTAGAATCAGTTAAAGGAGAACAAAGAAATGAAATAGTGAACAATAGGAAGAGATCTGATCAAGAAGGATCAAGTATACATTAGTTTAGAGGTGATCTGACATCAAGCAACAAAGTGCTAATCACAAGATCAATGTTGAAATATTTTAACTAGTGAATTCGTTAAATCTCTTAACAGAGTAGTCATAACAGGTTGTATTTAAATCCCTTAACAATGTGCCTACTTAATTGCGAGTTGAAGTCCTTTTAAAAGGCACACTTCTAGTAGGGTGTTGAAATCCTTTAACAGGGTAAGACCTAATAGTCTGCCTTTAATAGGTAGACCTTTCACAAGGTAGATCATGTTTCATGGTCAAACATTGTAACCTTCATTGAATACACTTTATTACTATAATAGTGAAGATTTGTGGGTATTATCCTACCCTTAGTTTTACCTTCTCATTAGAGGGTTCCTAGGTAATCATATCTTGTGTCATATATGTGTGAATACTTACTTACTACATGCTTTAGATGTATATGCTTTACATGGTATTTAGTTTATTTGTTGAATGTATGAGATGGATGTGTGGTGAATATTTCATGGGTCAAAGTTTAAAGCACTAATTCACCCCATTTCCCCCTAGAAGCTTACCTTTCCTATTGTAATTCAAACAATTGGTATCAAAGCCTTGTTCTGTGAAAGAGAAGCTTTGCAGCTTTGAGGAAAGATCTTGGAAATGGAAGTCCATAAGTTAGGAATGATTATTGAGAACTAGGATATTGAAATACAACTCATTCTATGACAGATGAATGAAACAAAAGAAGATCTAAAGAAATTATTGAGAAGAAGGAAATTTCTATTAAGGAAAATGACACACAATACAAAGAGATGGACACTACTAAGCTATTGGCAAATGGAGACTCCAATGAATTTGATACAGCAGTTGCAAATTTAATGGAAAATAATAGAATTCAAGTTGAAGAAATAAAAAATCTTAAGTTAGAGAAATAATCACAAGTCATATTACTATGTGTAAGGAAACTCAGGTGCGGAAACAACTTCCTACACTAATCTCATAAGAAAAGTATGATGCAAATCCTATTAAAATCTTCTTCACTTACAGATTCAATATCATGTAAACAATAATATTGCAGCCAACCATGCATACAGAAAATAGACAGAGAAAGGAACACATAACACAAGGATTTGTCAGTGGGGAAAAACCTTTCGGTAAAACAACCCCACCCCTTCAGAACCTGCACAATGTATTATCTTCAAAACAAGGTTACAATACACTTGCAATGCAAGTTCAACATCGACAACAGAAGACTCTAGTAGCTACTCGCAGTACCAACAATACACCTTTTTTGCATCGCATCTCTTCGCAACCCTAAAAATTCTTATAACATGTGCTTCACTTTAGGGCTACTCCCAAAGGTAAACTGTATTAGAGTTTTACCATTCTCTAAGAAAATAGGAACCCCAAAAATTTTTTTGGGGCCCCGAACCCCACTATTGGGGTAGAGTGTACAGTACTCAAATATCTTAGTTGCCACATGTCTTCACCTGTCATTGAATCTTCCTAACATAGCTCTTGCGTGTCATAGGAATCCGTCATAACCGTTTTAGTCATGATCTCCTTATACACAATTCAAGATGTCGACACATCAACATTATTTGCAAGAAATACATTTTACAAAACAAATAATAAGAATAGGAATTATACAAGGTTGAGACACCTTATTCCTAACATTCTCCCACTTGTTGAATACCTTGTAAGAGCAACAAGAACATAACAGAAACTAACTGTTATAGGACGAAAGGCCCATAGACTCTGAACACCATCTAAAATTCTTAGTGCCCACTGGTTTCGTTAATGCATCTGCAAAATTCTTCACAGTATCTACCTTTTCCAAATTTACCTTTCCATCTTCCACCATATCTCTCACAAAGTGATATTGCACATCAATTTGCTTCGTTCTAGCATGGAAAGTTGGATTCTTTGCAAGGAAAATAGCACTATGACTGTCACACCAAATAGTAATTTGTTCTACATCAACACCAACATCAGAACACAATCTCTTAAGCCAAATGGCTTCCTTACAAGCATGAGTAGCAGCCATGTACTCAACTTCTGTAGTGGACAAAGCAACCACAAGTTGTCGCTTGCTCATCCAACTGATGGCACCACCAAACATAGTGAACACATAAGCACTGGTGGATCTCCTGTGGTCAATATCACCTACCCAGTCTGAATCCACAAACCCATGGATACAAATTGAATGTGGAGATCCAGAAGAGTTACCATGATAACATATGGAGTAATATGATGTACCCCTCAAATATCTGAATACTTGCTTAACTACATCCCAATGTATCCATTCAAGATTACCCATAAATTGGCTCAGGACTCCCACTGCTTGGAGAATGTCTAGTCCAGTACAGACCATAGCATACATAAGACTGCCAACTGCACTAGCATAAGGTACTCTACTCATGTCCTCCACCTCACTAGGAGATTTTGGACAATCATCTATAGATAAATTTGTTCCTATAGGAATAGGAACACATAGTGGTCTACAATCTTCCATGCTAAACCTATCCAACACAGACTTCACATACTTACTCTGACTCAACCAAAGTTTTCTGTTAGACTTGTCTCTATTGATTTCCATACCCAAGATGTACCTAGCTGCCCCAAGATCTTTCATCTCAAAATGTGCTGACAACTGAGATTTAAAATCAGAAATCATACCCTTACCCTTCCCAAACAACAACATATCATCAACATATAATGCAACAATAAGAAGGCGATCATTTTCAATTCTAAAATAAACACAATGATCTGATTTCGATCTTACAAATCTAATTGACAACAAAAAGGCATCAAACTTAAGATACCACATCATAGGAGATTGCTTCAAACCATATAGAGATTTCTTTAATCTGCAAACTAAGGATTCTTTACCTTTAACAATGTAGTGCTCAGGCTGTGACATATAAATCTCTTCCTCCAAATCACCATGAAGGAAAGCTATCTTCACATCCATCTGTTCTATCTCTAAATCATATGATGCAGCAAGAGATAACAGAAATCTAATGGATGTCAAATTTGCAACAGGAGAGAATATTTCACCATAATCTATTCCCTCTACCTATGAATACCCCTTTGCAACCAATCTAGCTTTGTACCTTTCAACACTGCCATCTGCACAAAATTTCTTCTTGAACACCCATTTACAGCCAACAAATTTTCTCCCTTTAGAAAAAGGTACACGGTCCCATGTTTTGTTTTTCTCTAATGAAGCCATCTCATCATCCATAGCCTCAATCCAAGAACCTGCATCTTCCATGCCCAAAGCCTCTTTCATAGATCTAGGCTCATCAGTGTTAGTAATCAAAGCAAAATCACAACTAGAATCTAACATAGAATAACCAAACCTTTTTGGTTGCTTTCTTTCTCTCGTGGATCTCCTCAAGGGCTAAGGTTGAGGTTTTTCTTCCTATTCTTCTGAACTATCAGAGCTGCTAGAGCTCTCCTCATCATTAGACCCAACATGGTCTCTCTGTTCAGTCTTCTCAGGGTTAGGAGGCAACTGAACAACATCTTTTTCCTTTTCTTTTTCATCTAGTTGTAGCACAATAGGAGAAGATGTTAGCTCTTTAAAAATAACATTTCTACTATACAACACCTTACTAGTCACAGGATCCCAAAGCTTGTATCCTTTCACACCAGCACTGTACCCGATGAAAATATATTTAACTATAATGCCCTGCCAAGGGATCCAAAGAATTTCACTAAGTTTTGCCAAACAATTTTTTTTTTTAATCATGAAAGTAAACCATTCATAACATTTGCAAAAGCAATAGCAAAAATTCAAATGAAAGTAAACATAACATAATAGATTATATTCTTTAAGATCCCTTAACATTGTATCACATCTAAATTAACTATTCATCTAACATCACATCCTTAGCAATGTTACATCCAATGTTCTTAAACAATATTACAAGTGTCCTTTTGAATTACATTTCAGATTGCTCAATCATCCACTATACATGTTACCAGGTATGAAAGGCTTACAAGAATAAAGCATCCATGTAAATAAAGTACATCACCATCCAATATTAATCCATGATGCAATAACATAAATGAAACCACAAATCATACATCATCACATAAGATATAAACATCCATCATAAGAGATAACCATACATCACAAACATAAATAACTAAGTGCACGGTTCCTCCCAATCGTAAATAGCATCATTAGACCATCGTAGATCCTAGCCATCCCTCCATGCGTAACATTCCAAAGCATCGAGGAGATCATTGGTATTATCATTGTAGGAATGACACTCCTAAAACATCCTACTAACATGTAAAGTAAAGCATAAGATAACATCATCTAACATATGCAAATCATCAATGTAAGAAATATACTAGTAAATACATCCATCCTAGGGTATATCATCTATCATAATGCTCAAAGAATAGAATGAAGATAAATACCAACCAAGAATACTCCAGCCACGATGTCTCAATGGATCTCAAATGATAAGAGTGGAAAAACACTACCACCCGACTGCATGGAACCTAAGTGGTCCACTCCCACCATGCTAAGGAGATAATCTCAAGTCCCAAATAGGCTATCAAAAATCACATAGCAAAGATACTCTCTAAGTCCAGGAATCCTAAAGTATACTAAATCAAAGGTTCCAATCACAAAACTAACATCTGTATATGAGCAATGTTAGTATGTTAATAGAAACCAAATTTAAATAAAGCTTCTACAAACTAAACAAAATTCATAAACTTCAAGATAGACTAAGATGAGCTCTCAATTGAAAATATGAGCCATTAATGGGCTCTCTCAATGAGAAGCTCTATTGTTGAGTGGCTTTATCTAAATGGATAGGAGTTATGCTCAATATGCTTCCAAAGGCTTCAATGGATGATTGTGGATTTTTGGTGTGGATAGATGGCTTTAGTATGGATTTGGCTCTCAAAATAGCATTATAACTTTGCTTCATAGATTGTGTTATTTTGCAAAGGGGAAGGATCCAATTTATAGGCAAGAGGCTTTAGGGATTGAGGGCTAAGATGCAAGGATGGGAAAAAGCTCATGGAGGGCTTAGATTGCATGAGAGGAGAGCACATGGATTGTGCTTCCTTACAACCAATCAAGGAGTGACACATGTCACATGGTGAGAGGATGGAGGAAAGGGGAAGGATGAGTCAACAAAAGAGACTCAAGGGATAAAATCTTCATAAAGACTCTCATAATGACTTGTAAGAGTAATAAAAGGGCTTGGAAGAGTCATTTATGGCCTAGTGGGCTTCATAAAGTTTTATGGTTGAGATATTTTGAGGGTGATGAGAGAAATTTCAACTTGGACTTGATTAGGAAGGTTTTAAGCTTGCTTAGGCTTGTGCAAATGATTAGAGGATGGATTAGGATGGTTTAGGATTAGCTTAGGGATAGGCAAGTGGATGACATTTAATGAGGGTGGGTGAAGGAGGAGATATTTGTTAACTTTGGCTTGGGTTAGTAAGTCTTAACCCATGTTTAGGGAATGTGACAAGGTTAGGAGAGGATTAGGATTAGGTTTAAAGACATCTTCTAGAAGAGTCTAGACTTTGGATGAGGATAAAGACTTTCTAGAATAGTCTAGAATTTCCTAGGATGAGGATGAAGACTTTCTAGAAGAGTCTAGAACTTCTTAGGATGAGGATAAATTAGATTTTTAGGAAATAAATAAAGTTTTATTTATTTCAAGGGTTTGGGTTGAGGAGATATTTATTAAAACTTTTTTAATAAAAATGAAGATTAATATTTAATCTTAATTAAATATTTTGAGTTGGGATTAGGGGTAGGAAATGATGGGATTAGCCTTTAATTAAAATTAAAGAAGGATTAGAAGATTTTGGAAGAGGTTAGTGGTCTTAAGGAAATTGGCTAAGTTTTGGGCAAAATTTTTTTTTTTTCTTTATTTTAAGATTTTTGGTCAATTTATTAATTAAATAATTAATAAATAAGGAAATAATGTTTAAATAAGATTTAAACATTTTTGGGAGGGATTCCTTAATTAAATATTTTTAATTAAGATAAAGGGATTTAATGGCATAAAAATTAATTAATTAATTAATTAAATAATTAATTAATAAATGATGATGTCATCAGGACTTTTTCAAAAAATAAAAATACTTTATTTTCTAAAGGATTTTTGGTCAATTTATTAATTAAATAATTGATAAATAAGGAAATAATGTTTAAATAAGATTTAAACATTTTTGGGAGGGATTCTTTAATTAAATATTTTTAATTAAGATAAAGGGATTTAATGGCATAAAAATAAATAAATTAATTAATAAATGATGATGTCATCAGGACTTTTTCAGAAAATAAAAATACTTTATTTTCTAAAAGATTTTTGGTCAATTTATTAATTAAATAATTAATAAATAAGGAAATAATGTTTAAATAAGATTTAAACATTTTTGGGAGGGATTCCTTAATTAAATATTTTTAATTAAGATAAAGGGATTTAATGGCATAAAAATAAATAAATTAATTAAATAAATAATTAATTAATAAATGATGATGTCATCAGGAATTTTTCAGAAAATAAAAATACTTTATTTTCTAAAGGATTTTTAGGTATCTACATTTTGCCCCTCTTTGATGTGATGCCGCAAGTGGCATGACATCAAAGATAAGAAAATAAGATGCCCAAGGCTAGAGCAGAAGAGGAGAGAATGGACTGTGAGATGCCCTCTCAAGAAGGCAGTGGGGAGAGAAAGCGAGGCTCGATGGGTTCTTGAAAAGTACAAGAATCTCGGATGAGCAAGAAGACTTATATTTGCTTACGAGAAGAGGTTTGGTTAGCTCAAACTCTCACTACGGGAGAATGATAAAGGGAGAATCAGAGGCACAAGAGGAAGCAAGCTTAAGATCTCATGGAAGGTGGAGGATGAAGGAGCGGAGCGCTATAAAAAGGAATCTAGGATAGGGAGATGGATGAGGGGATTATAAAGCTGATGCAACAGGATTTCAAAGAGTCAGATTGGCGAAAGATGGGTTTCAGAGATCCCTAGGACTAGGATTGTGGATCTCGAAAGATGAGGCTTGGTGGATTGATTTGGATTGGTGGATCCCTAAGACTAGGATTGTGGATCCCTAAAGCTAAGAGTGATGAGTGATTCAAAGAGATACTGATGCATCAGCTGGGGTAGGAGAGACGGTTACTGGATATGGATGGGAGACAATGGAGATGAAGGAAAACCATTGAAGCTTTTTGAGCGGGGGGATACTTTAAAGAGAAGTACCACCATGTAGTTGAGCACTAGATTTGCTATAGGACTATTGGTTAATTGCCAAGGTTACCAAGAACATCAAGGCCTTTTCACCAACTGTCCAAAGGACTGACAAACTAACTCAAAACAAACACAAAGGATTGCCCCAGCATCACACATGAATCCTAGAGGAAGCAGCATGGAAACAACACTGGAGAACCCACAAGAAGAAAATAAAAATAAACGAAAGACCTGATCAAGACCTTACGCTCTAATTGCCTCATTCACAGCATACCATGATATGGAAGATCGTGGAAACCTTGAGGAGGGAACAAGGGGATTGCTTGGAAAAGATACTTCAAGACCCAAAAGGGAAGATCCCAAATCAAAAGAAAGTCAAAATCCAAAAGAGAGCCGTTTGCCAACGAGATGGGTAGGACAAGGTACTAACAGACCAAGATCAGACATGAGGAAAGCTATATCCTGCAAGGACCTATCGGAGAGCACCAAAGCTGGTGGATTTAGATGAGTGATGCGTCTGGCAAGTTGAACTAAGAAAGATAACACTTTGGTGATAGGAAATCTAGCTAAAGGATGCGTTGGAATAGCTAACCAAGATGTGCGATGGGTGCAAGATGCTGATCAAGGACAAACTGACACGAACACTGGATAGATACAATGGTACTAAACTAAAGAGGATGTACAAGCTGACAGACCAAGATATTTACAAGCGGGCTAATCAAGATATGGTACAAGCTAACGGACCAAGATAGTTACAAGCAGGCAAAAGCTCAGGATGATAGGATAGCGGGATGGTTTGATGTTGTGCAAGATGCGAAAGCTAAGGGTGGGGTGATAGCGAAAGATATGGATTTGGCAGGATGCATCCAATGATGATGAGATATTTTGTGACCAAGGATAGCTAGAGGAGCAGGATGAGATGGCTGGATAGGATGGTAGATAGCTCGGATTATGATGGATATAAAGAGATGACATTGGGTTTGCATGAGGATAGCCTAGAGCTAGATACTAATGAAAATGGAGGATGGACAAGACAAGATCTCCAAGGAATATAGTGCCCCCAATCAGAAGATAACATGCGAAAGGAGGTCTTATGATGGATGTGATAGGATTGAAGCTAGGATGGAAAAAGCTGAAGGGGCTAGGGAGATGGATGATAGCTGAGATGATTGGCTAAAGCTGCATAAGATTAGTGGATGGTGTGAGATGGAAGCTGGAGGATGGAGAATAGGTGGATATATTGGAAGATGGAGGTGGATCTCAAGAGATGACCAAAAGCATAAGGGTGATAGGCTAAGCTGGGGATGGCAGGATTACGCATGACACTTGTTTGCCAAGTTTTCATCATGGTACTTGTCCAAGGCACTTGAATTGCAAAGTTTTCACCAGTGGATGCTTTATTTTTCTTTTCTTTTTTGACTTTTTGACTTTGGACTTAGTTGGAATGATTTTGGCTTTCTTCAGCTATTTTGGCTTTTTTGGAATTTTTCACTAGCTATTGGAATGTTCAATTTTGTTGCTAGTTGTTGGTACACCGGATGTGTGATTTATGCAATAGATTGGATTAGATGGGATTGATGGTAGGAGATGGAGGGATGAAAAGGTTGGAAAGGAGCATGATATGGGGATGCTTGCAAGAGCAACATTGGCACATGTTGGGACGGGTGTGAAAAGAACATATGGGGGATAGATGGTAGATGTGGGTGTGATGGAGGATTTGTGGAAGCGTGCTTGGGGATATAGGCACCCAAGATGGAGTTAGGAGATGGGGGACATGAGTCACTAGATGGGGGATTAGCAATGGTGGATGCCATTATGCATTGGGTTTCAACTTTTTTCTTGGGGATCCACATGGTTTTGGATTTTCTTTTCATAGGCTTTTGCATTGTTTTGCATTCTTTGATTGGATTTTTCCTTTTTAGAGTATGTCTTTTAGAATAGACATATGATTGCCTAGGATGTGGATTTTTAGCTTTATGCATTTTGAAGTTGGCATTCACATTGCTATGGTAAGCTTTGGGAAGATGGTTAGGAGAAGCTTTGTGAGATGGAGAGGATATGAAAGAGCATGTAGGGGGATGATGATGTATGATGTGCCCTGATATGTGCCTTTGTTGATCTTGCATAGAAATGGATGGAATAGGATTTTTATGATGGCTGATAGGAGGATGGAGGATGGTAGATTTTGGGACATAGGGACCCAAAATGGATTTAGCGGATGAAGGGGGGATATGGTAGGTTGTTTTGGGTTGCAAAGATGGTGGAGGGGGGATGACATAAGATTTCTTGAAGGAGTGATGGCAGGCTGGCATGGTGGGCTTGGAGATAGGCTTGGTTTGGGGGTGTGGTGTACCAACACCTTTAGATGGTGAGCCTTTGGATACATATCCAAGACCATGAAATCCTAGATTTTTTTGTGCAATAATAGGCTCTCTGATTCCTTGCTCTTGTGGTCCTAAACCTTGACCTTGATAATGCCATCGATTGAGCATTTGAACAAGCTGAGGAAACTTTTTGCTTGCAGAAAATGGTAGAAGTGATTTATTAGGTGTATTGCAATGGGGAGATACTGTTCTTAATTCTTCTGCTGAGAGAGGGCCACCATGGATGAATGTAAGTGAACCAAGAGGGTAGATTATAGATGGTGGAATAGCTTGGATAGGTGGTAAGATGGAAGCATGGAGCGGGGGAGATGGAAGGATAGGATCTTGTTGTAGCTGGTGGGATGACAAGATATCTTGTAGTGGAGGAGATATGGCTTGAGGTTTTGGAGATGGAGGAGATGGTGACTGCACTATGGATGGAAGACATTGTACGATGATATCTTCATTTATGCTTTGGGGGATGTCAACATGCTTTTGGGCAAGATCTTGATAGGATTGGTTTGGAGTGGATGGTGTGATAGGAGGTGAAGGGATGGATTCTTCAAAGGCAGCGGATGGATAGATGGGAGATTCAGTAGTGGAGATGGGTGAGTAGAAGATGGATGCATAAGGGTCATTACGAGAGATTTGGGAAATGCTTGGAGGAAATGTGGATAGGATTTGGAGGGATTTGACAGGTGGTGGGGTTTTGATGCTTACGGGAAGTGGAAGGATTTTAAGCAATTTGATGGATGGTATGGGGATGATAGTTATGGGAGATGGAGGTGATATTATAGATGGGGAAGCTTCATCACTGACTACTTCACATGGTTGGATTAAATGACATGGCTTATCGATTGTTGGAGGTGACTTTTCTTGTATTTCCTCTAGGAGATTCCTTGGAGACTCATGTGTCGAAGGTGGAGGTGGATTGATAGGAATAGCTAGTGTGATGGGGGTGGAAGATTGGAAACTTGGTTGATGGGGTGATGGAGGGGAAGCTGGAATATCGGATGGCATGACTAGATAGTTTGGAATAACTCTTGGATTTTGGGGGATGCTTGGGGGAATGTTTCTAAGGCTTTCAATATACCCGTCATAGTCAACAAGATTTTCATCATCATTGGAATAGGAGGTGGTGGGAGCAAGGACAATGCGACCAAACACATCATGATAGGATTGGTACTTCATGCTTTGATGATGAGTTTGATGGGGATGGGGTCTTGCATATGGATGAACACAAAAGCTCATGGTTGGATTTGGATTAAGCACAGATTTTGGATTGGCTGATGAAAGATTTCCTAGGGAGAGTCAAAGCTGTATGACAGACCTAAGGAGGATTGGCTGGAGATTTTTGGCTTTCTTGTGGGTGGAAGACTTCAAGGGTATGCTGTCAAAAAGTGAGAGTTTTGCTTTCCTATGTGCTGGATTTGGTGGTGGCTGTGTCAACTTGAGGATATACTAATGATCCTATGGGCATGACACAAGATTGACCACTTGTGGATCCCAACCTTTAGCTCAAGGTGATGAGGGATGCAAGTGACAAAGCTAGATTACCCTAGACAATGCTCTGTTAGAGGGATAACCTTGGTGAGATTGGTTGATTGGTAGGATTGATTGGATAGCAAACTCTGGCAGAGTAACAACAACTCTTTAAAAGCTTGGGTGATTTTGGATTGGGTTGCTAGCTGGTTGGGGGGATGATTTGGATGGACTTTGGATTTGGGATTGTTCTAAGGCAAAGAACTAGATAGATTCGGTTGCAGCGAGGGAGCTTGGATGATTTTCTGATAAGGCAGTGACTACGCTAAGTATGCCTTGAGCTGGGAGATTTTTGCTTTTCTGGGATCTTGACCAAAGTTGGCAAACATTCATTCAAAAGCTATGAACAAACAAGCAGACAAAAGTTTTGAGCAAGCACGTCAAACACACCAACATCCTAGGAAGCTTTTTACAAGGATGAAATTTGTTATAGCTAGGGAGTCCTCGATATACACAAGATACATGAGGCCCAAATCCGTAGATAAAACCAAAAAGATGTCACACGGCTGAGAGGAGCGGTAACCCACTTCTCGTCTTTCACTTCTCAAAGGTATAAAGTTCCTTGAGGCTTAGCCCGAGTGACAAAATCTTGATTCCAAGAGAGGTCTCTTTGGATTCACCTCCCAATCTTTATACTCCGTCGGAACGCTGGAGTTGAGGTCATCCCAAGGGGTGATGAAATCCCCAAACAGGCCTCCTAAAACTAAAAACAAGGTTTTGGATCCTAGTCTTATGCACCCAAGATGGCCTACAAAGGTGACAAGGGGAGAGAAGATTCAGATGACCTTGGGCTAAAAAGTAGAGTTCTTTTCCAATTGATGATTTACATTTTGTAAGCTATGATTGAATACACTTGTGATTATGGCATACAATGTTCATCCCAATTTGACAGCGTCATTAGCATAATGAAAGTTGAGAGATCGTCAACATAAGAAATGTGAGCGCCATTGAAAATGCATCAAAACCATGCGATGTTCATTGATTTTTAGGCATTCAAGATTGAGTGTGAGTTTATTTTAAGCCCAAAACAAAGATGTGTGAAACTCGATTGCCAAGCGCACGCCCAGAGGCCCTCCACGTCAATAGTTGTTCAATTTTAGTGCCCAAACTTGAAGTGTGATCAATTTAATCTAGAATTTTGGTCATTTAAATTTTTTGATAAAGTTAAAGCAAATGTTCAAATACCAAGTGAGTGAGTTAGATTGTGGAACATTTAACACCTTTTTCAAGTAGACCCATCCCCATAAATGGTGCTGAGATTGCAACCAATGGTTGAATTGATGGGTGATTAGAAAAGAGGTGAGTCCAAGGAACTACTCAAATTGATTTTTGCAAATTTGTATTTAACTTAACAAAGTCTCTTAAATATCCAAAAATCAAACTTTACCTAAATTGCATGTGGAAAAGAGATTTGTTTTGTTCAATTTTAGAAGCTCCAAATGAAGTGTTTGATATTTCAATGGTTAATTGATCCTTGGCATTCAAGATTGGATTTTTTGTTTTAATCATGCATTCAAGAAAAATTTGATTTTAATCCATGGCATTCAAGAGTGTGTTTGGCAACATGCATTCAAAGACAAGTGATTAAACATTCAAGTTTTTTCCTTTGAGCATTCAAGATTGAGATTTTGTGTGTTGTTTTAAGAGCTTTGAAGTGCTTTGTTTTAACCTTAGATCATTCAAGATTGTTTTGGACTCAAAAGTGAAAATGACTCTTTGGAATTTGCTTTTCATTCAAGATTGTGTGTTCTAGTTTGCATGTTTTAAGCCCAAAAATGATATTCCTAGATTGTTTTGATGCATGAAAAACCTAAGAAACATTCAAGATTTTGCAACAAGACATTTGTTTGGAACAAATAAAAAAAGTTTTAGGACTCTTAGTTTTCATGAGATTTTTAAAAGAACTTTAAAATATTTTCAAATGAGGTTCATTTTATCCTTGATTGATGCTTTGAGTTTGATTTAGATTTTAGTGTGCACTTAGTGTTGATTTTGAACCTTTTGAAATGGAAACTTGAAGTTCTTTTTAAATTCCCAAAAATGAAGTGTTCCTAACTTTGCATGAATGCATCTAAAACCTTGATTTTGCAAGGATACAAATGATTAGATTGGTTTAGTTTCACTTGTTAAAAGATTTTTTCTTTTTTGCAAATTTTTAATTTTTTAATGGATTTAAGTATGATTTGGGGGTTCATTTTAAGCACTAAAAAGAAGTGTGTATGATTTTGCTTCCTTAAAAAAAAAAATGGCCAAGATCTCCCACAAGAAGAAGAAGAAGAAGTAGATGGAATAAGAAGAATATAGACAAGAAGAGGAAGAAGAATTCCAAGTGCTTTGTCCACCTATAAGCTTGAAAAATTTGCAAATACTATGAGATAGACTATGAGTTCCTTTGTCTTCTTCATGCTCATGTGGACCTACAAAACCAATTTATACAATCCTACCAATCACAAAAACAAGCAAAATTAGCCAAAATCAGCAAATGACATACAAAACTTGACTAAAAAAGCTAATGAAGATGACCCATGCGGGGTCCCACCAGGCGTGCCAAAATGTATATGAGCAATGTTAGTATGCTAATAGAAACCAAATTTAAATAAAGCTTCTACAAACTAAACAAAATTCATAAACTTCAAGATAGACTAAGATGAGCTCTCAATTGAAAATATGAGCCGTTAATGGGCTCTCTCAATGAGAAGCTCTCTTGTTGAGTGGCTTTATCTAAATGGATAGGAGTATGCTCAATATGCTTCCAAAGGCTTCAATGGATGATTGTGGATTTTTGGTGTGGATAGATGGCTTTAGTATGGATTTGGCTCTCAAAATAGCATTATAACTTTGCTTCATGGATTGTTTTATTTTGCAAAGGGGAAGGATCCAATTTATAGGCAAGAGGCTTGAGGGATTGAGGGCTAAGATGCAAGGATGGGAAAAAGCTCATGGAGGGCTTAGATTGCATGAGAAGAGAGCACATGGATTGTGCTTCCTTACAACCAATCAAGGAGTGACACATGTCACATGGTGAGAGGATGGAGGAAAGGGGAAGGATGAGTCAACAAAGGAGGCTCAAGGGATAAAATCTTCATAAAGACCCTCATAATGACATGTAAGAGCAATAAAAGGGCTTGGAAGAGTCATTTATGGCCTAGTGGGCTTCATAAAGTTTTATGGTTGAGATATTTTGAGGGTGATGAGAGCAATTTCGACTTGGACTTGATTAGGAAGGTTTTAAGCTTGCTTAGGCTTGTGCAAATGATTAGAGGATGGATTAGGATGGTTTAGGATTAGCTTAGGGATAGCAAGTGGATGGCATTTAATGAGGGTGGGTGAAGGAGGAGATATTTGTTAACTTTGGCTTGGGTTAGTAAGTCTTAACCCATGTTTAGGGAATGTGACAAGGTTAGGAGGGGATTAGTATTAGGTTTAAAGACATCTTCTAGAAGAGTCTAGACTTTGGATGAGGATAAAGACTTTCTAGAATAGTCTAGAATTTCCTAGGATGAGGATGAAGACTTTCTAGAAGAGTCTAGAACTTCTTAGGATGAGGATAAATTAGATTTTTAGGAAATAAATAAAGTTTTATTTATTTCAAGGGTTTGGATTGAGGAGATATTTATTAAAACTTTTTTAATAAACATGAGGATTAATATTTAATCTTAATTAAATATTTTGAGTTGGGATTAGGGGTAGGAAATGATGGGATTAGCCTTTAATTAAAATTAAAGAAGGATTAGAAGATTTTGGAAGAGGTTAGTGGTCTTAAGGAAATTGGCTAAGTTTTGGGCAAAAAATAATTTTTTAATTTATTTTAGGATTTTTAGTCAATTTATTAATTAAATAATTAATAAATAAGGAAATAATGTTTAAATAAGATTTAAACATTTTTGGGAGGGATTCCTTAATTAAATATTTTTAATTAAGATAAAGGGATTTAATGGCATAAAAATTAATTAATTAATTAATTAAATAATTAATTAATAAATGATGATGTCATCAGGACTTTTAAAAAAAATAAAAATACTTTATTTTCTAAAGGATTTTTGGTCAATTTATTAATTAAATAATTAATAAATAAGGAAATAATGTTTTAAATAAGATTTAAATATTTTTGGGAGGGATTCCCTAATTAAATATTTTTAATTAAGATAAAGGGATTTAATGGCATAAAAATAAATAAATTAATTAAATAATTAATTAATTAATAAATGATGATGTCATCAGGACTTTTTCAGAAAATAAAAATACTTTATTTTCTAAAGGATTTTTGGTCAATTTATTAATTAAATAATTAATAAATAAGGAAATAATGTTTAAATAAGATTTAAACATTTTTGGGAGGGATTCCTTAATTAAATATTTTTAATTAAGATAAAGGGATTTAATGGCATAAAAATAAATAAATAAATTAAATAAATAATTAATTAATAAATGATGATGTCATCAGGAATTTTTCAGAAAATAAAAATACTTTATTTTCTAAAGGATTTTTAGGTGTCTACAACATCTACTTCCCAGAGGCACACAATGACCTGTAGGAAACCTACTATGCAAGCGGGAAAGTGTCATCACATTTATCACGTACAAGTTACCCTGGCAGTTGGCTAAACTCCACGGGTCCATACTGATCTCATGTGGCCACTAGTATCCTCTCATATTGATGAGGCATACTATGGAATGCAAGGTCGCAACCCTGTGTTCTCTCTACTCCCATCCTAGTCTGTACAAGCACTCAAGGCATGGGCAAGAACATCAAAACAATTATCTGTTTAGGTTCATTTAATTTCCATTTAGTCTGTAAATGTTATCACTTATTAACCAAACTTACAATGAGTTACCCTGGTAGCCACTTAGGGCCCCAACCCCCATTGCAAGCCACTTCCCGACACTACAAGTAGATTACCTACCCTAAGCTCATGGAATCATAAAATCACCCCAGTCCTATACAAGCGACTGGAAAGAAATACCAAAAGATAATCCATAAAAAGAATCATCAAATAATCATGATAAAAGCATCAAATATCCACAATAAGAATCATCAAATCTCCATAATAAGAATCATCAAATCTCCATGATAAGAATCATCAAATCTCCATGAGCATCTGAAAAGCATAGAAAATCATGACCACAACAGTTCTCTATTGGCAACTGAAGGCGTCACTGATAATCATAAGTATCATTGGTTCTCAATAACCAAAATATATCTCAAAATAAATCACCATATTCATTGGTTCTCAACAACCAAAATATATCTCAAAATGGATCACAATATCCATTGGTTCTCAATAAGCAACCAAGAATATCTCAAAATCATATTGATCGAAGACTCCAAAATGGTTGAGTCAAAACATGTCACAACATGACATCATCAAGAAATAAATCAACATTTTAGTCCCATCATGGCAACTAGAAAGTAATCCAAGGATAACTAATCGATGACTCAAAAATGATTAGCTCAAGTGTCTCATACATAAGAATCTTAACTATAACAATCAATAATTACAAACATTTCATAGAGCATTCCATCACATAACCATGGTTGGGTTTATAAAGATTGAGACCAAATAAGATCAACATGCCATCACATCTCATAACCCCCGAGCCTCTGGTAACAACCTAGGACTGGTAACACTAATCAACCCAAAACCCAAAACAAGAAGCATAGAGAATACACAATGCAAACACATGTTTTGGTTTACTAAAATCACATAGTTGAATTAAGTGTAGAGGTTTTGGTTTCTATTTTCAAGTATACTTCAAGTGTCTAAGTTTATTCATTTGATCTACAAGTCAACCCATTTGTTTTCCCGATAGCATTATCCTTTCCATCATTAAAATAATATTCTAAGAATAGCTGAAGGATAAATATTAAATCATTTGACACTTAATAAAATCATTCATTTTATTTTTCTAAGATCAATGTTACAAATTGAATGACTCTTCTTAATGTTACTTCAACTTTTAACATAAATCAAGGATCATTGTTCGTCTAAATTATAAGAGAGCCAATTGCTAGTCTTCGAATAAGAAGATTATAACTTTATTAAAATGATCAATTTAATCAATCAATTAACATAGGTACACCATCCATGACCTATTAACATTCTAATAGTTCTCATTAAATATTACTAAGTCTCATTATTAAAATATCTAAGGTCATTATTCAAGTCATCAAAATAAGACTTATCAACTTTGATATAAATATTTTACAATCTTGTTAAAAGAATTATATCAATAAAATCTCTATTACATAACATAATTATTAATTAAATCAAATTAACTCTAGTTAATTAATTTAATTAATAATTACACAACCATACCATCACCCAATGAATATCAGTTGGCTAATAACTAAAAATCAGCCTTAATCCAATACACAAATATTCATATTTCAATAATAATAATAACAAGTTATTTTGGAAAACTTATCCATAATGACCACATTCGTCATACTAATATTTTTTAACATACTCATATTAATGATAATCATTTTAAGTTAAAATGCTATCGCATAATATAATTATATTGACAACTCAATGAATATCAATTGATTAAAAATCAATTATACTTCAAATCCAAAAATTAATATCTTTTATAAAACTTTAATCATAAGATAATCTCCACTAGATTAACTCTAATCGATTTGATTGATAACTATTTAAACCATTATTTATTAATAGTTTGTTAGACCCAAAAAACATTAATAAATAATAAACTCATCAAACTATTATTTCCATAAACCCCATTAGTTAATATTTAACTAACCTTTAAGGTATATCAATAATTTATAATGTAGTAATCAATATAATAATTCAAATCATAGCTATGTTATAACAAGGTCAAAATGTAACAATGACCCATTGTCCAATATCATTAAAATTTGAGTCTCTTAATTTAAATCATCTGTGTGGTAAAATATTAAATAAATATAAAAAGTCCACTATAAAAACTATATTAAAATCTCTTAATAATAATTCACAAATTATTATCAATCATTTAACATTTGTCATTTTCAATAAATCGATTAAGAACCCCAAAAATAATAGATAACTTAAATATTTAAACTCATCTATTATCACTATTTAATTTTATTAATATTATATATATATATATATATATATATATATATATATATATATATATATATACACACATACATACATACATACATACATACATACATACATAATAATTATATTTAATAACTTCAATCATACTTAAACCAAAAATTCAAACTTTATAACTAAAGTAAGGGCACTTTGAATTTTTAAGCGATTTAAAAAATCGTTGTTGGCATTTATTTGCATGCGGACCACAGAGCATACACTGGATGTCAATTGCCATAACAGCCTGCTGACGCAGGCTTGCAACAACACTGCTGTTGCAGTGCCTACAGCAGCAGAGCTGCCGGCTCTCAAGCACCGCGAGAGGGGGTGGGGGTATGGGATTCATCCCTCCCTGCCTCCCTTATATATATAATTTTTGTTTTATAAAACGTTTTCAAATGCGTTATAACATTTATAACAAATTTTTTAAAAATATTTTTCCAAAAATGTTGTGATTTGGTTTAATGAATGAATATGTGTGTGTGTGTGTGTGTGTGTGTGTGGATTCTATTCATATGTAACTTAAAACAAAAAGAGCTATTCAACCTCTTTCAATTAGGAATTTTTCCTTTGAATAATTGTTCTAAATTTTGAAATCTAATTTCTCAACTTGATTCTAATTCGAATCCAAACCTATTTTAAATTGAAGCTAGGGTTTTCTAATATTTTCTTTGCAACCAAATAAAACATCTAGGTTCCAATTCAAATTGCAGATTCAATCACAGAGAGTAATTGAACACATATAAAAAACACGATGAAGACAAGAAGAGAAAGAGTGCAAAGGGAATATGTGAGTATCACGAGTACACCTAGACACTGATGCTAATTTACCATGCCTTAGAAGTCTATAGAAAATCCCTTCCTTCTCCATCATTCACAATTCCTCCAAGATCCAAGCCAACCAAAAACCTCCAAGTGACTAGAAGTGCTAGAAGAAGCATAGAAGCATGTAGAAACATATGAGCATGGAGAAACATATGAGTTTCTCAAATGCATGTAATTTTTGAAGCCTCCATTAAAGCTTGTCCAAACACACTAGGAGAGCCTCTATTTAAAGATCTCTAAGATGCATCTAGAATGTGTCTAGAAGGAACTAGAAGATAAGCATGACAACTGAACATGAGTCTACTCCAACCTTCTAGATGAGTCTTAACGTTGTAGACACCATGTGCTCAAATAAAATGCTAACTCCTAAGTGTAGACAACTTGTGCATACTTAGAGTGCAAACTCCTGTGTTGTCTACATGACAACTCTCGAGAATTTGCAAACTCCTATGTGAGCAAATAATGCACATTAATTAATATAATATTTAATTTACTCTTTCCAATTTAATTTATTAATTTATTAAATCTCATTCACTAAATATAATAATTCCACTTTTCAGTCTTTATATCTATATCTATATCTATATCTATATCTATATCACATGAAATCTAGAATCTTTTAATAATTTTAATATATTTTCCACTTTTAAATTTCATTTTCAAAACTTAATTGCTAAAATATTTATTAGCTTTAATAATAGTATTATTTAGTTATTTATTTAAAAATGAACTCCAAATATATTATTATTAAAATAAATTTTGTCACATTCCAAATTTAAACTTATAACTTTTATCTTCAAATTTAATTATTTTATTTAATTAATTTCCCAATTAATTAAATAAAATAAATAGTAAAATACCATATTAATTTTTCATTAAATTAAACCATTAATTAAATCTTTTAATTAGGCTTAATTAATAGAAAATACATCAAAGGCTCACAAGGTAAAATATGAAAATCCATCATAGCCAAAATACATACAAAATCAAACCAAAAGGGTTAATATCACGAATTACATCATCCGATGTATTTGGAGGGTACTCAACTTAGATACTTGTCCTAATTTCCAATTAGGACAAATGGCTTAAAAGGGTTGGGATTTGGACTTGAGAATTTATCTCCCCTCTCTTATCATTGAGATAATGTGATAGGGTAGGCTCATCTTGACAATTCAGGGAAGTCGATACTCGATACCTACAACCTGCATAAAAACCATGCATGTACAAGCACAATATATACTAAACTAAACAGGCAATGATAGGAAGTGGTGCATCATGTAGATCCTAACTAGCAGGTGACTATGACTCCCTTCCTTAACCACATCAGACACACCATACAAGAACAAACACGCACACCATACACATGCAAGTATGGGGTAAGTATCCATAAGAAACACATGATAATAAATCATCTTACTAATCATCATTAATAGTTGCAAACATTGAAAATAATCATCATGCATACATGGACTATGAAGTACCAAGTAAACTCATCATATAATAAACTGAATTTGAAACAATATCTATTAATCTCAAAACAATGCTACTAACCATCAACATAAAACTAGCCCCAAAAGAGCTCGATAATGATAACAAAAATGCGACCTAGGGGTAGGCACTACATTAACAACTTTGTTTTCCAACTTAGATCTTTTCTCCTTTGGAACATGTGCATAAGCTTCACAACCAAAAACACGAAGATGTCTAATTGAAGGCTTCTTACCAGACCACACCTCCGTGGGTATCTTACCAACAAGGGCTAATGTAGGATATTTGTTAACCAGATAGCAAGCAGTGGCCACAACTTCAGCCCAAAACCTTTGTTCTAAACTAGCTCCACTAAGCATACTCCTAGCCTTCTCCATCAGTGTCCAGTTCACTCTCTTTGCAACTCCATTTTGCTGTGGGGTATAAGGAGTTGTCTTATGCCTCTCGATACCTTGTTCTTTACAGAACTGTTCAAACTCTGCTGAGCAAAACTCACCACCATTGTCAGTTCTCACACACTTAATCTTCTTACTAGTCTGATTCTCTACAAGGACTTTAAATTCCTTGAATCGACTAAAGAATTGTGTCTTAATTTTAAGGAAATAAATCCATGTCCTTCTACTATAATAATCTATGAAAGATACAAAAAATATAGACTTTGAGATTGAAGGAACTTTTACAGGACCAAATACATTAGAATGAATAAGATCCAAAACATCAGAAGATTTGTGAGAACTAGAGTAAAACTGAACACAATTTTGTTTACCATAGACACAGTGTTCACAGAAGTCAAACTAAAGATTACAATCATTTAACCCCTCAATGAGATTTTTATTTTTTGGGGTTTTGAGACCCTTCTCACCAATGTGGCCAAATCTCATATGCCACAACATTGTCTTTTCTGCAGAAAGCTTTTCTTCCAAAGTGTTTGCACCCTTAGGTACACTTGTTGCACTACCATTAGAACCACTAACCATAGTCTTCTTTACTGCTCGTTCATATGGTGGGGATGAAGTGATAGTTTCTCTCTTCTTTAAAACAGAAGAACTATTACACTGAGAAATGTATGCATCAAGCTGAAACAATGTACCTCTCCTAGTACCCTTAGCAAGCACCATAGCTCCTCTCATCATCTTACATCCAGCTTTAGAAAAAACAACTTGCACACCTACATCATTCAACATACTTACAGATAATAAGTTTCATGCCAAACTTGGAATGTGCATAACTCCATTGATTCCCTTTACTCATCCATTAGGAAATTTGATAGTGACCCTTCCATGTCCAACTATCTTTACGTGAGAATCATCACCCAAGTACACCTTTCCACCATTGAACTCTTCATATCTTGAGAACCAATTTCGATGAGAGGTCATGTGAAAACATGCACCCGAGTCAACCAACCACACATCATCAGATGCATGGGTTGCCAAAGCTATGATGAATGCATCGCCATCTTCTTGAGATTTTTCAGAACCAGAATCTAAGGCTTTCTTCTTCTTCTTAGGCTCTTTACAGTCTTTACAAAAGTGCCCAGTCTTATCATAGTTCCAACATTTTGCCTTAGAATTATTGGAAGTCTTTGACTTCCCACAGGATTTGGATCTACCCTTATTGTCAGACTTATTGTCATTTCTTCCCTCTTTTCGTGGATCTCCCAAGAACAACAAGGGCTTCTTTTTTTGAAACAGAAGCCTTTCTCCACATCTCCTCTGATAGCAGAGAAGACACCACATCTTCCATTTTAAAGGTGACTAATGTGCTTTCGAGAGCCATCGCAAGATGGTCCCACGAATTTGGTAAAGAACACAAAAGTGTGTAGCAACGATCCTCCTCCTCTAACTTGACACCAGCTGATGTCAACTGTGTAGCCAATAGATTAAATGCATTTAAATGATCCATTAAGAATCCACCTTCCTCCATTCACAGAGAATATAACTTCTTCCTTAGGAACAACTTGTTCACCAAAGATTTGGCCTGATACACAGCCCCAAGTCCCTCCCACAAACTATATGCGGTTTTCTCATCTAGAACATTCAGAAGGACTACATTAGTTTAACAGAGTCTTATGAGACCCTTAGCTTTACGGTCTTTGATATCCCAATCTGCTTGAGCTATAGTTGCTGGTCTTGTAGTGCTTGTAGTCACTTCCCATAGGTCATGATCTTCCAACATGTCTTCCATCTTGAGTTTCCACAACTCAAAATTAGTGCCATTAAATTTCTCCACCTCCATTCTTCCATATAATGAACTTGCCATCTCAATCTAAAAATAAGATTCAGGATGCTCTGTACAAGACTCCCACTCAACTTGAGATTAGCTCAAAAAACCCTACCCAACAACTAGGATCAAAAGTTGATCAAGCTCTGATACCACTTGTAAGGAAACTCAGGTGTGGAAACGGCTTCCTACACTAATCTCATAAGGAAAGTATGATGCAAATCCTATTAAAATCTTCTTCACTTACAGATTCAATATCACGTAAACAATAATATTGCAGCCAACCATGCATACAAAAAATAGACAGAGAAAGGAACACATAACACAAGGATTTTTCGGTGGGGAAAAACCTTTTGGTAAAACAACCCCACCCCTTCAGAACCTGCACAATGTATTATCTTCAATGCAAGGTTACAATACACTTGCAATGCAAGTTCAACATCAACAACAGAAGACTCCAGTAGCTACTCGCAGTACCAACAATACACCTTTTTCGCATTGCATCTCTTCGCAACCCTAAAAATGCTTATAACATGCACTTCACTTTAGGGCTACTCCCAAAGGTAAACCATATTAGAGTTTTACCATTCTCCAAGAAAATAGGAACCCCAAAAAAAATTTCAAGGCCCCGAACCCCACTATTGGGGTAGAGTGTATAGTACTCAAATATCTTAGTTGCCACATGTCTTCACCTATCATTGAATCTTCCTAACATAGCTCTTACGTGTCATAAGAATCCATCATAACCATTTTAGTTGTGATCTCCTTATACACAATTCAAGATGTCGACACATCAACATTATTTGCAAGAAATACATTTTGCAAAACAAATAATAAGAATATGAATTATACAAGGTTGAGACACCTTATTCCTAACACTATGTGAGGTGACCAAATAGAAAAAGAAAGTAGTGGAAGAGAAAACCATGATTGAAGATGACAAAAGAGTTTTGACCAATAGATTGGTAGAGAGATCATTAGGGGTAACTAAGATTGTTAACAAGTAATTGGAAACTTTGAGTCAAATGATGGTTGCAAATCATGAATTGAATGCCAAGGAGATTGAGATAAAAACACTAAAGTTGCAGAATGAACATTTAAGCAATGATCTAAAAAGCGAAATGGAGTTTGCTGAAAGTTTCAATAAACCTAGTGAAGCCATCAAGTACTTTGAATAATTGATGAGATCCCCTAGATCTAACAATGATACATCTAGACTATGATACACAAGTACTGAAGAAGGAGAATAATCCAAAAGTGTTGAAGAAAGGAGTAACAAAGGTAAGAATTCTAAACTTACTTGTTATAATTGTGGAAAGAAAGACATACTGCCAACATGTGCAGGAGCAAGATTGTAAATTAGAATGTTAAGCATAAGAGCATGGGTCATTTCCATATGAGCAACAAACAAGGTCATTAGGCACATGAATGTAGAACCAAGACCATGCACACTCAAAAATTTGAAGGATATTGTTATAACTATTAGAAGTATGGACATAAAGCTTTTGAGTGTAGATCCAACCCAATGTGGTCATCAAACAAGCAAACAAAGGTAAAAAACATTAGAAACTATTATAATTGTGATTATAATACAAGGTATAGTTGTCACTGCTATCAAGAGTATGGACATGTTCTTGAGAACTATATTAGAACACACTTCAGGAGTGACTACAAAAGGTGGTTGAGTCAAACCACATGTTTTAGCTATTTGAAGACTAGTCACGTCAACCGATATTGTGCAACAAGGTCAAAGGCACCAAGTTGTGAGTTCAATAAAGGAAAATTCAAGGCAGATACTGAAAATGTCAGAAATGAAATGAACAAGACATGGAAGAGAAAGGAGGATTGCATCACATCAAGTGGAAAAGGGATCACTTCACCCAATGGATCAAGTGATCATGCCTCATCAAACTAAGCAATCAAGAGGTCTGCAAGACTAATATTTAAAAAAGGATGCATCATACATCATCTCCAAGGATTTAGTTATCAAAATATTACATAAGCATGAATAAAGATGCAAAGTGTTATTAGGAATCAAAGAAAAATCTTTAAATTTTGTCAATTTTTCATGTTACTGTCAAAGCATGAAAAGTTTCCTATGGTTGCTAAGTGAAATGCTAGTGGATGTCAAGCTAGCAGATTGGATAGTTGATGCTGAGCTCATAATGGTTTCCAAGTGAATAGAAAGACAAGTGGATTCTGAGGGAGCAAGAAATCAGTTGATAACAAGCTTATAGCTATGTAAGTACTTAACATTAATTGTAGTGTTTTAAAGGGCTATTTGATCAATTTATGCTCATTTATCATCACTCAAATTCAAGAGAGAGAAAGAAGAGCTAAAGGAAATCTAGAAATTTCATTTGAAGAGTTTTTAGGAGATTTGAGCAGCTATTTGATATCAATTTCATAAGGATTTACAAGGTATATATCATGTGCCAAGCTATGTTGTTTTGAATTTCGTAAACCCTAGATTTATATAATGACATCTAGCTCTTCCAAAATGAAAGGTGTAGAGGGAAAAGAGGTTTTAAAGGTTCAATTAGATAGCAATGAGATAAAACCACCTATTCTCAAGGCTATTCCAGACATAGCGTACAAAAAAGATCCCTCTGATATGTTATCTATGATACCATCACAAGTTTTAATGATTCAAGATGTTAGAAATTGTTATAATTGTAAGATTGAGAGTATTGGTGACATGGAAACTAGAGAGGAGTAAGGAAGATTATGTGAAAATTATGTGTTGAGGAAAGAATTCAAGATTGTAGAAAAGAAAGGTTATCTCGTGCCCTAGATTTCCCTAACATTTTCAAAATTGAGTGGATCGGGATTATTTTGAGTAGAATTCATGATAGCTCAGTGTGGTTAGATAATGGATCAATAAAAATCACAAAGATGATAATTCATAGATAATAGGGTATCCAACCCTAGATCAACCAAAGACTATGAGAAGTGAGTCCAAAGAAGTTATTGAAAAGAACACAAGGGCTATGTGGAACAAGAGGGGAATGACCATAGACACAATCATAGATCCCCTAATAGCTTTTGCAGTGAGGGTAATTGCACATAAGTTTTATCAATCAAGTAGATTGAAAAGTGTACCCTGCATTGCAATGGATATGGGCTACAATATTGTGAAGAAGGATCATACATATGATCCTGCCAAACTGTAGCTACAACAATTGATTAAAAATCTAGGAGCAATAAGGAAATCAAAGAGTTCCCAATGTAAATTTGGATCTATTTTGGAATGTATTTTCTTTTATGTACAAAACACATTTCCTACATTTTGTAATGTTGCATGGAAGACAAATAGGTCTGTTGCAATTCAAATAGGAGAGTTCATTGAACAGTTAGGTGGTAACTTTGAGTCAGTAATGACTAGTTATTTTGAGGAATTCAAACAATCCATGAATAAGAGATTAAGAATTCCACTATCATTAGTGGAAAAACATTATGATGATGTTTGTTTCCTAGTTGATGTTGATCACACATTTGTTCAAGAAACAATTCCTAGAGTGAGATGGTTTAGGCCATTAGGTTATGAGATTAATGTTGATGAGGCCTCTACAACAATCAAAAATTTACTTGCAAAAGAATTGGAAAAAATTTCCAAAGATTTTGGTAACTATGAGTTGGCCAAATCAAATATTACTATAGAGTTGAAGATTGCTTCAGTGATTAGGAAGAAGGATAAACTAGTGAAGAAACTAAAAGAATAATTTGTGAAGCTGTTGAGGGGGAAGAATAAGAGGAAGAGGATGAAGAGGAAGAAGACACTCAGATTCAAGCACCACTGGCATTGACACAAGGTCAAGGTGAGGATCAACAAGAAGAAGAAATAGAGATTACATAAGATGCCAAGGAAGAAGAAGTTAAGGAAGCACCTATTCCTACTAATTAGAAGAAGAAAAAGGCTAAGGCACAAGCAGTGACAAGACCTAAAAAGGTTGCTAAAACAAGCCAACCCAAACCAAAAACACCTACCACAAGGGCTAGTACAAAAGTCATTGCATAGAAGGCTACAAAGAAAGCCAAGCCTAGAGAGAAGGAAGGTGAAACACATAAAAGACTGAGAAGAAAATATGTTTCTTAGGCTAAATCAGATGAGGAAAGGACTGAATCTGATAACAACAACCAATTCCAAGTGGTAAATCATAATCCATCTTCAAATTTGGATAACTTATTGAAGAATGTTAGAAACAATGTTGATTTATCAGGTTTCTCTCACATTGATTTTGAAAATCTTGGAAAAATTGAGAAGAATCAAGTGGAGGAGGCAATATATGCCATGATGACTACTTTTAAGAAGATTCCTCTAGAAATTTCCAACTCCATACCTAAAAGTCTATATGAAAGATTTGAGCAAAAATGACACTATTGTTTAGATAAAGAGAGGCAAATTAGGGAGACAACCCTCACTCAAGTTATGCTAGAACTTAGCAAGGCACAAATATCCAAAACCATAAAGAAATATGTTGTTAGATTTGTTCCTAAGTATAGGGAATTTAGCATATTATAGAACAACATTGAGGATGTTGTCCACAAGTCCAAAACAAATGTGAAAAATCATATATGGACTAGCCACAACCAAAGATGATGAGAAAGAACCTATTGAGGTCAAAGATGATGAAGAAGATAACAATGAAGAAGGCACAATTGAGGGAGGAACTGATATGGATGTTGATATGCACACAACAACTAAGGAAGAATAGCAACAAGACCAGAGTGTACGAGTTACACAAATGCCAAATGTCAGCCCTTTACAGGTCATAAGTGTAAGTACTAAAACTATTATAGTAAAGGATGTTTCTGATCCTACAACTCAGAACATTAATCCCTTAACAAAGGAAAATCTAAAAAATATACTTGATCAATCTACACTACATGTCAAATTATATGACAACCTTGTATTAGTTAGTGTAGATGAAATTTAGAAATCAGTGACTATAACTGCAAGGGAGGAGGTAAAAGCATAAGACCTACCTACAATCACTCCTCAAGTCAATAGTGTACAACCTTCACAACCCTTAGCTGAATATTAGAGGAAGGAGACAATAAAATTCACTATCAATACACACACAGATGGAACTCCAGTCTTAGAAAATGTACTAGAAGTTGCAAAAGATAAGGTTGAGACAATTGGAGAGGATCAATTGGAAACACCAGTCACCAATGAGACACAAAGTTAAACAGGTTAGGTAGATTCATCTGCACCTCCAACACAAGAACAAGGTTCAATTTAAATCAATAAGGAAAAAAAGGACAAGCCTAAAGAGACTAATTTGACATCCAAGTAGAAGGAACTAGCATCAATTCAAACACTAGTAACTTTACCAGAATCTAGCACTCCTTCCAGTCAAACTCTTTAGAGGCTGAGCATAGATGCAACACCTTTGCAATTCTCAGTGCTGAGTCCTAGTTCATCCAAGACAAAAGATGTAATAACCTATGGAGATGTTAGCCTAGATGAAGAAATTATATTGCTCAAGTTTGATCTTGTAGCAATAACAATTGAGTAGATGGGTATACTTCAAGAAGCCCTAATAAGAAAGAAACATCAAGAATTGCTCAAAAGGGAGCATATGTAGAAGCAAGAAGTGCTTGATATCAAAGACATATTCTTGAATGCATTTAGTCTACCTACTCCAGATGAAACAAAGCCAATCATTGAACAAGTGACCAACATAGTGGAAACAGTAAGTGATATAGACCTCGATATCAATGCCAAATTATTAGAATGGTTTGAGAAGAAATTTCAAAGTAAAGTAAATGAAAAGATATCTAGTGAAATAACACTTACACAAGTTGCATTGACAACTAAGATAGACAATATGAAGAAGATACTAGAGAATATTTTCTATCTGTACACCAAACTGTCTAATCCTCCACTCTTCACATAGGAAATAAGGAATCACATCCTGAGCTTGGACAGTCAAATGTAGTCATCCAGAGCTAAATTTCTCATGACTCTAGCTCAAAGTGAGAAACACTTCAGGACCTTGTTGCAAACCCAAAGTCAATTAGCAACACTACAAGAAAATGAAGCAAACATAAGGGCTAAACTAATCAACATCCAAACTACATTGACTCCTCACATGGAGATTTTACACAAGGAGTTAGGATATGCCCAAAAACTTATGAAGAAAGACCCCAATATTTCTACATTAGATGGCCCAGTACACCTTACTACTAAGCTGGCCATCCAAACTAAGTCTTTGGAGGTAGTTTGTGACAATTGGGATGCCACTCTTAAGATTATTTTGAGGTCCATAAATCCCTTTTGGACAAATACACTATCACTATATGACCCATTGACATCAGTGTCAAAAAGGGGAAGTAAGAGCTATGGGGGAGTAGAGAGAGAGAGAGAGAAAATGAGAGTAAGAGAAAATGGGGAGTAACAGCAAAAAGGGAGTAAGAGTAGATAGTGAGTGAAAGAGTATCAGTTGAGGAAAATCTACTTAGTAGGAGAGATTTTGATATAGAATACAAAAAAGTATAGATCAAACAAATCAAGGGGAGTTATGAGATTTTTGAGGTATAAGTTGTTGCACAATTTTGATATTTTCTATAGAAGCTGAATAATCAGTTATGTTATGCTCGTAAGAATAAGAGTACTAATACATGACAAAGTATTTTTAAGACTCATGTCAAAGGGGGAGATTGTTGATCTTAGAATGGTTTTGACTAGTGAGTGTTTATACACTTAAGTTATTTAATTAGTTCATGCTGAACAAGTAACATATGTTGAGCACAACATATAAGTTAGAGCATGCCAAGTAAATAGTGAGTGCTAAGTCACTTAAGTGCCAAGTCACTCAAGTGCCAAGTAGATAGTATGTGCTGAGTAATTCAAGAGCCAAGCAAGTAGTGCATGCTAAGTCATTTGGATGTCGAGTGACAATATTGAAGTCAGTATGTGTTGAGCACCAAGGACTTTAGTTGCCAAGTAACACAGTTTTGTCACAGTTTCTTGTATTGGCACAAACTACTATGTAAACCATTTTTGAACCAACTTATAGATTAAATTACAATATTTTGGTGATAAGGATGAATTTTGAGTTGGAATTCCTATGCATTACATGCATCAATAAGTTAAAAAGAAGGTTTAAGCAAAAATATGGATTAATCACAGTTGTTGATTCATACCTAACCCTAAGTCACCTAGGTCTCCTTAAGGAAGACAAATCCTAAACTTTCGATGAGTGTGAAAGGGAATGAATCAATGATCAAGGAGATTTTTTTATGCACAAACCAAGACATTCATGGTGACCAAGGAATTATGATCTGAATTGTATTGCAAAATCAATTAAAGGAGAACAAAGGAAGGAAATAATGAATAACATAAAGACATCTGATCAAGAAGGATCAAGTATATGTTGTGGTTCCACAATAAATGACCCATTCCCTAGTAGGAATGGCGACCCCCTACTTTATTTTTGGATCCTGGGCTCACAATTTGGGATCTAGGAAATTTTTTTGGGTCTTACCTAGTCCCCTTACTCATATCCCAGATCCTCACTGGGGAGCCCAATTTTCAAGGGATGTGGTTTTTTTGAAAAATTCAAAAGATAAAAGTAAAAAAAAATAAAGATTAAAAATAAATAAATAAATAAATAGAAGAGTGCACACCCACATCACCTGACATGGTGCACAAGTGTGTGATATGGAAGAAAAGCGCACCGCCTTTAGTGATGTGTCGATGCGTAGCTATGCACTAGCACAACACCAAAGGTGGGTGGGGTTATATACACCCCCATCCCCTTCCCTTTTTCTCACCTTACTCATTATCTTCATAGAACTTTGAGTCCACGACATCCACACCTCTTTGAGTCCATAGCTCCATTAAGCATCGACTCCACAAACCATGCACCTAAGATGGTGCACCTTCCTCCCTCTATGTTAAAACAAATTTTGAGGTGTGTGGATCTGCACCTTCCCCTTTTGCAAAAAAATGACCTTTGTGCATGTAAAAAATTAAAAAACAAAACACAAATGGTTGGTGCCCAACTTGGTGCATAGGTGCACACCCACAAAAGTGAAAAAACTCAAAACAAATGCAGCACTAAGGGGTGCATAGTAGCACACCTAGCCTGGTGCACTACTGCACACCTCCAAACACACAAGCCTCAAAGGACTAGGTGTGCACTAGTGCACCCAGGCAAGTGCGCTAGTGCACACCTTTGCAAAAAAGTCAAAACTTTAAAAAAAAAAAAAAACTCAATGTTTGGTGTACATTTGTGCACCTAACCTAGTTTGCAAGTTCGCACCAAATCTAAGCACCATAAACAAAAATGGGTGTGCACTTGCACACCTAATTTGGTGCGCAAAAGCACACCTTGTATTTTAAAAAAAAAAAAATTTTAAAAAGAGAGGGATATGGGATGTCTTTCATACATTTAACTTTTTGGGTTTTTGTTTAGAATAAGACTAAATATTATTGTAATCTTCCCATTTTTGGTTTTGAACTAATGGATGTCTTCCTTTTGTCATGCAGATATAATGGCATCTTCATCTAGCAAGAAAATGACACCAAAGCCCATTGTGTTCAAGTTCCAAGGTGTACCATTGAAAATAAGGTTCCAAGATGACTATGCAGAGATTAAGGATATTGACTTGGGACACACTGATTTGGGAGAGTTCTTAAGGATTTGCAACAAGCCCAAGGAGAGATTGGCTATGGTATCTACATTAATCTGATCAAGGTTAGTGAACACAGCTTCACACCCAACATTAGTACAGTCCTTAGAGCTCATAATGACCCTTGCACAACACTTTGTTCTCAAGGAAAGAATGATGAAGAGCATAACTAGAGAAGTTATTCTTGACCTTCAACCTATCAACATTGAGAGGGTATTTTGTTTCCCTAGGGTAGATTAGTTCATCATACTCACTTATGAGGTAGCAGAAAGGTGGTATAGGGAACACCTAAAAGAGGCTACATATATCATTCAATCCTCTTAACACATCAAGAAGACTCCTTTGGGGAAGGTAATAGGGAAGGTGGATATGATGAGAGGATATATGAAGTATGATATCAGATACTCAATCATACTTCTGAGTTAGGTGATGGGTCAACTGGCAGCTGGGCACTTGAATGTTTTCATGGTAAATTTTATTGAGACTATCAAGACATGAAGGATGCCACTTGATTGGGCCACCACATTGAGCAAAAACTTGTGTGAACAATTGGAGGCATTCAAGGACAAGAATAAGTTCTACATGACTTCATATATGGTGTATCTATTAGTCGCCAAGGTGAAAAACTATCTCGAGTTGTATAGGAAGGGTAGCATGCAAGATCCCAATGCTTGGCCTTATATCGTCTACCCTCAATTGGTCAAGAAGATCTTGGGACAGAGAAAAGAATACACAATCGTGAATGATGCATTCATATTTTCTGTCATTTGATTCATAGAGGGAGACTATGCAAAAAAATTATCTAATGATGGAGTAGTATAGATAATAGCTCTTAGGGCCTATTACATTCAGTTCAAAACATTTGCACATCTAAGGGTAGTTGGTGCCACTGTCAACGCAAAGAAGCTCCCTAGATATCTAGGTGATAGAATTTTTCTATTAGAGATTGCATGATAGATTGAATCTGCATATGACAAGGCCAAGAAACAATGAAGACCATGTTGGACATGACCCCTAGTCATAGGACCATATCAAGTTAAGCACAAATAGGATATTCTCTCTTTTGAATGAGAGGAAGCAATATCCCCTTGAGGAGTACAATTCTCCCAGGCTGTGTTTTGACAATATCGGAAAATTTTAGAGTCTAGTAGGCAGGGAATTTCAACATGAAGAAGCTATTTAGGATCATTGGATGAACACAAAAAATGACTACGATGTCTGTATCAAGGACTATTGTAGGATGACTTTGTATTTGGCTAAAAAGGCTTTAAAGGTTCAGATTCTTGAGGAGATATTAAGGCAAGACTCAAGGGAGCTGTTGGACCCTTTGTTCAACATGGACAAAATTGGAGAGAGACCCATAATGAACACTGAGGTTGACAGGGAGGAGAGTGATGATATAAATCATAGGGTGAGGCATATCATTAAGATGACATAGGATTGGATGAAGAAACCATTCCAACTTGATCCAATACCTGACACAATGGTTTTCCACACACAAGCCCACCCAAAAAAAGGTACAGGAAAGAAGGTTACTATTCCTACTTTTGTAGCCTAGTCACTAATAAGGCCGAAAATAGTATACCAACTTGACTGCACAGCTGGATACTGTGTGCTAAAATGTTGTCACACTTCTATGAATCATTAAATGTAAGAAAAATCAAGAATGAGCCCTCACAAATTGATCCATAGCTCTGTACTCATAGAGTGCAAGGGTTTGCAATGGAGGCCCTCAATTTGACCTATTTTTGTGCCCATGCAAGTACACCATGAGATGAGAGATTCAAAGAGGAAAAGCAAGAATGCTAGTCTCCATGATCTTCAAATATGCATGAAAATAAGATCTAATCTATGAAAGCAAAATCTAATTTATAAATGCAAGATCTAAGCTAAAAGCCCATTATGGGTGCAAGAGAGAAAAAGACAAGAAAATAGAAGTTCTCCACAAAAAGCTTTTGTATTCAAGCTCCTTCAAAAATTGGTCTTCAAACTTGCAGCATAATCATGGGTGTCTAACATGAGGAGAGGGCTCTCCCTTATAAAGGAAATTATGGAGGTGAGAGGCTTCTCACAACCAATATGGGATAATAGAGCTTGATCCATGTGAGACAAAATTCCACCAATGAGAAAAGAGGAGTGGTTGAGAAGAAAGTGGTGATCTATGTGAGACTAGATTCCACCAATTAGAAAAGAGGAGTGGTTGAGGAGAAAGTGGAAAGATAAATCCAACTTAGATCACATTTTTAAGTGTAGAGAAATTAAATAAAAAGAATTTATTTTATTTCTTTTTTTCATCAAAAGAGATATTTAAGTGGGATTTTTATTTAATTAAAAGGGAGCAAGTTCTTTTTAATTAAATAGAAGATATTTAATTAAATTAAAAGAGAGTTTTTTCTCTTAATTAATTAAATGTGGACGAACTGTTTAATTAAAAGAGAGGCTTTCTTTTAATTAAATGGGGATTTTATTTTATTTAATTAAAAGAGAAGATTTTCTTTTAATTAAATAAGACTTGGAATAAAATGATCAATCTTAGAAATGAAATAAATCGAATTTGATCAAGGAAATTGATTTAAATTGATTTAATAAAATATTACAAACCATTGATTCAAAAAATTTGATAAATTGATAAATTGAATAATGGGGGCCCATAGTCTAGGCGACCATTTTTGGGTGCATACAGATACTATCACCCTCTAGAGAGAAAAGGAAAGGGAAAAAGAAAGAGGAGTTCTCCTCAAAGGGCCAAAATAGAGGAGGGTGAAGTACAGGCACCTCCTTAGCAGCAAGAAGAAAATGTGTAAGGATTAAAAGATACTAGAGCTTCCCAAGTCTAGATAGATCCTCAATTGCCACTAGTTGTGCCCAGCTAGCTAGAGGGTGAAATCCAACAAGTCTCTCCTCCTTTGTAGACATAACCAACATCCCCTTTTGCCTCTAAGAAACAAAAGAAGATCAAGATTCTTATAAAGATCCAAAGGGTGATTAGAAGAATGGTTCCTTTCCCATCTTTTCTAGAACCTATTCCTAAGGGAGAAGAAGAAGAAGAGGAAGATGAGGAGGAGGATGTGCTCATATAAAGAATAACCCATCTAGCTAGAGAGATGAAACAAGAAAGGAGGATAAGTTCTATAGTGACACCACCATCTACCCCAGAGGAACCTTTGGAAGTAACTTCTTCAAAATATGAAGTACACCAATGGGTGGATGAGCAGAGTGAAGAGGGCAATGACATATTCAAGATGTCAGATTTTGATTTTATGCATGTAGGAATGGAATTGGTTGGGGATAAGATCAAGGATACCCTAACAGGTGAACCCAATAGGAGGACTAGATGTAGATGTCTCCAAAATTACAAGGTCCTAATCTTACTCCCTCATCCCTACTACAAGTCATGGTGGTGGATAAAAATTTTGTTACTCCTCCGCCTCCAAGTTCAGAAGAAGAATAGGATCAAAAGGAGCCTTTACAAGAGGAGGAGCCACAACAAAAGGTAATCGATGAAGTGTTGAAAGAGGGACAAATGGTTGAATATTCTCAACAAGCCTCCCAAGACACTAAGGTGCAAACTACAAGTTCCATAAAAATAAAGACTACAAAAAGAGAGCCTTCATAAAGAGAAAGAACTTTGAGGAGGAGTGACAAGGGAAAGGAGGTAGTTGAACATACTCCTTCATCCTCGAGAGGAAGGTCTTTAGTTGAATGAGTTTCGAGGTGGTTGAGGAAGGAAATAATAAGAAATAGGAAACCACAATTATATGTCAATGAAGAAGATATCATTGAATTAGCTAAGGTCTTGAATAAACCTAAGTCCCCATCACAGGAAGCGAGAGAGTTGGCATTTATCAACAACACTTGGGATTGGTATTTGTTTGCTCAAGTGGCTATCCCTCCTCTTGATGCAGATGCAGAAAGCTTAGACCCATAGGATTATTAAATCAAAGAGGTCATGCCCGGAAAGACCACATTGGATATGGCCAAGTTAATGGTGACCATGGGAATAAAAGAAGTTTTTAGAAGCCTATAGGAAGAAGGGGCTGAACTCAGAACACTTCATAGGAAGAATGAAATCCTGAGGGGATATTTAGCCAAATTTTTTGGTCCTTTGGACCTTGATCACCATGAGGAGACTCTCAACACTATACTTAGAGAAGGGGGAGGTGTGCATCTAAATCCATTTTTGAAAGCCTATCAGCAGTGGTGGGAAAGTTTTGAAGAAAAGGGTGTTTTAATCATCTAGGGAAATCTAAATTTATTGCATGCTACCCAAGAAAATTTAAATAAGATGGTAGCAATTTTGAAGCAAGATTTTAGCATAATGGATGAAGTACAGGCATGGAGTAAGGATTTACAAGTTTTGCAAGCCATAAAAGGTAGAGATATAGCATTTTGGTAGATGTGTATACAATAGAAGAATTGGATTTAATTGATGATTGGATTGAGAAGATTGCAGATAGTAATAAAGTAATGGAAACATTACATGTGGAGATCCATTGGCTCAAGGACCAAGCTCGAGAGTGAATTTTGGAGGTAGAGAGGCATTATAGTGATGTGTGTCTAGAGATTTTTGAGGATGATGAATGGGAGAAGTTAATGCTTGTAAATGTAGTACTAGAGAAATTTAGGAAGATTTTTGAGGAAGCTTCTAATGATGAGGACATCTTGCAGGCTTTTAGAACAAAGGAAGCCTTATTAGAATTGGATACCAAATTCGAGGATTTTTCTAAGACTCGAATTGAGGTAGACAACTATAGACAAAAGGTTAAAGAAAAGTATGATGTTTTTGATTTATTGGATGTGGCAAAGATTACTAAGATTATAGAGAAATTCAAGTGAAAACATCCAGACATAGCTTTGGGATGAAGGGCAACAAAACCCAAAAGCCAAAATTTCAATTTTGACACCAAGTAAAATTTTGAGATTTTGGACCATTTTGAAGTGTGTAGGTGCATAGGTCCGCAGGTGTGCTTTTCTAGAGATGCACTGACAGTTCCAAAAATAGAGCTTTCCATGCATTAGAAATGCTTTCTAATGACAATTTAACTATGACAAAAGCCCCATGAAGGATCAACTTCCATTTTTGGCACTTCTAGACACTTCTACTTCGACTGAAGGATTTCTTATTCTTTCTCCTCTCATAATTTTTTTCTTTTTTTGGATATGTAAAGGCTCATGCATCCAATTAATGAATATAAAATGTATGGAGTCCTACTAAGCACCAGTTAGATTGTTAGTTTGTATATAATTAGTTTGTTTAGTAAATTAAAAGCATATTATTGCATGAAGAAATCTCTCACTCTCAACACAAATTGAGGAGATGATTTCTTATAAATAAACCATTGTAATATGTAATTGGGGCGGCCATTATTTTGTAATAAAATTATGCTTTTGGTGCTCGCATTTGGAGTGTAGTGATTCTTTCCTAAATGTGTCATATTTTTGTGGATGTATGTTCATGAAATTTTGATTGAGCCAAAAGTTTATTGCTTTGTTTCTGGTTGTGCGATTTATTAGTTTTGGTGTTTTCTATGGTTTTATGAATTTTACTGACGTATCTAGCTCGAGAAGAAATCATTGAATTGTTCCTGCATAAATTTTCATCTTGCATGAGTGCACTTTTCATGGCCTTGTGATTTGATGAAGAGAAAAATATCATATGATTACTAATTTTCTCACCGATGATTGCATCAGTGGAATCGAGGGAGCACTACTCCTTTCATTGGTTACCCACCAATTTCTTTGAAAGCTTAAGTCACAGACATGTTATTTTTCGTAGTTTATGTCTATTAGGATTTTATTTTCATATTATTTTCTTTAAAAGTTCTTTTTATTTGATTTGTTAACCCCCTTTTTAGAATAGGATTTCATACTAGTTGCACTGTTAGATTGCATTCATAAAAAAAATAGAAAAATAAAAAAACATAGTTCTTTTGTGTGTTTATTTTTGAATTAGCGAACAGATTAAACATCTCATCCAAAATCAAAATGAACCAGCGAAGGCCTCCTCATGAAAAATCACATTTATCTTCAACTAAATAGATTCTAGTAGGTCGCAAGATCACCCAAAACCTTGGAGTTGATTCACAAGATCAGATTTTCAAGAGAGGAGTTCGCAAGAATTCCTACCATTTAGCATCGCGCATAATGATAGCTCAATAGTATACATCAGTTTAGAGGTGATCTGACATCAAGTAACAAAGTGTCAATTGTAGGATCAGTGCTAAAAAATTCTAATAGGTGAATCAATTAAATCAATTAACAAAGTAGTCCTAATAGGTTGTATTAAAATCCTTTAATAAGGTGCTTATTTAATTGTGAGTTAAAGTCCTTTAACAAGACACACTTTTAACAGGGTGTTGAAATCCTTTAATAGGGTAAGACCTAAGAGTCTTTGTAAGCCTTTAATAGGGTAGACCTTTCATAGGGTAGATCATGTTTCATGGTCAAATATTGTAACCTTAATTGGATACACTTTATTACTACAGTAGTGAAGATTTGTGGGTGTCATCCCAACCCCAATTTTACCTTCTCATTTTAGGGTTTTTGGGTAATCATATCTTATGTCACATATGTATGAATACTTACTTACATGTTTTAGATGTATATGCTTTACATGGTATTTCAATATATTTGTTGAATGTATCAAATGGATGTGTGGTGAATATTTTATGGGTCAAAGTTTAAAGCACTGGTTCACAACCCCCCCTGCCCCCCAGAAGTTTCCCTTTCCTATTGTAATTCCAACACTCAACAAGGATATTCTACTTATCCTTCAAATTCACTTACTCTAAGCATCATCAAATCTTTTATTATATTCCATACACTCAACCCATAACTTGACCTTATATTTATATCTTACACATTTTCAAGCCTTCTTAAATACAACTTAGAATACTTAAAATTCATCTCCTTAGTTAGCTAGAACCAACAAACAAATTAATTGAACTCAATATGCAAAACAAGATAAGCCTTTGTTAACCAACCTTTCTTGGTAGAAACTAACTCAGAAACAATTTTCCTTTGCTAACCAAGTGAAATCGGTTAACATTGCATATTCACAAAGTTCCTTTGGTAACCAAGTGAGCTCAATTAACACTGGCTACATCCAACATTTTCTTCATTAGCTGAGTGTTCTTGGTTAACACTCAACTTCTGCAAACTTTCCTTTGACGCTCGAGTGAACTTGGTAGATACTGACTTCTAAGCTTGGCAAACTTTGTAATGCTCGATAGACATAGGAAATTGTCTTCATCACCCAAGTGAGCTTGACATAAATTCACTGGAAATTATATGACACTTTATGTAACATCAAAGAAAATACCCAATTAATCAATTATTTTCAACAATTATGTGCCCACAGTTAAATATTCTATAATTTTTGTAAGTAGATGTTACATTAAGAGAGATGAGGACATAGGAAAATTCGATCCTAGAAGTGATGAAGGAATATTTCTTGGTTATTGTACTCAAAGAAAAGTCTATTGATGCTATTATTAGAGATTGAAGAAATGTTTTGAGAGTTATAATGTGAAATTTGATAATAATTAAAAAATTAGATACATGAAACAATATTCAATAATGACCCAAATGGTGATGATAGTAATTAATTACAAATCATAAAAAAGAAAAATCATAATTTGAATATGTTACTTGACAATATCTTGTATGGGTTATTAAATAATATTTTGAGTATGGTTGTCAGTCCTAGAAAATCATAAAGGAGTAAAAGATCACTATTGATAAGTTGAGTTAATAGGTGAGCTAGTTAAGCAAATAGCTAAACAGATAAGTCATATCAGAGAAAAAAAACACTACCCTAAAAAGAAAGAAGGAGAATGATATTAGAGGACTAGGACATTATCAATACAAAGTTAGTAATAACCTAATTGGTACAAAGTAACACTATCAATGAAGAACAATATAGACAAAGAAGATAAAAAAAAAAAATAGTATATTAGATGTGTGATCATCATGGAATATTATTCATTGAATCTAGAAAAAAGATGAATTAAAGGACACAAGTCAAGGAACTATGAAAAATGGTTTATAGAACTAGGTGAAATGATTCAAACGTTGAATTCAAGGAAGGTTTTATAAATAAGGAAAGTTTTGTAAAAGAAAATTTAAAAAAATCGTAAATGCCAATATAAGATTTGAGGTTTATGGAAGGCTTGAGAAGAAATATCATGTAACCCTAATTAGGTTTGGGTAAAAGACAAAGAATAAATAAGAGATCATGAGGAAGTTATAGGTTGTTGAAGGAGTTGAAAATAATTACATAATTGTGGAGTGATTACAAAGAAGAGGCTTTGGTAAATAGTCAAAGAGCTTAAAGGATCTAAAAATATTTTGGAAGAAGCATTCACATGTTCAAAATATTGTTGATTTATTCCTAATAGTTTAGTAACAATATTATGAAATCCTTTAATTAGACGTAGAAGTTATATTTGGAACTTATTCTAAATCATTTAAGAAGGTAAACATTGCATAAGTGGGATAAATAGTAATCTCTAACATGAGTATAGATACTTATAACAAGGTATCAATCACTCCTAATAGGGTGAAGTCATACAGAAGATGACAACATTTAAGCTCTTAACCAAGTACTTTATTACTATAGTGATGAGTTGTGGTTACCATCCCTAGTACAAATTTTCCCTCTAACCAAGGGAATTTTGCAAGACCAAAATACTTAGTTATGCATTATGTGTTTTATGTTACAATTTTATTACTTTATATTTTAGCAAATGGTAACAAGTCATTACATATCGGTAAATCAGTTGATGATTGATAGGGAGACTCCAAGTTGCTTCAAACTTCTTTAGTTTTCTTAATCAATCTTTGATCTTAGACTTCCCAAGGATAATCATTCAAGATTATGGTGATTAGATTAGTGACAACACCCTTTCCTAGAGCTCCCAATCAATTCATAATACTACTCAATCTTATCTGCAAGCACATCTATACAAGCTTACCACTCAACCTTCAAATTCCTTCAAGACTATCTTGCAGAAATGTACAAATTTCAAAATCCACCAAACATTTTTAGAACTAATCCAAATTGTATGGTCTCCATTTCATTTCTCTATCAATCTCATAATTTGGTCTTAATAGGTCTGCTAGCCTTTTAGGACCTAATTAGCCCCCAATTTTGGGTTTTTGGGATCTAGTTCAATTTTTTTCAAATGACTCAATGAAAAAATAACCATTTAGGGTACTCAGTTGGAATACCTAAAACAATTTATATGTCTTGGGTCTCCAACCCTTTGTACAATGCCAAACCCTAGTAGGAGTCTTTAAAAGCTTAACCAAGCTTGGAATCAATTAGACTTTTCAAAAAAAACCTCTAATGGATTCAACCAGGTTTGAGCTTGCACTTGAGGCTTTTTGTGACCTCATTTACCTTTGCATCATTTAATTTCATTTCTCAATCTAGTCCTGCAAGAAAGAGTCTCTATGTCCAAATTCCTAATTGGGCTAACACAAAGCTCACTTAAGACATGACCTTAAAATTCACTATGTGAGTTTCTTGGTTTTCTTCCAACATAGAAATAATTTAAATGGTAACTATTTGAAGACCTCTAATGTTCATGAAATCTACACAGTGGAGTTTCAAGATTGAGGTATTATTCCACTCAAAACCCTAAAACTGCTAGTGACCAATAGTTTAAGGTTTGAATTTTAATTGACTACTAAAATTGTACAAATATGGACACCAAAACATAAAAATAAATAAAATGATATAATATAACTATCCAAAACAAGAAAAATCTAATTTCAATAAATTATCCATGAGTTGCTCATGTTGCAAAGTGATTGTGCAAGATTTACTAGAAAATTGTGTAGTGCCTACCCTCGTTCACATCTTTTCTAGACTCATTGTTGCTATTATTATTAGACTTTGATGGACTGGTATTATGTTGATGGATTAGTGGTATTGTTTTGACACTATCAGACATTATGTTATGGATTCAGTTGTTATATGATGAGATCATTTAGACTTTACATTTCATGTATGTATGATGATCATTATATTGTTTTTAGTTATTGTTGATGATTAGTTAGATGGTTATTATTTCATGTGTTTTATTATGGATACTTACCCCATACTTGCATGTGTATGGTGTGCGTGTTTTCTTATTGTATGACATTTCTGATGTGGTTAAGGAAGGGAGTTGTAGTCACCTGCTTAGTCGGGATCTACACGATGCACCACTTCCTGCCATTGCCTGTTTAGCTTAGCACTATATATATTGTATGTACATGCATGGTTTTTTTGCAGGTTGCAGGTACCGGGTATCGACTTCCCTGAATTGCCAGGATGAGTGTACCCTATTATACTATCTCAATGATAAGAGAAGGGAGATAAGTTCTCAAGTCCAAATCCCAAACCCTAAAACCATTTGTCCTAGTGAGTTGGGACAAGTATCAGAGTTGAGCACCCACTGAATGTGTCGGATGACATATTTCATGATTTTTAATCCTTTAGACTGGTTTTGTATGAATTGACCTATGATGGGTTTTCATATTTTGTTATGAAGGTCTATGGTGAATTTTCTGTTAATTAAATCTTAACAAATAGATTTAATTAATAAAATTAATTATTTGAGAAGATTAAATATCATGATTTTGATATTTTGATTATAATTAATTCAAGGAGAATTAATTGAGAGAAAAGAGTTAAATAAAAAGAAAATTAGAAAATTAAAATAAATAATAATTATAAAATACTAATAAATTAATAAAAAAATAATAATAATAAAAGTTATAAAAATTAAAATAAAAGTTATTAAATTAAAATGGGAGTTATAAATATTTAAATGGAAATTATTTATAAATAATTGGAATTATAAGCTTGCTTGGAAATTAATGTAGTTCTCCATTTTTCATGTGTCAACAACACGGGGTTTAGTGCATCAATTGAGCACATGGTGTCTACAACCCTAGGGCTTATCAAAAAGGTTGGAAAAAGGCCCATGCTTAGTTGGTGACATCTTCCAGCTGGTTCTAGACGCATTCTAGGGTTTTCCTGAGAGCTCTTTATATTCGGGCATTCCTTAGAAGCTTGGACATAGCGTGGATAGTGTGGATAGCGTGGAGAACAATTGAAGCATTGGAGGATTCAGGAATTCTGAAGAAGGGGAGCTTGCTCAACGGGTTATCTAAGGAAGAGCGAGTTAGCATCAGAATCCGGGTAGATTCTTGTGTTTTCACTTATGCTACTTCTGCATCTTGTTTTCCCCTGTCTTCTTTGTGTCTTCCATATGTCCTCATTATGCATTTTGGGCAATTAAAATTTATTTGAGGAATCTATATGCTTAGATCTAAAATGACACGGGCTAGGGTTACAATTCATGGACAAACTCATTAGAATTAGTTATTAGAAAATTTTGAAGAAAACAAGTTTCATAGAGAAACTTTGAAAATGAAAGCTTGTATTCATAAATTATCATTTTTACATATATACTGTGATTATGTATATTATATATATATATATATACATACATACATACATATGTATATAATATATATATATATATATATTCATGTGTGATAAAAGTTGAATATCATTAATCAAAAATGTTTTTGGAAAAAAACATTAAACATTATTTACAAACTAAAATTGCACTGCGCGGAAGGAAGTGTGTTTTTGGAAAACGCTTGAATGTTCATTGAGTTCGACGGACCCGTATCACCCTGCGAGTACGCAGAGGGCCTGCCATCGTAGGGACTGCGATGACAGGGGTACTCTGTACCCGCTGTCGGGCAGACCTGCGATAGTAGGTACCATGTTCTGCGCGGCACCGAAGGTTGAAATATATATATAATTTGTGTTTGACATTTCGATTTTTATAAACTTTTTATGTTATATGAAATCGGTTATCAATATTCCGATTTTTATATTTTGTTTTCTTGTTAATATTAAATATGTATATATATATATATATATATATATATATAAGTATATATGTATATGTGTAATCTATAACAAATAATTATTATATTGATAAAAGATGTGAGTTAGTAGAAATATTAATAATTAATTTAATTAAACATTAGTTTTAATTAAGATTAATTATTAGCAGTTTTGATTATTGAAAATGTTATTTTTTTTTAAAACGAAGTTTTTATAAATAAAATATTATTGGATCAATTAGAAAATTGAATCTAATGGAGGAACTTTTATCTATCAAGTAAATACATGGGTTAGGTAAAACGTGAAATTTCTCCACTTGAAATTAAATTTGGGAAAACGTAAAATGAGACATTTGAAATTTAAATTTGAAACTTAACAAAACCAAAACATGTGTTTACATTGTGTATTCCTTATGCTAATGTTTTGGGTTTTGGGTTGACTAGTGTTGACCAGTTATAGGACGTCTACCAGAGGCTTGGGGGTTATGTGATTGTGATGTCATGATGATGTTTTATTTCTCGATCTTTATAAACCCAACCATGATTATGTGATGGAATGTTCTATGTATTGGTTGAGAATACTGATTGTTATAGTTGAGAATCTTATGTTTGAGACCCTTGACTTAACCATTATTTTTGGTCATCGATCAGTTATCCTTGGATATATTCTAGTCCCCACGATGGGATTAATATGTGGATTTATTCTTGATGATGTCATGTGGTGACATGTATGACTCAACCATTTTGGAGTCTTCGATCAGTATGTTTTGAGATATTCTTGGTTACTTGTTGAGAACCAATGGATATGATGATCTATTTTGAGATATATTCTGGTTATTAAGAACCAATGGATACTTTGATTATTAGTGATACTTCAGTTGCCAATAGAGAGCTGTTGTAGTCATGATTTTCTATGGATATTGCTCATGGAGATTTGATGCTTTTATGCATATTTGATGATTTTATCATGGATATTTGATGATTCTTATTATGGATATTTGATGATTTTATGGACTTTCTTTATGATTATGATACCATGAGCATTAGGGTAGGATATCTGCATGTAGTGTCGGGAAGTGGCTTGCAATGGGGGCTGGGGCCCTAAGAGGCTGCCAGGGTAACTCATTGTAAGTTGGATTAATAAGTGATAACATTCACACTTAATACTAACTGAATGAACCTAAAAAGATAAGAGTTTTGGTTCTTGCCCATGCCTTGAGTGCTTGTATAGGCTAGGATGGGAGTAGAGAGAATGCATGGTTGCGACCTTGCATTCCATAGTATGCCTTGTTAGTATGAAAGGATACTAGTGGTCGCATGAGATTTGTATGGACCCATGGAGTTTAGCTAACTGCCAGGGTAACTTGTACAAGATAAATGCGATGACACTTTCCCGCTTGCATAGTAGGTTCCTACATGTCATTGTGTGCCTCTGGGAAGTAGATGTCTGTTTTGGTGATTGGAACCTTTGAGTTAGTATACTTTTAGGATTCTTGGACTTTAGAGACTTGTGCTATGTGGTTTTGATAGCCTGTTTGGGACTTGGGATTATCTCCTCAGCATGGTGGGAGTGGACCACTTAGGTACCACGCGGTCGGGTGGTAGTGTATTTTCCACTCTTATCATTTGAGATTCATTGAAACATCGTGGTTGATGCATCCTTCATGATGGTGGATATGTATCCTTTCATTAATGATTAGCATATGTTAGATGATGTTATCTTATGCTTATATCTGCATGTTAGATTACTTTCTACATATGATATTGTATTTATTAGGAGTGACATTCCTACTATGTTAATACCGATGATCTCTTCGGTGATTTGGGATGTTACGCACGGAGGGATGGCTAGGGCCCACGATGGTCTAATGATGCTATTAACGGTTGGGAGGAACCATGCACTTAGTTTATTTTGATCTTTATGATAGATGTAAATGACTTTTATGATGTTGTATCATAAGTATCATGTGATTATCTTTACTTGATGTATCATGGATTAGAATAGGATGATGTACCTTATTCTACATATGTATATTCTTTTAAGCCTTCATACCCTGTGACATGTACAGTGGATGAATGAGCAGTTGGATATGTAATAATTGAACATTAGACTTATCATTATTATTTCATGTGGATGTTGTATTCATATCCAACGTTAAGGGATCTTAAAGAATGTAACCTGTTGTGCATATCATGTTTACTCTTTAGATGGACATTTTTGTTGCGTCTATTATTGTGAATGAGTTTTATGTGGTATTTACTTTTTTTTTTTTTTTTTTAAATGTTACCAAACTTAGTGAAATTCTTGGTTAATTCTTTGGATCCCTTGGCGGGGCATTACAAATTGTTACTATAAATGTATTGAAAAAGTGTCAAAATACATTCCCCCCTTCCCACAATGGTTTGAAACATCTTAAATATGATCATGGAAACTATTTCAACCACCCATGTGTTTCTACAACTGACTGAACACGTATTGCAAAATCTTGCCAAAATATTGTCAATGCAAAATTGCAATGTTGCAAAAGTAGTCATGACAACTTTTTGTAACAAATACAACTTTTTCCTTCCCATTACATATAATAAAAAATAATCATACATTATTTTCTTAGATTCTCCAAAAAATTTGGACATTAAAACTTGACTTCCTATCCATTATTACATTATTTTGCACATAGTGCCCAATTTTGGCACATTTGATAACTATGGTCAAACTAGGCAACATTTGGCAACTTTGACACAATTTGAGTTAAGACTCATCAAATATCACTCTAAGAATCAAATGGATTCAAAATAATCCTTATTCACCCATTGACTTTCTCATAGGCCTTGCAATCCAACATTTGAGGGTTTTTTCATCCAAACCCCTAGGTGTGAATGCACCAATGATACAACAACTATCAGTGAAAGTAAAATAAAGTTTATTAGCTTATTTTTAAATAGTTAAATATGTGAAAAGTGTATGGTACTGATTTAACCCCCACCCCACTCTTAGTACTTGACATGAATCTTTCCAACAATTGGCATCAAAGCTTAGTACTCTAGAGGCAAGTTTAACAACTCAAGAGTAGATCTAGGAAAATGTAAAGTTACAAGTACTAGAGGAAGCCTTGAAATATTCTAATGTGTAGATAAAATATCTAAGAAATAAATTGAAGACATCATTTAAAAGAATCAAGGAATGATCAAAATTATGATAAAGAATCCTTGATGACCTTGAAAGATGATCTAAATGAAGTGTTAATTCCAAGGAAGTTGATACTTCAATTGTAAATCTATTGAGAAAGAACAATGAACTACTTGAGGAGATTTCCCAAATGAAGAAAGAACAAGAAGGTCAAACCATGAGGATGATTGAAGTACTAGAAAATATGAGAGTTGTTGAAGGTGCCAAAGAATTCTTGAATTAGAACAGAGAAATGTTGAAGAGACAATTAGAGACAAATATTCACTCCTATAGAGAAAAATACATGAGATCCAAGCACAAAATGAGAAGTTCAAAGGGACAAGTGTAGGAACCTACAATTTCAAGAAGAAAATTAGAGACTAAATCAAGAGAATGAACAACAATTGAATAATCTAAAAGGAAAAGGAAATCAATGAAATACTTACATAGTTTGAACAAAGCATGCAGAAGATCAATGAGCAACTAAAAAGTCACAAGAAATTTGACAATATTACTAGACTGGAACACACTAGTAAGAACAAGATTTAAACTAGGCAATCATCAAAAGCTAGATTTGAACAACATGCAGTGATATATGAAGAATCTAATAACATGAAAGGTTAAATGTCCTATAAGCCTACCTATTACACTCGTGGAAAATTTGGTCTTATCTCAGATGTTTGGAGAAGTAAACACATGAATACTATAATAGGTGCATCTTTCAATGGTTATTTCTACAATTTCAATACGTATGGTCATAAAGACTATGAGTGTAGATCTAGAACTTTCACTAGGACATGTGAGAAATTATTTACTAGATAATATTATAAATACAATTACTATTGCTATAAAGATGGGGAATTCAAAACCAAGATCTCTCTCTCTTTCTCTCTCTCCGCCTCCCCAAAGAAAGGGTTTTGAAATGGTCAAAGCTCTAGTAGGTGGGAATCTGGTAGGTGGAAACATAGAAGCAAGGACTGATCCTGAAGGGGCAAGGAGTCGAATAGTGGGGATCTCAATAGGAATTGCAGTATTGGACATAGATTGTGATGGATTCCTAGAAGAAGAAGACAAACTATTAGGTTCTTACTCCACAAAAAGTGGGGTTGGGGATGTTCTTTCTATTCCTCTACCTAGCTGTCATGTCCACAAAATGGACCCACTATAGGAAAGGAATTTCTCAAAGGGTGTGGATAAGAATACAAATGTTTATAGTCTAGAGGATTAGAAGAAGGAGAATTTGGAAGTAGATCAAAGAAAGTGGTCTTCTTTGTGTGAGAGAAGACCTGGAGGAAAATATTCTTTTCCACCAGTTACAAAGACCTGGAGGAAAATATTCTTTTCCACTAGTTACATAAAAATCCTATTGGGAAAAAGTTGATTTTCAAATCTTTATCCCAAATTTGATTGTTGATTTTTCTATTTTGACAATGGATTTTACCCTAGTTGGAAAATTTATGGGGGCTAGACCTGATATTGGTGCATTGAGAAATATGGTCAAAAGGAAATGGGAACTTTGTGGTCAAGTGGACATTACACTTATAATGAATGGTTTTTTTCCCTTTGGTTTTACCTATAAGGAAGATTTAAATATGGTGGTATGTGGTGGATCATGGCCATTTGGTAACAGTACTCTAACAATTAAAAAATGGGAACCCAACAAGGATCTATCTAATGCCTTCTTCTTAACTACTCTAGTTTGGGTTAGATTTCCTAGTTTACCCCTTGAGTTATGGCACAAAGAAATCTTTAAGGGGATAGCTAGATCTTTTGGTGAACTCATAGCTATTGACAATGTAATGGCTTCAAGATGAAAACTTCAGCGTGCTAGAATCTATGTGAAAGTTGCTAAATTTGAGAATCTTCCCTAGAAGGAGGAATTAAATTTAGAACTTGGTAAAGGGATGCAAGAGATAGTCTTTGAAGATATACCAAATGTTTATTTTACCTATAAAAATACTTTCACTAGGAAAAAAATTATCCTTTGAAAATTAAAAATCAACCAAAGTTGGTGAATGTGGAAAAAAAGAAAGAAACTAAGATCCAGAAAAGGGTATAGAAACCTAAAGCTATGCTTGAGAAAGTGTTTGAAGGAAAAGATATCCTAGATAATCAAAATATAGGAATGCAAATGGAAGTAGAGGAGACTTCAAGGATGTAAGAAAAAGAGAAGGATGTAGATCCAATGAATCAGATGGTTATCTTTCAAAAAAAAGAGCTAGAATGGGGAGATATAGAAGAATTAGAAGAGATAGAGTAAGGAGAAATTCTTGGGGAAAGAAGTAGTATATTGGCTTTAGAGGATATATAGGTTGTTTAATCTTAGATTGAATTGTCTCGCCTTTGTCAAGAGATTATATCGATTGATAATGTCTTTGAATCCAAAGGTATGGATTTGATTTCAGATAAGAAAGAATCTAAACAAAAACAGAGTCAAAGAAAGAAAATAGAGAAGAAAGGCAACACTTTATTTAAAGGAGTTGAGACCCAAAGTAGTAAACTGGAAATTTTCTTTCCAAAACTGAAAGTGAATGTTGGAACTCTAGAGAAACCTACAAGGAAAATGTCTAAGAAAACTAGAGAAAGTGAAAGCTTAAAAAATATTGTTGATGGTAAACATGCAACTATTTTGGATTTTACCCCTAAAAAGTTAGGATAAATATTATTACTTGGAATATTAGAGGGCTGAATAGTATTCATAAGTTAGATATTGTTCAAAATTTTATTAGAGAGCATAAATCATATATTTTAGTGCTCCAAAAGACCAAAATGCATAAAGAGAAAGTTGAAAAACTTAAATCTTTTAATAATTACTGTATTACGGCAAGTAGCTATGAAAGAGCCTTGGGAGGAATGATGTTATCATGGAAGCAATCATTGTTTATAGATATATTGTTGAATGCTAATAAACAATTTATGGTGGTTAAGATTAAGAGTATTTCCCTGAACAATGATTAGTATATTGTGAATGTGTATGCGCCTAATAACAAGAATGCTAGAAAAAGGTTTTGGGCTAGTTTGTCTAACATTAAGACTAATGACTATTATGGTAGATGGATATGTTTGGGGGATTTTAATGTTCCACTTTATGAGCATGAAAAAAAAGGGGAAATGCTAGCCAACTAGATGGAAGATTGGATTTTATGGATTTTGTAAACAAGGAAGGATTAATGGATTTAGATCTTCTTGGGATTGATTTCACTTGGAGTAACAAAAGGGTTGGTAATGACTATATCCAAGCTCACTTGGATAGAGTTCTAATATCACCAAATTGGACGAAATAATTTTTGTGTAATCTAAAGGCTATCTAGAAGATAGGTTTGAATCATTTTCCTTTGTTATTTAGAGCAGAGGCTATTCAAGCTAGAAAGAAATTTCAATTTAGATTTGAGAAAATATGGATGCATCATCCACAGTTTGAGGATCAACTAGGTGAATGATGGAACATAAATATTGAAGGAACGACTTTATTTTGAGTGGCTACTAAACTCAAAAATGTTAAAAAGAGAATTAAAGTATGGAACAAAAGATTTTTTTGGACCATTTTTTATAGAAAATCAAAAACTAAAGAGGATATGAAAGCTATCCAAGACAAAATATAGTTGGAAGGGTACTCGATTGATTTGGTAATGGAAGAAAATGAGAAAATGGTGGAGTATCATGACATTGTTACTAAAGAAGAGATTTATTGGAGGTAGAGATCTATATCTATATGGATTGAAGAAGGTGATAGAAATACAAAATTTGTTCATTTTTCAACTTTGAAACATAGAGCTAAAACTCAAATTTCTAGTCTTAATAAAGGAAGAATCAAGTTAACTAATGAAGAGGAAATTTCAGAGGAAATGTTTCCTATTTTTCTTCTTTGATGTCCTTAGACCCTGAAATTGATTTGACTAATCAGACTGAGCTGCTAGATGTTATTCCTTCATTGGTTTCTAAAGATCATAATAGGTAGTTGTGTGTTATTCCTAAGGGAGAGGAAATTTATAAAGTTGTTTTCTCATTAGGAGGGGATAAGTCACCAGGGCCAGATGGTTTTCCCATGCTATTTTTAAGAAAGAATGGAAATTGGTTGGAAAAGATGTGTGTGATGTTATTTTAAAGAATTCTTTGGGGCTAAAAGGATGTTGAAGGAAATTAATTCTACTTTCCTCTATTTGATTCCAAAGAAGATTTGTGTTGATTCCCCATATTAGTTCAAGCCTATCAGTCTTTGTAACTTGATTTATAAAATCATTTCTAAAGTCCTTACTTTGATATTGTTGAATATTCTTCCCTCACTTATATGTGAGCAACATAATGGTATTATTCCTGGTAGACAAATCCTTAACTCTATTATTTACGTACATGTGAATATTATGAAAGTTGATATTGCTAAAGCTTATGATAGAGTAGAATGGGCCTTTCTTCATAAGATCTTATTGTCTTTTGGTTTTAGCATCAATGTGGTTAAGCTTATTATGTAGACGATCTCTACTACTATGGTTTCTATTCTAGTTAATGGGCATTCCGCTGCTTTCTTTAAATTGACTAGGGAGTTGAGATAGGGAGATCCTTTATCGCTGATCATCTTCACTATTATGGCTGATTGTTTAGGTAGATATATTGGGAAATTGGTTTCTATAGGGTAAATTAAAGGATTGAGACTTTCTTCTCATCCTCTTATTTTCTTTCATGAATAATTTTTGGATGATACTATTTTTTAAGGTAAAGCTAAGGTTAGAGAGGCGAGGAATCTCAAAAAGGCCCTTCATATCTATTCTTCTACTTTTGGTCAATTGATTAATTGGAATATGAGTTCTTTTTATTTTATTAATACTCCTATTTCTAGATAGGATAAGATTTCTAATATCCTTGGTTGTTTTATAGGATCTTTTCCTTGTATTTAACTAGGTCTCCCTTTGGGACCTAATCCTTCAGATTCTTCTTGGGAGGATCTTGTTAAGAAATTCAATAAGAAATTGGTAGAGTGGAAAGGTAATTTGCTAAATCAAGCTGGTAAAGTCACTCTTCTTAATCTTGCCTCCAAAGAATCCCTACTAATGCTTTGATTCTCTTCAGGATTCTAGAAAAATATGCTGATACTATTGACAAAATCCAAAGGAATTTCCTTTGGTTTGGATTTGAGGAGGAGAGGAGAATAAATTTAATTACTTGGGAGAAAATTTGTAAGCCTAAATTAGATAGCAAGTTGGGTATCAAGTTCATCAGGAGTATGAATAAAGCCTTACTTGCTAAGAAGGGATGGAGAGTTTATCATGACAATAAGGAGTGGAGTTCTATTTGGAAACATAAATACCTTTTTGCTTCTCCTACTTTGTTTGATTTTTTATTTATTATCCAAAATGTCCATTCTTCTTCTACTATTTGGGGTGTTGTACATGGAGCTAAACATATTTTAATCAAGGAGTGCATTTGGAAATTGGGCAATGGCATAAGATTAGGTTTTGGGATGACGTATGGCTTCTGGATCATCCTTTGATTGATGATTTTGAGGATAGAACACTTGTTGATAGATGCAAATAGATATATGGAATTTTAGTGAAGAATTATTGGACTAATAGTGAATGGGTAAATCTTGCTGAAAGTAATATGGTTTTTAGTAGTATCCAGTTAATTCTGAATGCTTTTAGCCTTTATCCTCATATTGAAGATAATATGGTTTGGGGGACTAAACCAAGAGGTTGGTTTAAAGTTTCTTCTATTTTTAGATCTGAAGAAAAGGGAAATAGGCCTATATGGGATAAAGCATGGATTAAAGGTCTTACTCCTAAAATCAATATTTTTTTGGATCTTGCTCCAAAAAAAAATCTTAACTCTGGACAATCTACAAAAAAGAGGGGTTTATTTGGTCAACAGATGTTGTCTATGGAAAATGGAATATAAAGATAGGAATCACCTATTCTTAAATTGTAGGTTTAGCTAGAAAGTTTGGAGCTATATCCTTCTCTATTGGAATTTAGATTGGGTTCAATATAATAACATTGATCAATGTTTTTAGAGCTAGAGTTGTCCTTTAAAGGATGTAGACATTAGTTTTCCTTGGAAAAATTCTCTACCCCATCTATGGTGGGGAATCTAGAAATAAATAAATAATATAATCTTTAGAGACAAAAAAATTCTTGAGTTGGTTCTCAGTCACAATATTATTAGAGCCATCAAAGAAAACTTCAAATCTCATAGAAAAATGAGTGATAAAATCCAGATTAATAACCCCATGAAGACTAAAGGCTATAAAACCAAAATTTATGATTAGAGATAGAATGTTAAATGGGATTCCCCACCTATGGAATGGATTAAAGGTAATTTTGATGGTGCTACAAAAGAAAATACTAGTAAAGCTGGTTGTGGAGGTGTTTTGAGGGATCATACTAGTAGAATTATTGATGCTATTGCCATTCCTATAGGGATATCTACTAGCCGTAAAGAAGAGGCTATGGCTGCTTTGTACACTATGAGGTTGGTAGTGGATTCTAGTTATTAGAATCTTTCGTTAGAAGGATATTCTCTCAACATTATTAATTTTCTTAATAATAAGAGCTCAGTTACTTTGGACTATTGAGGGAAGTATGCTGAAAATTAAAAATCTTATGAATAAATTTGATAATGTTTTATTTTCTCATATATTTTGGGATGCAAACTAAGTTATTGATTGGATTACCAACCAAAATGTCTATAGGGAAAGAAAGTTGAGGTGGAAAGCTGACCTATGCAAGGAAGTGGAGCTAATGAATATAGCTAATTATGACAAGACACATGCTAGAGAAGGAAAGATTTCCTAAGATTGGAAAATTTATTAATGGGAATGATGGGTTTACAGAGGATAGTATGAGTTTCCCTAGGAAGTACTTTGGTGCTATTATGATTTGTATTCGACACATATGTAAGGTTAAAAGTTCCTTAATAATCAAAAAAGTTTTACTTTTTCTTCTGGTTTCTATTTCTCAGCCGAATTGTAGGGGTAAAGAAGAACATGAGATGGGAGGGGAACTAAGAAAGCAAGAATCGAGCAATTGTAGGGAGTAGAAGGAAAATTATTTTATGTGGGAGACTCTATAGAAGGGGAAAGTTATGACTTACATTGAGAGAATCCATAGGTATAAACCACACATTACTGAGATATTCTTCAAAAACTAGTTTGAAGAAAGGGTCACAATGAACTTGACTGAAGAGTTTATATTTGAGCTTACGGGGCTTCCCATGGAAGGGATAAAATTTAGTAAGGAGACTAGTATCTCAAACATGGCTTTTAAGAAATTCTTGAAGATGAAAGTTGAAGAGAAAGACTTGGAGAAAAATGGAGACTTCTATGACCTAAAATAGATTAAGGTCATCTAGAGGAACATGTTGTCACGTATCTGTGATTATTTTATTCTTGAAGGTAGAGAAATGAGAGTTCATAAATTTCAATTTGTTTTCCTAAATCATTTTAGGCATAAAGATAAGATCTCCTTTCCATTTACTTGAAGTATTCTCTGCTTCAAAGCCTCTATGCTCATAGGAAGAAAGATCCATGTCCTATGCTTCATGAAGGTTTAATTTTACTTATAGAAATTTTTTGTAAAAGTAAGGTCATTAAACCCTCTCCATTTTTGGAGAAGAAGTAGAAAGTGTCTAGAAATGATCCTCATTCTAAGAGAATTAAGGTTAAAAGTGAGGAGGGCACTAGTGATAGCAAGAAAAAGGGTTTCAAATAGGAGAGTAATAAGAAAAACATGGAGGAAATCAAGGAGTCTAAGAATTCTAACAATGATGATAAAATGGAAATTGGGGACCTTAGTTCCAACCTGGATGGATATTCTAGGAGCAAAGGGGTGTCGACTAGTGAAGATAATGTGGAGGGTAGTAAGGACATAATTACTAATTCTAATGTTGGGTCAAAAGCTCTGGGGGGAATGAAAAGAAATAGCATGTTCACCCCTCCTATCTAAAGAGGAATGATAATGAGGAGAAAATGGAGAAGGATAATGGTAAGTAAAATGAGGTTAAAGACCTTTCTACTAAGGACAATAACCTAAGTAGAGAGGAAAAAGAGGAGAGCATGGAGAAGTAGGATATCAACACTGGTATCCAGATCAATACAGTTACTATTGCTATTAATTCTGAGATTAGGGCTGATGAAGAAGGAAGGGAAGAGTCTCATGAAGTGAAATTATCCTTCCTTCATATTGATAAGCTTAAAGTGGAGGCTTCCCTTCAAGGCAATTTATGGCTTTATAATGAGATCATGGTACTGTTAGGATAAACCACACACAGAAATAAAAACTACATGCAAATATAACCAATAATAGAAAATAATAGAACATACAAAAATGAACACAAGGCACCAAGATTTAACATGGTTCACCCAATCCCTGGGCTACGTCCACCAAACAACAAGTCCGATCTTATTACAATCTAGTGATTACAACCTGATTACAATCCATAATCCCTTACAGCTCAATACCGCCGCAAGAACAAATTTCATATCACCACATTATTAAAAAAATACCCAACCCTAAGCCCTTTTATACAAGTATTAAACTGCTTTAGGGTTATAACATGTCGGCCATATGTCAACCATAATATGTCGGCTAACATGTCGACTACTATTTATGAAGTATGTACAGTACTTTCCTGATCAGTCACCACAATTTAACAATCTCCCACTTGGGGACTAATTAGGCTCCACACTAAACAACAATCTCCCACTTGGAGACTGATCCTGTAGCAATACCACTACCACATGGGGCTCCCACTGGATCAAACCATCCTGGACTCTACTTTTCTTTTATTCATGTTCAGTCTAAAAAGACCAACCAAAGCTGAAGAGGAGTTCAGCTTCTCCCTTGTTACAACCTTTGTCAACATATTTGCTGGATTTTCATTGGTATTTATCTTCTCCAGCTTTAACTTTCCATCCTCCAAAACTGACCGAATGAAATGGTACCGCAATTGTATGTGTTTGGTCTTAGAATGCAAAGCTGAATTCTTAGCAAGATGAATGGCACTCTGACTATCTGTGAACACATAATTATCCTTCTGAGGATGTCCCAATTCTTCCAAGAAGAACTGAAGCCATATCATCTCTTTGGCTGCCTCTGTAGCATCAACATACTCTGCCTCTGTAGTGGAGAGAGCATTAATCTTCTGTAACCTAGAAACCCAGCTCACGGCTGCCCCACCAACAATAAAGACATAACCTGTAGTACTCCGCCTGGTATCAATATCCCCAGCCAAATCTGAGTCAACATAGCCCTGTAAATCAGTAGTAGAGCCCCCAAAGTGTAAACACTTATTGGATGTGCCTCTCAAATATCTGAGAATCCACTTGACAGCATTCCAATGCTCAAATCCTGGATGACTCATATACCTACTAACAACTCCCACTACATGGGCAATATCTGGCCTAGTGCATACCATAGCATACATCAAACTTCCTACAGCTGAAGCATAGGGTACCTTGGACATCTTATCCTCCTCTTCCTTTGTCTTGGGACACATCTCCTTAGTCAATTTCAAATGACTAGGTAAAGGTGTGCTGACAGCTTTAGCATTCTCCATAGAGAAACGTTGCAACACCTTCTCAATATAATCAGCTTGAGATAGTGTCAATGTTTTGTTCTTCCTATCTCTGTAAATCTTCATACCAAGGATTTTTTTTGCTGCCCCCAAATCCTTCATAGCAAATGCATGTGCTAATTGGCATTTCAGCCCCTTAATATGATCCATGTTAGACCCAGCTACAAGCATATCATCAACATATAGACATAAAATAATGTAGCTATCATCATCCAACCTCTTAAAATAAACACAATAATCTGAATGACACCTGTTATATCCATGCTCATGCATAAAACTATCAAATTTCAGATACCATTGCCGAGGTGCTTGCTTCAAGCCATATAAAATTTTCTTCAATTTGCACACTAAGTTCTCCTTACCTTTGACCTCAAAACCCTGTGGTTGAGCCATATATATTTCTTCATCCAAATCACCATGAAGAAAGGCTATTTTAACATCCATCTACTCTAAATGCAAATCTTCAGTAGCCACAAGACTTAAAACAGTACGAATAGAAGTCATTTTAACAACAGGAGAAAATATCTCATCAAAATCAATTCCCTTTTTCTGTGCAAATCCTTTTACAACTAACCTGGCCTTAAATCTTTTCTTACCTCCTTCCTCTTCTTTCAACCTGTAAACCCACTTATTCTGTAAAGCCTTTTTACCTGCAGGCAACTTGCACAAATCCCATGTCTTATTTTTCAGCAAAGAGTCCATTTCATCTTTCATTGCAGACTCCCACTGAATCTTAGTATCCACCTGCACAACTTCATCATAACTTTCAGGTTCAGCAACATCAGTAAGTAAAATAGAATACAAAGAGGGAGAAAACCTTTGTGGAGGTCTAATTTTCCTTGTTGACCGTCTAACATTTACTGGTGTGTGTGGTATATGTTGTTGTAGTTGTTGCACATCATGAGGAATGGCTGGAACATCAGCTTTTGGAGTATCATCCAGCACTACATAATCATCTTCTTTCTTCTCATGTTGTTGCAACAGATCTTTGTACAACACTTTCTCATTGAATATGACATCCTGACTTCTAATAATTTTAAGATTTTCAAAATCCCAAAGCCTATAACCAAATTCATTAATGCCATATCCAAAAAAGACACATTTCTTTGATTTAGCTTCTAGCTTGGTTCTATTTTCAGAGTCTATATGAGCAAAAGCTTCACAACCGAAGGTCTTGAGAAAAGAATAACTCACCTTCTTACCAGTCCATGCTTCCTCTGGAATACCATAGCCCAAAGGAGTAGAGGGACCTCTATTAATCAAATATACTGTAGTATTGACAGCCTCCTCCCACATGTGTAAGGGCAACCCAGCATGCAACCTCATGCTCCTTGCGCGCTCCATTATAGTCCTATTCATGCGTTCAGCCACTCCATTTTCCTGTGGAATCCTTGGAACAATTTTTTGTCTACGAATACCATTAGTGGAGCAATAATCTTCAAATTCATGACTACAATACTCACCACCATTATCAGATCTGAGACATTTTAATTTCTTACCAGTCTCATTTTCAACGAAGCATTTCCATTTCTTAAAAGTTTGAAATACATCAGATTTTTGTCTAAGGAAATAAACCCATACTTTTCTAGTTGCGTCATCAATAAATGTAACATAATAATGAGAGCCACCAAGGGAAGATACCTGAGCCGGTCCCCATACATCTGTATGCACAAGCTCTAATTTCTCCTTTTTGTTTTCCTTCCCTGTCTTTACAAAACTCACTCTCTTTTGTTTTCCATACACACAACTTTCAAAAAAATCCATATTCACACATTTTAGACCTGGTAAAACTTTCTTTGAATGAAGTACTTTCATACCTTTCTCACTCATGTGCCCAAGTCTATTGTGCCACAGTGCTGTATCAGAATCTACAGCAACTATTTGTTCTCCCTGCTCAACTGCAGTAATTGTTCTTGAATATTCATTTTTCTCTGAAATAATCAAAGTAGAAGGAACAATATGACCTGTATAAAGATATAAGGTGCCTACTTTCACACCTTTTGCTACTACAAGGGAACCTTTTGAAACCTTCCAATTTTTATCATTAAAAGTAACTACACAACCCTCATCACCGAGTTTCCCTGCTGAAATTAAATTTCTACTTAGTTTTGGAACATGTCTTACCTCATGTAGTAGCCAATGATTCCCATTCTGCAACTTAATCTTAATTTTTCCCTTTCCAACAATTTGATAGGGTTCATTATCCCCCAAATAAACAAGCCCAAAATCCCCTTGGACATAATCAATGAAATAACCTCGATGAGATGTAGCATGAAATGAAGCACCAGAATCTAAAACCCATGAATCATCAATACTCTCTAAAGACAGAAGCAAAGCATCCTCTTTGGATTTGTTACTTACCACATTTGCCTCCTTGTCTCCATCTGATTTATCTCCTTCATTTTTCTTTCGATTCTAGCAATCTTTCTTTTTGTGCACTGGTTTCCCACAGTACCAACAATCATTTGCTCCTCTCGATTGAGACCTCCTCCCTTTTGACTTTCCTCTTGATTTCCCACGATTTCCAGAGTTACTTCCTCTTTCAGTCGTTCTGCCCCTGCTTTGTGCATTTAAAGCACTTCCTGATGTAGATCCACCTGAGGATTTTCTATGAGTTTTCTCACTTAAAATAATACCGATCACATCATCATATTTTAGGGTACTAGATCTAGGAACAAAATTACTCATCACCATTACCAAGCCATTCCAGCTTTCAAGCAAAGAACACAAAATCAAGAGAGCCCTAATTTCTTCATCAAAATTGATACCCACAGAAGATAATTGACTAGTAATAGTATTAAACTCATTTAAATGATCTGCAACAGATCCACCTTCTGCCATTTTCATATTAAATAAACGCTTCATGAGAAATACCTTATTTGAAGCAGAGGGCTTTTCATACAGTGTCGCTAGGGTTTTCATCAAATCTTCTGTCATCTTTGCTTTTGTAATATTAAATGCCACTGATGGTGCCAAGCATAACCGAATGCTTTCGAGTGCCTTTTTGTCCAAAAGATCCCATTCAGCCTCTGACATAGTTCCCTGATTCTTGGCTTTTCCTTCCAACGGCTTCCATAAATCCTTCTGATATAAATAGTCTTCCATTTACATCTTCCATAACTAGAAGTTCTGCCCATTAAACCTGTCAACCCTCAACTTACCCTCATCTGCCATCGCTCCCACTCAACTGTGAGACTCCCACTTAACCGTGAGACTTTCCTGCAGAGGATAACTGAAAGACAACCTTGCTCTAATACCACTTGTTAGGATAAACCACAGAAAGAAATAAAAACTACATGCAAATATAACCAATAATAGAAAATAATAGAACATACAGAAATGAACACAAGGCACCAAGATTTAACGTGGTTCACCCAATCCCTAGGCTACGTCCACCAAACAGCAAGTCCGATCTTATTACAATCCAGTGATTACAACCTGATTACAATCTGTAATCCCTTACAGCTCAATACCGCCGCAAGAACCAATTTCGTATCACCACATTATTAAAAAAATACCCAACCCTAAACCCTTTTATACAAGTATTAAACTGCTTTAGGGTTATAACATGTTGGCCATATGTCGGCCATAATATGTCAGCTACCATGTCGGCCACTACCCAAATTTTTTTTCCCCCACTATTTATGAAGTATGTACAGTACTTTCCTGATCAGTCACCACAATCTAACAATCTCCCACTTGGGGACTAATCAGGCTCCACACTAAACAACAGGTACTCAATAAAAAAGTTGGGGTTATGTAGAAAGAGCTAGACATGAACATACCATGAGAGCTCAGTTAGAAATACAAATTGGAAACATCTTTGAAAACTTCAAGGAATATGGGAAGGAGCTTTGTTACTTAGTAAAGGAAAGTGGGCAAAGAATGGAATAGGTAACTTCCAGTTTGATTGCAGCAGTGGTCAGTCTGGGCAATAAGAGTAATGAGGAGATAATGTCTCTAGATAATGTTGGGATGGGGAGTCCAAGAGGACCTAGTAAGAGAACTAGGTAGAGCATGAGGAAAAAGGTCACTGAGGCTCCTGCTTTAGCTTCGACTAAAGTTATCTAGAGTATGACAAAAGTAGTAAAATGTGGCAAATATCATCAAAGAGCTTTTGTAGGTGCCAGTCATGGGTGCTAGTGTGTTGGTTGCTAGTTAGTTTGGTTTTACTAGTTTTGTTATTTTTTTCCAGCTTATTTAAAACTCCAAGCTCTAGGTCCTTGTAAAATGTGGTTGCTTTCATTTGGTTTAAACCTGTTGTTTTAGGTCCCTATAAAACCTAGTTTTTTGTGTTGGTTTTATCTTTTCTTCAGGTTTTAGGTCCTTGTAAAACCTGATGGTGCTTAATGTTTATCTCTAGTTTATTGTAAAGGGTTTTGGGTCCCTTCAAAACCTATTTTTAACAAATTGGTGAGCTATATGACAAAATAAGGTAAAAATCCTATCATGTGTTTTAATTGTGGAAAAGTAGGACATCTGACATTAGAATGCACATTATGAGATAATAAAAATAAAATTTAAACATTGGAGAGCAATATGATTTTCATGTTATATTTTTTAGAAATTTGGTCATGCAACATATAATTGCAAATACCAGTTCTCTATTAACAAGGTCAACAAAAGAAACAAAATTGAAAATCAAGAATGAGTTAGAGAAGAAATGAAGAAAATCTAGATAAAGAAGGATGAAGATGCAACCTTAGTGGAAAAATCCCTTGTCATCAAGCATGGGGAATTCATCCACCAACTAAGAAAGTAAGTAAATGCTTATGGACTTAAACTTCAATGGATTACCAATAAGTCTCATAGATCATTAGAGTTATAACATTTATTAGCATAATAATATGCATTGGTGATAAAAGTTATGAAAAATAGAAGTTGAAATAAATTTAGTTATACATAGAGTGATGTATGTGTAGTCACCCAAAAATGGTAATCTAGAACATGAGCCCCCTTTCTATCAAATGCTTATCCTTGTTCAAATCCTTATTTTATTATTTATTTAATTTTATCCTATGGTTTGACCACTATGTCCTAAGTCTTTATTTAATTAGAAGAAATTGCTCCCTTTTAATTAAATATGATCCACAAATCCCACTTATTCGTACATGTGCACATAAAAGGTATTTCCTATTTTAAAAATAAAAGAAAAATCATTTTTGTCTACATCTTGAATCCACCCTTTCTAAGGCAATAGAATCTCTATTTTTCCTCTTATTCTCCTCCACACATCTTTTGCCTCTTAAACACAACTATTAATCTTGCCTCTCAATATTCTTGTGCACAAAGTCAAGACGAAGATTATTCTCCATTGTAAGTTTTGCCTCATAATGTCTATCATCCATTTTCTTTATAAGGAGGCTCTCTCCCCACTCTCTCATGATATTATACTATCACACAAGTCTGATACTGTAGGATTTACTCTAGATTACTTTGAGAATTCACCACACTCTTGACATTATTGCATTGTTGGAACATCTTGCATCTCATTATATTATAATCTTCATCATAGAATATCTCTTGAACTGTTAGCTTAGATCTTTACTTTCTTTCAATTAGATTAAATTTTACTTTTCTTGCATTTCATCTCTCATTCTAGACTATTTTGCATCTCATTTAGCTTGCATCTTCATTTGAATCTCTCGTTCTATGGTGCACCTTGCAAGGGTCAGTACTAGGTTCATTTGAGAGATAAACCATCACATCTCTATGATTATTACATGTCATGGATAGAGAGATATAATCTACCATTCAAGACTCCATTTCTATTGGATTCCTTGGATAGAAGGGCTTATAGAAGTGTGCTACATTTTGTGCATACATTTTTTTCACCCACTGTGGGGCTCATACCCACGACCATAAGCTCATCGCATGACCCAAAACTACCTTTTATAGAAAGCCATTTTTGGAAACCTATTATGCCTATCATTGACATAATGAACATCAAACTTCAAATTGTATAGAGTTGAAAAACATAATATCCAATATCTTATTAATGACAGGGTAGTTGGCATTGAAATTCCTAATGACTAATGTGATGAAGATGTTATTCTTGAGCAAAGATCATATTGATGAACCTATGTCTAGTAATGGTTCCACTTCTTACAACACTCATGAACCTCCTAAAGCATCAAATATTTATAACATGCCTCCATCAAATAAATAACCTAATTATTTTTGTATTGACTATGCATACCCTCAAGGGTTACCTCTAAAAGAAACCCAAGATAATTTGTATTTGGTTGTAAAGCTTTTCAATGATACTAAGACTAAATATCCCAAACCTTTAGGTGTTGTTACCATTCCTATAATGAATACTCTAACTAGTCCTTCATTACCTCTTCAAGAGCCTACCATTCAAACCCAATATTCTCCCTTGTCCTTTGAGGTGGTTCCATGTCAAGAGGATTGTCAAAAAGACAAAGAAAAGAGTATAAAGAAATATCAAGATCAAGATCCCTCCATACTCTCGCATATTCTCCAAGATGTTATCCCTACATCTCAAGAACATTGTATTCCTCCACATCTAATTCCTTTTCCATCTCCCATGAAAGATAAAGATACCACTTCCATCACTTCTAGCGAGCTTATTGAAGATCAAGAGAAAAGTACTCTATCTATTCCATCCAAAGCTACTTTTCAAGATCAAAGTATCCCCGCATCCCCTTGTAGTACTTCTTCATATCCACCTCATATGCCCAAAATTATTCTAGATCCTTTGCATAAGAATAATATTTCTCAAGCTTCAAGTGCTCCTACTAAATATATTCATGATCCTATTGGTATAAAAATGTGTCCTAAAGATGAGAGCCTTGGCCATGTTTCTCACTCTAAAGATGTTGACATCGCTATCCATTATCCATTTACATGTTCTAAGTCTATCCTTGGTACTTACCCATCAAAGATAAAGGCTTCAAACCTTCCATATATATTGGTATCTTATGTTCCTCCATATCCTATACCTTTCACTCCTAGCTCATTATCCACTTCTCCCATTATACATCAAGATTAACAAAGACACTTATCCTTGAAAAATTTCCACTCACCCATCCATCTTAACCTATTGTATCAACATTATTCATTCACAAATCCAAAGTCTTTTGGAAGCAATTTGGATGTAAAACATAAGAATAAACACAAAAATCTATTTACAAATGAAGATCAATTTTTCTTATCTAATCAACATGTGAATAACAAAAAAGGAAAAAATATTCAAGAGACCAAAAGAGTCCACTAACCAAAGAGTAAAATAAAAACAAATATGGGTTATTAAATCCATAATTGAAAAAATACATTCTAAAGCATCCAAAAGAAAAGAAACATCAAAATCTATATCAATTCCCACATGTCTCTTAAAAGACTTGAATATTGAAAACAAATCAAAGTTGACCTTCAAGCTTCCAAAGGCTTCCACTCCATCTTCTTCAAAAAATATTCTATTATCTCATACATCTAAAATCAATCTATTTAATCCATGAATCCTCCATAATTCAATCACCCCTCATTGTGTGTTTCAATGTTGATCTTTCTCACTTTCTCACCTACCCTTATACAACCTTTTCCAACCTACACTTATCTACCATCCATCCTTCTAGCCCTCCAAATCATAAAACCTTATTCTCCATATACCTTCTCTATCATCTTCTTTTCATCACCCTATCAACATATTTGAGAATATCTTTTAGTGTCCCTAGATTATCATAACTTATCCTTCCAATAGGAGCACTATCCAAATTGAAAGAGTTAGAAATTGTTAATTTTGTATGGATCATTTTCTACAAATGTACTAACATGGCCATCATAATTGGTGTGTTTCAAATGCAGATCCCAATCTCTTATAAATATAAGTGTAGGAGACATGTCTCTATGATTAAGCATTATTAGTTAATATATATTGATAATATAAATCACAATATAACATATGTATTATACATACTATTTATGTATAATATATTATATATAATATAATATTATATATATATATATATAATATAATATATTTATAATATTATATATGTGTAGTATTTTATATATATATATATATATATATATATATATATATATAGTATCTTATGATTGAATAAATCTGACTGTAGCTATAGTCTTAACACTCCCTCTTAGCTAGGAAGGATTTGTAGAACACATTATGTTCTCAAGTATATGAAGGGATACCATCTTAGTATGACATTCAATTCACTATAAAGCTAAATTTCTCAATATTGCCTCTTTAGCCAAAAAATTAAAAAAATTATAATGCAAGATTTGAACAACACTTTAAGAATGATTCTAACTGAGATAGTGATTTTGATGAGATACAGAGGACAGAAGAAAGGAAGTGGAGGAAAGGGTTCGGGGAATAGGGGCCAGAATGAGGATAGGGTTTCAGTCCCCTCAAATGATGAATTTCTTATTCATAGGATAGAAAGGAAAAGAAAAATGATGATGGCTTATGAGAAGGGGTTGAGAATCTCTCCAAGAATATGGCTCTAGAAAAAGAGGATTATGGTGGAAAGGATCATTCCCCTGATCATAACATGGATGAGGGGGAGATGGGTGTTACAAAAGAGCTTTTGGGTAATCCTGGGACCATTCTGAAGGAAATTGGGAACCTAAAACAAAAAATGCAAATTATTTTTAAAGATTTTGAGCAGATCAACAAGATGGCCAGAGGGTAATGCACTTTGGGTCAACATATTGATAGGCTATTGGAAGTAATTGGAAATGCTAATGAGGTGAAAAATATAATGAAAAAGGTCCCAATGGTTGAAGATAAAAATAGGGTCTTGGAGAAGGCTAATAATGATTTTCAGAAGATGATGGAGAGTTTGGAGGCTAGAATGGGTAATATTGAGAAAATGATTAAGAATATTGTTGATCATAATAGTAACATTTTTTAAAAAATTGGTAGATAATGTTAGCAGTCTTCTGATAAAGGTTGAGCAAGATAAAGGGCATGATTCACCTACTATGTCCTAGAACTAGGGACCAAGTAAGCACACAAAGGCTCATTCCAAGAAGGTTGGGACACTAGTACATTAGGCCCCCATTTTTGACCAAAGGCCTATTTGGGTTGTTGAATTCATTTTTTTTGAAAAAATGGGCTCGATATGGTTGAAATTTAGACCAAATTTAGACTATGGTAAAATTGTTTAAATTTTGACCTTCAGAACATAAGAAAAAAGGTCACGGCAGTGTTAATTTTGTTTTGGGGCGCACTGTGACTGCAATGGGCAGGAGTTTGGTGCAGGGTCAACAGGAGAGGAGAAAGGAGGTAAGAATCTGGTCATTAGATATCATTCCAAGTTTGTTATCTACAAAAAGTTGCAGAGGTGGATTCCAAAGCTATTCAATGCTTTTACATTTTCTCTTTCTCTTCTACTCATTGCAATTTCAAAAACAGAGCCACTGTTAATTATTTCAGGTCACAAAGTTGTTTTATAGATGATGTTTAGGTTCAAGGTTAGCATATATTTAAGTGCAAGGATAAAGCTGTGGAAAATTTATATTTTTGATATAATGCACTATTCATTTTTTGTATTTCTTTTACATGCAAGGAATCTTGAGATGTCTTGGTGTTGGAAAACTCTGGATCAAAAATAAAGAATGTAATATGCCATAGCTACTCCCATTTTCTTTTTTACTCAAATTAGCAGCATTACCTCTGACAGAATTTGATCTAGATCCATTCACATAGGTTTGTGGCCATTTTACTATAGATTGCTTTGCAAGACATTAAATAAGAACTCAATCTTTGGGAGGATTGATATATTGTAGAACATTTGTATCTGTATTCCTTTACTCTTCATTCCAGTAGTTTATTTTCATCTTTCTGTATGGCTTGCATCCACAACATGACCTTGTTGAGTTAGGAGTCTTTTTCACTACTTTATTTAAAGAAGAAAGGAAGCTTAGCTTGCAAGTTTTCAAAATAACTTTATTGCAGAGTTTGGAGCCCCAACAATGTAAATACTATGAGGAAACTATACGAGATGCATTGTTATAAGTTATACAAGCTTTCCTAGTGCAATCTAGAAGTACCATTATAAGGAACTGTTTCTCCAAAATAGAAAATTTAATGTAGTGATTCTAGCAGATGACGTGTAGATGGGTATGCTTGTGTGGGAGAAAAAAGAAGAAGAAAAGAAGCAATTTTCTTTATCATCTCTGGCTAAAGACGCAACTCATACTCTTGAAGCTATGTTATATTCTCTCATAAATAGTCTTGCTATAAATAATTATTCATTTTTTCCCTCATGCTTGTGCTTTGAATGATTAGGAGTAGTGTGTATCTTGTTGGTGTTTCAAACTGTTGAAACTATCAAGCAACAAAATGCTTAATATCACAGTGAAATGACTCAAACAATCTAGGGATTAGCCAATTCCCAATATCAACTATATGAATGAATCACTATAACCCAACTTCAACAAAACCAAATGATGGTTTCCTACTCTTCTAGCTCTACTAAACCAAGGTAGGCATACCTAGGGATAATTCTAATGCAACTGTGTATGAAATTATCTTAGTTTCATTCTGATTCTCATCTGTTACCTTCACATACATACAAAGCTCACTTCAATTCTTCAATGCTCTCAAACTTATACACATCCCTTATCAACAGATCTGGTCATAATTCTCCTAAAATTTGCAAATATTCCTAGAAATAACGGCTACCTAAGACTCAAGAATTAGATATAAATGAGTTGAGACCATAATTTATAATTCTTGAACAAGATTGAAATAATTTTGATTTTATAAGATGAGTTGATATGCAGCAGCATAATTCATCCTTGTTTACTTATTATTTATAGGACCAGTGCCTTATCCATTGGGCAAGAAATTGACTATTGGTGGGAGATCTAATTCAAATAACTTGTATAAGAATTAATCAACTACAATAACCCATCTCCATTCTTATGAAATATCCCTTTTATGAACTCATAAACCCTACTGATTTACTGAAGCATTTATATAATTGCTTGAATTAAAAGCAAAAATAAAACCAGCATACAACCCATCTAGACTGCATTCAGCCAAATAAACCTTATTTAAATGACTTCAAAGTAAACAAACCCATAAACTGGAGATAGAAATTGATGAAACAAATATAGTGTAAATACCCTATTATATTATCCTTTTCATATGACTAATACAATAACCAATAGAAAACCAATTGAATGCCCAGCATAGATTGCCATTTCTGTCATTTCAATTTCCTTATTAGAAAGTATAATGGAAGCAAACTCAAAACCCCTGCATACTATTGGACCGACTGTATATGTACTTTTCTTGAAAGAAAACAAAAAATTACACAACTCTCAGACCATCACAATGCCTTGAAAACTCATTTATATAGATATGAGTTGCAACAAGGAAAGGGAAAATGTGATTGATAGGTGTCCAAGGAACAAAACATTGCACAAAAGACAAAAAGGTCACAACAGAATGCCAGGCATATCAAATATTCTTTTAGGTAGGCCCTTTCCTATTACTACTGTACTTATCAACTTCTAATTTGTCTCTCATTATTCCAAATCCTCATAATACATGGCTACCAGGCTAGCCAATGAGGGGTGATTTTGTGATGCGTTTAGATTAGTTTGTTCCTGTGGGTTTTCACTGCTTTCACCTTGAGCAGGCACTATTTCCTTTTTACTTTCTTCTTCCTTCAATTCTGGTGCTAATTTGTCAATGACCTGCACCTCATCTTCCTATTCCCTATCATTATCTGAACTTCTTTCCTCCAACTGCTGGTCCGAAGGAATATCTGCCATCCATGTGTTAAACTGTATGTCATCCGGCCAGCTGAACCACAGGATATCATCTTATTTCTTTAATATATAATTAGCCTCCTTTTCAAAACCAACAAATTCTTGCCTCAAAGAATCAAAAAATAACTGGACTTCAACCAATTCCTTTGTCATGGTGGCCCACCAGGCATGCCCCTTTTCATTAACAACTTTATTTATCCTTATGTAGAAAAGGTCATCCAGTTGTTTACTCCATTCATCCTTATTTTTCAATTGGTTCTTTCTATCCAAAGCACAAGGAAACAGATCAAATTTTTTATTCTTGTATTTATTCAAATAAGAAACAATTTTTAGTTGCAAAGCAACTCTCCTGTTATCAAAATCTATCAAGTCATTAGCAATATCATATAATTTTTCAATATGATCATTTGAAGACATTATAACTGAATACCATAAAAGGGTGATTTCTTTTTTCCTTTTTCCCCACTTGTTAATAATAGGTTTGAGGATTTCATCATGGGTTTTCAGTTCCTCCCATATACTTATTACTCTTGCCAACTGATAAAAAAACAAGGGCCATTCAATCTTATCTACCAAATACATTCGGGCCTTTCTAAGCTTATCCTCATATTGTGTATTTAACTCTACATGTAAAGCCCATACCTTATTTTTTTCCTCTTCAAAATCCTCAGCTGTATAATATTCTGGCCTTTGAGGTGTGTCTAGTAGTTCTAGAAGGGGGTTGGATTTAAAAGGTTCCATTGGAGGATGAGGGTATGTTATTCTTGGCCTTGTGGACTTCCCCATTACCTTGTTTTCAAGTTCAATTCTCCTTTTTACCTCCCTATTATAGGCCTCAAGATGTGTTTCATATTTACCCTGTAACTCAGACATAGCCTATTCCTCCTTCTTTGTAGTATCCAAAAGAAACTTGGAAGATTCCACATTCCAAGATGCTGCCTGCACATGTGAGGTATCAACAACTCTTCTCACAATTAAGCTTCCCATCAAGCCAGAGTCATCTGACTGCGATGATGTGGGTCTGGATCCTCTTCTCAGTGACCAACTGACAAATGTAGCTTGATCTTCAATGAATGCAGTGCCTTGAAAGTTCTCTTTATTCTAGTCTTGCAAAGTCAATTTATTTGAAATAGAACTAAAAACTAAAGCATCAGCAATATCCCAATTTGGCAACAATAAAATGTTAGATGCCTTGACCATTTTCCTCCCTTCCTCAAGGCTTATATTCTATAATTCTTTTATCATTTCTTCTTTAGTTTGGTTCTGAATGGAAGTTTCATCCATTTTTGGATGCTCTATTTTCATCTTTTTACATTTCTCCTAAAAAATGTTCATGTTTTCCCTCCATGCAAATTGTTGAAAAGCCCTAGATTTAACAAAATTGTCATCAATCAAAAATTTATGAATTGCCTGCTCTAACACAAGGTCCAATTCCCTACCACTATAATCTGCTATAGTTAGATCCAAACTTGGGAGGGAAGGTTCTGGAGGGTTTCCCTCATCTAATTCTGCTTGAGTAATAAAAATACCTCCTTGTGATCCCATCTGTTTGATCTGTTCACTAGTGAGATGTTCTTCTCCAATCCTCAGAGGGGACTAAGTGGGTGAATATTCCTCAACTTGAGGCCTTTCTTTTGTTATTACCTTTTGCCTCTTAGGACTAGGCTCATTAGGTCTCTCCTCTTGGGCTATACTAGTGGATCCTTTTATTTATTTTCCCTTATCTATAGGAACCCTTTTATTCTGAATTATAGTATACCCAGGCCTCTTTTGTCCAATTATTTTACCAGCTCCCACATTTGGGGTGAAAGCCAATCTCCTTATGACCTCTCTGGCCTTATCAAGATAGGAATCAATAAAAAATTGTTTCTTTTCATTCATGACTTCCATTATTTCAGGGAAGGTATTCATGAGTTTACTTATTTTTTCAGCCTCTGTAACAACATTATCTAAAGGATCATATTTATTATCAAAAAAATGAATGAATTCTAAGACTCAAGAATAAACTCTCAACTTTTCCTTTTTAGTTTCCTGCTCCTACAATGAGAATTCATTCCTTATAATGTCCTCTGGATAATAAGAATTGTGCTTGACCAATCTCAACTTGATTCTATGCCTCAACATCTAATTGAAAAATCCCTCAAAATCACAAAAACGGGGATTAGAGACATCCATCATATACTGCTCCAAAATTTTATGCAAAAATAGCCATCCCCCTTTTGTAATCACAAATTGATGGGCCACTGTGCAGGTAGGGAAAATCGACCCTAATTGCCTTTTCAACAAAAAAAATTTCTTCAACTCCCCCTAATTACCACAAAACTTCAGCCACTCCTACCTTCAAAGGTACTTGGTAAGGCAAAACACGAGGACTCCCTTTAAAACCATATATTCTAAAAATAGTAGAAATAGAGTAAGGGATGATATCTCCCTAATTATGTGAAAATTTCAAGTCATGGGGGTTATCCATAGGCCTAATGAGACTCATTAGTGCTTTAGGGATTCTAGGATTGTCACTCAATATAAGGCACCTCAGCTTAGAAGCAAAATATCTATCAAATCTAATAAAACTAGCATTACTTGCATCCTAGGTCATATCTGCACTCCACAACTGGACTGGCAATATTTCCCCATTCTCCTCTCTATTTAGTTCCATCTCATTACCAAAATATGTCACTCCTTTGAACAAAAACATATGCATTAATAGAGAGTACTGACCAAAAGTTTTTCCACCTTTCCCTTCACAATCCCAACTAAACCAATGTGAATTTCTTTAGCCAAAAAGGAAGCAAAATAAAAAATAACATCTACACCGAAGGAAGAAATCTGAACCATCATGTACATGAAACCAATGGGCATAAGTTCTTGCTCATCTTCACCAAAAACTCGGCATAAGGTCCTGTATATCTCTACAGCCCGAGAAGTAAAAAGACTCTTCTTAAAAGGCTCTCTAGAGGCTATAGTAATTACTGGCAAAGTTCCTATTGTACCAATATGTGCCCTCAGTGCACCTCCCCTGATTACATCCTTCTTTGCTTTATATTCATTCTCTAATTCTAGTAGATTGATTTGCACATGGTAATCTGATAATGGTTCCAAGTGAAAAACTTCTCTAATTTCTTCAGGAGTAATCAAGACCAGAGGCACACCATCCTTTCTTCTTACAACCCTAATGGCTCAGTCATAATTCTTAGCAATGGCTTCAAGCAAATCATAATCCATGAAAACACTTGGGACTACTAACTTTCCCAAATCAAAATTCCAGACATTAGCATGCAGGGCAAACAACTTCCTTTCTAAAAACCACTTTTTAAATAGGATAAGACCAGTTTGAGTAGTTATTGCATCCCTTACCCAATTCCCCTTGTCATACAAGCCATCCGATATTTTAAGCCTAGGGTTTAAGGAAATCAAATTTTTAACTTTTGCAGGCTCTATAGTAGACTTTGGGAGTAATTCTAATAAATCATCATGGACATTCATATCCATATAGTTAATTTGCCCAGAAAATGGCTTCTTAGGAGGCATTTTGACATTATTGAGAGAACTCGAATGCCACAGAGGTTATAGTATGAGTACTTACTTGACTTGCTGAACTTTTTATTCTCTGAACCTCTGTAATTGATCTTGAACAACTGAGGAATAGTTTTCACATTCTTACCAAGCTTAACATGACGAAATCAATAGGCTCTTGTGCTCAGAAAATCTATAATCTTTGTTCACGTGGGACTAGAATTAATGAAAATCTCCTGTATTATACTCTATTCTTTCAACACTTGAAGCTATCATTTATCATAAATGCATAGGACAAAAATAGAGTGGCATCGCATTTTCTTTTTTAAACTGGTGTCGTTGAACCATGAAAAATCCTACGACTTGGGAATGACAACTAGGTAGACTCGGCTTTCTTCTTAACACATTGTTAGTCAAACCAATGAAATACCTCCATCTGTACCTTTCCTTCAAGGTTGGTGCTTCAAACTGGGCCCACAAATGACCACGGACACGTGTCATCAACTCGCTAACTCGTTATACATAACTCTCAAGCACCTTTCCACAGCGATCTAGCGATAACCACTGATCTTACTTTAATCGTGTGGCAGATAATTAAAACAACCTTTAAGAACACAATGGTGGGTCCCTTACTTGTTAACTTGTTATACTTATTTATTGCACATCTCCTCATAGCGAGTTAACAAGCATCGTCGATCTAGATTTGATCGTGTGGTCAATAATTTACTGCAACAATGGTGGGCCACCACTCACCAACTCGCTATACATAACTTCCAAGCACTTCTTCATAGAAAGCTAACGATGGCCTTTGATCTTGGCTTGATCTCATGATTAGAAATCTTTGTACTTTATACATGGGAAGTGGGTCCATGAGACCGCTGTCGCTAAGCTGGCTCAACACACTGGCAAATATATATTTTTAAATCTCTTGATAACATCACATGTCTTGGGCCTCGCCATGTTTATGACTTTAGGTGGGTCGCTATGTCGCTACCGGCAAAAAAACCAACAATCCAGCTAGCAACATGGTAAGCTCCGACGAATCAAAGTTTTCTGGCTCAAAGATATTTCAACAGGATGCCACCATATAATTTGATCTGCATAGCTTAGCCTTATCACATCACTCATTCGGGGCCCACCTTTGAGGATTTTTCAGTTACATTACCATTTTTTGAGCAATCACTACATCGCTACCGGCATAAAAACCACAAATTCGGCTAGCGATATGGCAAGTTCCGGTAAGCACTTTAAAAATAATGCCCAGAAAAAGAAACTACAAAAGACAATAACCTGTAGAGGGACAAAAGTGAAACGTGCACCATATCTTCCTCGAGATCCTCAAAATTACTTCTGATCTTAGAAAGACGCCATCTTTAGAAAATTTGGGCATTCTCTATATCGCCACCAGCAAGTTGCAAGTGTTTTCAGTTAGCAACTTGATGAACTGTTGGATAAAATTAAACTCCGATGACACCACTCTGGTCTGGGACATAGTACATGGTCAATAGATCTTCCCACCAACACATTTCGTGGCACCGGACTTCACTTTTTAGTATCACACATAATTCTTTGATGGTCACTACCTCGCTATGCGTAACATACGAGCATCTTGCCATAGTGAACATGCGACAACCGTAGATTCAAATCAGATCAGACGACAAGATTAAAACCCCTTTTTCAAAAGACTTAACAACGGTGATCAAGCAGGCGGGAAAAGAATATTCGCTCCTTGTTGTTTGTTTTTTTTTTAAAAAAAATTTTCATGCTAGGAAAAACTTAAAAGGACAAACCTAAGGCTTTTCACAGATTTTTCAAAGGTATCAAAATATACAATGCCAAAACCTAAAACCCTATGACTTATTAGAAACTTCTCATCTAATTTTTTTTATGATCCTAAGAAATTTGATTTGCAAAAAATTAGACCAACATATCTGATGTAATCATTAAAAGATACTTTGTCCTCAATTGAGGGATCATTTTTGTACAATTTAATGTGAATAACACACAAATTGTATTGCACATTTATCTGCTAGATGTTGGGTACGTTGATTTGATATAATAAATTAGTGGCTGCTAGTTTTGATAGATTCAAACTTGTGAAAAAAATTCTAGAAAACATTTTTACTATCCAACATAGTTAACCTGAGAAACCAGCAACTCCATGGATATATCCACACAACCTCTGTAAGTTTTTTATATGCATAGCTATGGGTATTTTGTTTAAATTTTCAAACTTAGTGCCATCGACTTAAGTAGTCCTTGATATGTTCTACTGGTAAGTCAGTGAGTCACTACTGATATGTAAGACATGGAAACAAATAGATTCTTATTATGGGCTGGCGTATTTATTGCTTTTGGGCACTAACATACTGTAGATCTTTACTTTTGCATTAGAAACCTTGTGACTGTTAAGCAGTACAAACTTAATAATTTTACTACCTGGATCAGTGGGATCAAGAATGCTTTCGAGCACAGATCTAGGTCATTTCTTGATTTCCAACTCTTCAACTATTTTTTGTCAAATTTTCACATAACTCTTGTATCACTTCCAATCCTCTAGTAAAATTCCTGTTTACTTTGTGTTCTTGTGCTGTAACTTTTTAAGCTAAGCCAAATCTTTTTGATGTCTGGGTATTAGGCTTGCATGCTTATCCATTCAGTGAGATACATTATATGATTTTTTTCCTATTGACATGATGAATTTTGAAGAATGCATTGGTTTAGGTCTAGCCTTTTTCATACTTCATTCCTACATTTGTAGAAATGTTTCTTTCATACTGTTACTTGAATTTGTAATAGTAGCTTGTATAGTTATGGACATTTTAATCTGTAAAATATATACCCCCACTTGGTTCTACTCACCATGTCATCATTCTAGAAAGTTAATTTACAGCAAGGTAGTGCATTGTAACATTGTACATGTGTATTTCTATTGTAGTCGAGGAGAGGGATTTCTCTTCAAGCATATTTCCATAGGTACATGTGTATTTTTGTTGTAGGTTTTTATGATAATATTGAAGATGGAAGTGAATACTATTACTATCATTATTATTTTTTATGCCAAAGTTCAGCCATTGTTGTGTAATATAATTGGGAGAGTCTCCGCTCAAGTGTTTTTTCTCAATGATGTTTTGATGATAAGTGTTAAAAAGAGTCTAGTTGTAAAAAGAATGTAATGTACTTGTTGTTTCATTTTATTGAAAGTGTGTAGATGCAAATTTATCATTTGGAATGTTGGTCTATTGTAACAACTATTATACTTTTTGTTATAGTAATGAAAGAAAAGAAAGGAAATGTATATGTAGAAGTTGTAGTTGTAAAAGCTTAGAAGAAATAATAATGACAAATTTTTTGTTTTATAAATATAGTTCTGTTGGTATCATATTTTTCTTGTATTTTTGTTTTAATAATACATAATTATATTGTATCATTTAGACAACAGTTTCATATTCAGAAAAAGAACAAAAAGAAAAAAAAAATTGAGTGTGTTTCTCTCTTCAACTCTAGAACATTCAACTTAAACATCAACACATAAAGATAATAATTTGAAATCTAGTGTGTTTAGTGCTTGGAGTTGTACCCTCAATACCTAGGCCATGTGGGCTATAAAACATGATATTCATGTGATTCTATGTTAGATGATGATGATAATAATGAATAATCACCATCTACTACTAGCTCATGTAGTGATAAAAGGTCTTCAATGCACCTCTAACTACAAGTATGCCATGGAAAACTTGTGATGGAGATGACTACTCAAACTAATAGACTATCATGGAAATTTTTTGATGAAGATGACACCTACAAATACTAGACTATCTTCAAAAACTTATGATGAAGATGGCACCTAAATTTACTAGACTATAATTGAATTGATGTACTTTGGATCCTTCACCGAAAGTCTCTATCATTTTGTTAGAAGATGATTTATCTTCTAGTTCAATCAAAAGAATCTCTCTCCTATATTTCAACATTACATTTAATTGTTGCATTGCAATTAGGTCTTCTCTACAAGGGTTTCCATTTGGATGAATAACAAACTATCATGGAAAAATTGTGCTGAAGATGCCACCTGCAACTATTACCCTATCATAGAAAAATTGTGATGAAGATGCCATTAAAAACTATTGGACTATCATGTGTACAATTCACAAAATGATTCCAACATATGAAATTAAGTGTACTACATAAGATAGTGATGACTGAATTTCCATGCCCTCCAAATTTGGTGGTTGTAACATTTATACCAATTTCATTTGTGGGATACACACTCTTAATAACTTAGTTAGCCTTGCGACTAAGGTCGATGGGCAATGTTGACACATGCAACCTGAGCATGAGTTTGAATTTGGTATTTCCTTGGGGATATTTACTTATTTGCCAAATAGAAGGTATCATCTCCATTTTGTCTGTCATGATAAGTTGTCATAGGTTTTTTGAATGAATTTATTATCTAATGTGTATTTCTTCTCATAGAATGAACTTAGCCGAATGAAGGTGAACATGTGAATGCTTGATGACCCGGTTCAAGAATATTGTGTATATAGAGGCCTTGCACATTCTAGTATAATTTTTCCCTCATATAAGGTCACTTATGGATTCAGGAAAATGCAAGATGCATTTTCAAAGGGTGTCTTTTGTTAGTTTTGAGACACCAATCACTATTGAAATAAATAATTTATCCTCAGCAAGATATTACTTCAAATTGTCATAATCTATGACTTTTGTTGATAGGTTTAGACATCTCTCTCACAAGTAGATCGGTGAAGCTAATTACAGATGATACCAATCCAGATAATACATGCTCAAAGGAATTTTCTACTAATAACATTAGGAGTGGATAAGAGTAGGTAGTTATTAAAACCATTTCAAATGACATGGTGATGTATGAACTCCCATTAAATTTCTCACATAAGCATGATTTAGATGTTGAATTGAGATCTCCAATCGAACATGTTCATGGTAGTGAAGCTTGCAACTCCAACAAGACTTGTCATACTAATAAATTAGGATTACATCTAGAAAATCATCCTAGGTGGAAAGTGAGACATAATGAGAGTGAATCACAAGGGAATTTAATGGTGGATTCTACCAAACAAAGAGATCATGCTTATCATTTACTCTAGCAATTCTTACATAAAACATCATTAAAATAATTATTCCCTTTGATAGTGTCAAAGAGTGTATATATACAATATTTTTGAATTTTTTTTGTGCTAAATGAACCTTTTGTGATCAAGTCTTGTAAATTTCTTGGTTGGTACAACTACAGATTTCTTATTGGCTTTGTACTAGTACCCAAGATTAACATTGGTGACATTAGTAGAATTCCAAGTTTTTCTCTTGTATTCCTATTAATTGTACTTGATTGTTGAATATGTTAAAGAAGAAACAAATGCCAGTTAATTTACAGATTGGAACTGACCTGAATTGCTTGATGTATTTTTTAAATGTTGAGATGCATATACTAAGAATTTTTTGTTGTTGCAGGCCAAGCCAAAACTGACAGATAGGTCAAAGCTTCCAACTATTGTGGATCCTGTGATTAAAGAGTTGTTGAACTTGAAATATCTTCAGCGAGTAAGTATATTTTTCTGTGAAGAAAGACCATGCCTGACAATATGAACCTAGAACAAAATAATGAGACAATGGCTACATTGTGGGCTCAATTTCGAAGAAAACCTGATAAATGTTATTGTCCTTGCAAAAAGTGTAAGGGCTTAAAGAATCAAAGAATTCTAATCACAACAGCCTGGAGTCATTGTAGGCATTATGGTCATGTTGAAGGGGGCCACAATTTTCATCCATTGCTGAATGTGGATTTCCTACTGCAGGAACATGGAGGTGTGAATATCCAAGCTGAGGATAACACTCCCATGGAAGAAGATGATAATGTGCCAGAGGACACGATTGAAGAAGATGGTATTGAGGCAAGTGACGAAGAGGCTCACAATGATGCTACTAGCGAATCTGATAATAATGATGAAGATGGTCTTGATATACCTTTACTTGAGAATGCACACGAGCCCTTATATGAAGGCTCCCAAACAACTCTATTGTCGGCTATAGTGTTGTTGGTGAACTTAAAGGTTATGAATAGTATATCCAATGTAGAAATGTCATGTATGCTAAGGTATGTCATTTTTGTCATCTTCAATGTTAGCATACAATTACTATTCATTATATTAACAATGCATATTTTTTGTTGTAAGTTGATTAGTGAGTTTTTGTTACCACCATCAAACATTTTGCCTCGTTCGTACCGAGAATTATCTAACATTATGGATTAGATTGGAATGAAGTATCAGACAACACATGCATGTCCCAATGATCACATTCTATATCATAAACAACATGAATTTGCAACAGAATGCCCTCATTGTCATGTTAGTAGATATCAGTCAAATCAAATAACAAAAAATGTGCCTCACAAGGTTCTTCGATACATTCTCATTATTCTATGTCTTGAACAGTTATTTAGGTGCATTAGCTTGGCACAATTTATGGATTACCATGCATGCAATAGAAGTCAAGATGACATTATGCGAATGCCTACCGATGCTTCTGGAAAGAAACATGGTCACACTTTAAAGAAGAACCTCATAATTTGAAACTTTCATTGGTGGTGGATAGTGTCAATCCATATGGAGATATGAGATCTGTTTACTCAGTATGGCCTATTTTTGTTATTAACAATAACATTTCTCCTTAGATGTCCATAAAGAGGGAGCACATAATGTTGTCAATGATTGTGCCAGGTATTTTTTTATTTTATAGTTATCTAAATTAATTTATAAATAGTGCATGAAAATGGTTATAATAATTACAGAATGTTTATGTTCATTCAATTGCTACGTAAATACCAATCTAAAGATATGAACATGTATATTGAGCCCCTAATTGACGAGTTGTTTAAGTTATGGAATGGAATCACTATGTATGACATCTCTAGACCAATAGGACATCGACAATTTCAATTCCATGCAATGCTTGTATGGACAATACATGATGCCCCTGTGCTAACTCATTTTTGTGGTATGTTATATTGTTAAGATTACATATTTTTGGTATGTTATACTAGTTACACATTACTATTAAATGCTTAAGTTGTACATGATCATTGTACATGATCCAATTATACATGATCTTTTAGGTCTTTAAACAAAAGGAAAATTTGCATGTCCAGTTTGTCGTCCAAAGATGAAATTTCATCATTTGAGAGGTTTAGGAAAGAAGGTGTTTGATGAGTTTAGACACTTTCTCCACCATAATCATAAGTATCGAATTGCCGAAAAACATCTTTTCAATGGGAAACAAGAGACATCATCAAGGCCATGAAGAATGACACCTCATTTATAGAAGTTGGAATACAATCGACTAAATCGTCAAGGTAATGTCCAATTGGTCGTCCAAAGTTTACAATTTGCATTTTGATATTGTCTTATATTTACTAATGTTGTAACTGATGCTTGTGAAGGTCGTCAAGGAATCAATGACCAACTTCCTAGAGGAATGAAAAGTTATCCTACTCAATTTAGTAGGTTACCATACTACAAGGATCTCCCAATCACGCATTTGTTTGATGCTATGCATATTGGAAAGAATGTAACAGAGACACTATGGAAAATGTTGGATGGAAGGTGTGATAGAGAACAAATTGCTAAAATTTGTAATGACATTCATGAATCTAATCATGCACTAAAAGTTTTCATTGAATAAAATAGGAATGGAGACCACATAAATACAAGTGCCCTTCCTTGGTTATTAATGGAGCAACAAAGTGATGCATTGAAAGAAGTCATTAAAAAAAACAAAATTTCCAATAGGATTTGCTACAAATATAAGCATTCTTCTATCAAAGAAAGGTGATTTTGGGATAGAATTGAAGACACATGATTGGCATACCTTCCTCAAGGTAAGTCATGTTTTCTATTTACAGTATATTTTTAAGATTGAATGTAGTACCAGTTGCATTATTTAATAATATATTGAAATGATCATTTTTTAATGATTACAGTTTGTCCTACCTCTATCCCTTCCACAACAGTTTGACAACAGTATTAAACAAGTTATATATGATCTTGGAAAATACATGGGGTTAGAAGAGTGTTTTTTCTTAGATTTGTAGCTTTTTATTTGAAATCTATTGTATAATTTTATTTGAAATCTCCTCTATGTGTTTTTGCATATTGAATCTCTTTTAGGTGGTTATCATCTAAAGAAAATGATAAAAAAGATATAAAATATTGGAAGAGAAAAATTCCACAGTTTATGTGTGAAATGCAAAAGTGTTTACCTCCAACGTTTTTCAATGCTCAAGAACCCTACTTCATACATCAAGTTGAGGAGATTGAATTGTGTGGACCTGTACAAGCTAGATCAATGTGGATCGTTGAGAGGCACTTGAAATTTATGAAGGGCTTGGTTTGACAAAGAGCACGTCCTAAGGGTTCTATGATATACCAGACCATGGTATATATTAGTGAATATCTTCCAAAGTTTGCAATAGGTATCCATGTAGATCGCATTTGGGATCCCAACTGTAATGACAAATTCAAAGGGGAGTACCTGACAGGGAAAGGTAGATTGAGGAGGGTGACAGGTAATTATAAGTTTTTTTTTGTAATTTAACAATTCTTATCTATAATCAATAAATATAAGTTGTTTCTAACTGGTGTAATTTTCTTCTTTATAGTTGGTCGTGAGTGGGATGCACTACACTTGTACATTGCAAAAAATCTTAATTGGATAATAGTGTGGATTGAACAGTCTCAAGAAAATGATCGCTCATTAACATGGGATGGTGTTGCATTGTTGGTTAAAGAAGCTCATCATAATGGAGATTCCAATGTTACGCCAATGGCACTTGATCTAATATATGGCTTAAGAGATACAAAGGTATGCATAAGATTACTAATCATGAGACATAAGTTTAATATCAACTCACAGATCAATGAGAAGATTCTTGACATGTTTGAATAATTTTAGGTCAAACACCACAAAGCTATGTACTACCATGGCTATAAATTTTGCATTAAAAAGTTAGATGAAATGAAGAAAATGTGTGATTTTGAGATAAGTGCTATCTTCACAATCACCAATATTTCATCTAGAACTAACATACATCCTCAACAATCTGAAAATTGATACTATGGCATTTTGGATGATATACTTGAGTGCAACTTTGATTCATTCAAAATAGTTCTATTTGTCATCAAATGTTTTAGGTTATGACTGAATCGAAATGATCCTAATAGGATTGTTATTGAACACGATAGTGGATTTATTATGATTAGTACAAGGTCATTTGAGCCAGTCGGAGATGAGCCCTATGTTCTTCCAAGTCAATGCGAGCAAGTGTTTTACTTTGGTGTTCCAGACAAACCAGGTTGGTCATTTGTTGTTAGACATGACCCAAGAGGAAGGCCAGTAAAGTATAATGTGATCGAAGAAGAAGATATTGAAGAAGCACAAGAGGAAGTAAATGATTATCAGGAATGACAGTTACCCAATGATGAAGAAGAAGAAGATGGTGATGATTTTTTCATGCTAATGATAATGGCGATAATGATGATGATCATCATCATCATGGTGATGAAGATGGTGATGATCATGGCAATGATGGTCATGATGATGATAGTGATCAAGAGGATGATGATGGTGATGAAGATGGTGGTGGTGACGATGATGATCAAAGTGACAAGTTCAATTATGATGATGATGATGATGATGACATGGATGAAGATCATGATGATTAATGAAATATTCAGATACGATCAATGTCAACTATGATAGGGTCTTGTATGACCAAATATTTCTTTCCAAACCATATGTGCACATATAAACATTAAATAGAATATGTCAAATATTTTTTTAGATATAAACATTAGTTACACTAAATTTTTAACTTAAGACAAATGATTTACATATACAATCTACTTTATTATTAATATTTTTTTTGGTAAGTCTATTACTTTAATTTCGTTGCTGATTTCTAAGACTTACTAATTTTCTTCACAGGGCGATATGGATGCACCATCTCAGACACCTTCAATAGAGGTAAACATTAATTATTGTAAATTTTAATGTTAATATAAAAACAAATGTCATATTATTATGTTCTTTTCTTTATGGCTTTGGAGTTATTTTGTTGAAAGTATATGAATATTTGATGTCACAAATGATAGGAATAAGCTACAATGATCGCTGATCAAATGCAATCTAAAATATGGGCATCATATCTACATGACATTGGCCTTAGTACTGACCCTGTATTCATCACCCAACAAATTATGCAAAGATACACTGATGAGCTTGTTAGAATTATCATCAAGGGTGACAGAAGTAAGGAGAAAGAGGCACTGAGAATAGAATTGGATCGCAGAATCCAATCTTTGAAAGTAAGCAATAAGAGAATTTCAATAGATATTAATCTTTTATAGTATCTTATGGATCATGATCTCTAATTTTATGTGTTCTTGTATAGACATATGTGCCAGTTGCGAGGTCACATGGTGAACATGGTCAGGATTGTTGCACAATACCTTCGTGTAAGTAACACTTTGTTTGTTTTGATCAACATTATAACACTTACCTTTTTTTCTGTGGATGTTTCTCGCTAGTATCCCACTTGATATTTATCCATTGCAAATGTCTTTTCTAACAATATTCTATTCTTTAGTTCATGATGAAGTGCAGACTCCTCCTTTAGTTGGCGGTCCACTATTATCAGCTGCATTGTCGGCAACAAGGACCATGCAAACATCATCGTCTATGCCCAGTAGAACTGGTAAAACCTTGTTTTGCTATATTTTGTAATGTGTTATATTTTATAATGTCTTTCTAGAAGTTGATAAACAATGAACTAGCCTATTAGTGCTTAAATGATGTCTACAAAAGCTTGCATACACACAAACACATGCATACACACACCACACATACATACATACATGCATACATACATATATATAGAGCTACACATAGAGAGAGATGGACATAGGCAGGGAGGTAGACCAACAGAGAGCAGTACTAAAATTGTCATTTAATTGTATGATGTTTTAGTTGATAGAACAACAAAGAGCAGTACTATTGAAGCTGATCCATTTCCTGGAGTAGTTTGTGTGATTAGTACTGGTTCGTATGAAGGCACATTGTTGTTGAATAAGAAACCTATGTTTCCATTAAGAGAACAAAATCTTCTAGGTGCTTTAAAATTGATATTATTTAAAGTGTAAATTTAGTTTACTTTTACATTACTCATTTTGGACTGATAAATCCTTTATGTTTTTGTAGGTAATAATGCTTTCTTTGAACATCTTTTTCATATGACATTGAGACTATTTGGACCCACCATATGTAAAAGGTACGTAGTTTCATATCATTGCTACATAATTTTTGTTTTCTTCTATTTATTGTAATATATTAAAGTTATTAATCTAACAATCTATTTATTTTTAAAAAGGTTGAATTTACAAGCTATGGAATTAAAAAATCAGCTGATTGCATCCATTGAGGATAAATTTGGGAAAAACATTTTTGACACTGGCCTACTTCTGAAAAGAGCAGCAAAGCATATAAATGTTGTTTCATATGGAGCCTGATCAGTCCCCAAGTGGGAGATTGTTAGAATATGGTGACTGATCAGGGAAGTACTGTACATACTTCATAAATAGTGGGGTTTGAGGCATCGCCCCAAAATTTTTTTTTGGGCCGTGGCCGACATGGTAGCTGACATATTATGGCCGACATATGGCCGACATGTTGTAACCCTAAAATGAATAAAATACTTGTATAAAAGGGTTTAGGGTTAGGTATTTTTCATTATGTTGTGATGCGAAATTGGTTCTTGCGACGGTATTGAGCTATAAGGGATTACGGATTGTAATTAGGTTGTAATCACTGGATTGTAATAAGATCGGACTTGCTGTTTGGTGGACATAGCCCAGGGATTGGGTGAACCACATTAAATCTTGGTGCCTTGTGTTCATTTTTGTGTGATCTATTATTTTCTATTATTGGTTATATTTGCATGTAGTTTTTTATTTCTGTCTGTGGTTTATCCTAACAATAAAAACTATGAGGGATCAATATAGAAGGGCTCTTAAGGATAACCCAAAGTACGACTGTCCTCCTATGATTCCACTGATGGAGTGGAATGAAATAATAGAAGATGCAAAGGAGAAAAGGCTATGTGAAGATAGAGATAATGAAGCAGGACAAGGCAAAAAGAGGTATGTCATTATAGTATTAAGTACATTGTAATCATGCACTAATTATTGATATTTGTAAATATATAATCTAAGATGTTTGAATTTTTTCATAGATTGCAGGACACATCTGTGGCTAGAAAAGGGAGAATAGAAAAGGTTGGCCAACACAAACTTGGCTCTGGTGGTTATATGAATCTGCAGTCTCAACTTGTAAGTAGAGCAATGAATTTTGTATTTTTTTTTTTAATATAATGTTGCAAATAGTTTTGTTTAATGAAACCATACATGGAAAACTGACATTATCAAGGCAAAAACATAGCACACAGATTTCAATGTGGAGGTCATAGATGAAGATAGAAAAATTACCTTGAAGGAAGGCTATAAAGTTGTGGTTGCATGCCTACGTGAAGAATCTGTAAGCCTTGCCCAAGAATCTAGTGCACCAAATGATATCTCATAGGTAAATTGGTTAGATGAAAAGTAAATGAAATTAAATAGTTGAGAAGATTCTTTTTTGGTATTAGTTTTAAACATAAATTGACTACATAACAATGTCCATAACATTTTACTGCAACCTTCATATCCTACCATAGAACCTGCTCCTGACAAAGGCCATGATGTGCATTATAGTGGTGGAGATATTAATTTGCTATTGGAAATTAATTATGCAATTATGAATACAATTTAACATCTTCAATTGGAATTTGACATGTATCCTTTTTTTGAATATTTCAGAGCATGTTGAACGTCATGCTGAATCAGTGGACCATGTTCCAAGTGTTCAACATGTTGACGCGATGGCAGATCAAAATGTTAATGTAGATGATGTGGCATTTTCAAGTAAGAAAAATGCATTTTATGTTGTACTCGTACTTAATTACAAACTTGTAACAGTTAGAAAAAGAAAAAGAGTATGCCAATTTATCACATTCACTTGTTCTTGCAATAAAGCCCCCTTTAGTGCAGCAACCTCCTGCTCCTCCAAAAAGAAGGAGCCATCATATTTGACATTACATGTGCTAGAAGAGGAGGAGAATGAAGTAGATATGGATGCTCCTATGAGTGCTTTTCTGAAGAGAGCTAAGAAAAACAAAAAAAAGAAATGATGTTTTAAAAATCTTCTTTGATAAACCTTGTTGGATAATGAAAGAACTTTGTTTTAAGTAATTTTGTATGAATGATTCGTATTAATAGCAATTTTTAGTTTATGTTAATGAATATTGTTATGTGTTAATGAAGTTTTGATTATTATTGTGTATTAATGAATTTTATATTATATTAATGAATGTTATGTGATTGTATTGATTGAATGTTATAGTTCATAAATGGATGAATGAATGAATGAAGTATGTAATTAAATGATAATGGGTACTTTAGATTGGTGTTAGGGGGAGGGGGTGAGGCTAGATGAGTTTCCACCTTCACGTGGTTGGCCTTGTTAAGTAGGGAATATTATAGTATTCTTGAACCCAAGTGAAGCTCAAATTTGTTAAGTCTTCAAACACACATCCCAATTCTCTTTAATGAGACTAAAGTTTTTTCACTTGTAATAGTCTTATTGTAGTTATCTTTTGGTTCCTTGAACATATAGTTCTTGCTTAGTTTAAATCCCAATTATTAGATATTTTTCCACATTGGAGTTAGTTTGGCATAGAAACCTACATATTTTATTATATATATTTAGTCAACTGAAAGCAATGTAGAAAGCATTCACATAGTTGATGTCTAACAAAAGAAGACAAGATGCATATACTATTTAGCATGGAAATCCTTGTAGGTGAATTGTGTGTGTATGTACACACACACACACACACACACATATATGTATGTATGTATATAACTCTGAAAAAATGTGTAGACTCATTTAGCAAGAGACACCAACCTCAAATCCTGCAATGCAGAAGGAACTGACCTTTGAAATGCAAAGTGTTTATAATGTAGGTAGATTTGCCTTAGATCTCCTTCGAGGTCTTCAACAAATCTGCCTTGTACTTATGAATAATCCACCAAGATTTGATATAATATTTTTCAATAAATTCTCTAAACTTGGAATATACTTCCATAAAAATTCTACCTTAGATCTGCTTATCATATTCAAAATAAGCCTTCACATGTCTATTCACTTAGGTCTGATTTAGGTCTTCCACAAATTTGGCTTATAATTATGCTCTTGAATCTCTTAAAATCTTCTTTGTATTCAAATGATATTTAATGAACTGATTGATACAAATTTCCTCATACTTGAATCCAAATATCATTATCATTGTCAAACATAACATAGACATAAAATCATTTTGGTTATTCGCTTGTTATACAAGTTAGTCTTATCTTTTTGGTTTTCACAAGTCATGCACTTATGCATCTTTGGGATATCCACAAGCTATTAGAGATGTTTGGATGGTTCATGTCCTCTTTTTTTTTTGTGTTGTTTGTAGGGTTTTTTCCATGAAGTCTAAGGATAGACATGTTGGATGTTTGTGATAGACATGTCCACCTATAAATGTAGAAAAAATGCAAAGAAAAGCTTGTAAGGGTTTTAGGTGTCTTTAGGCCTAGTACAACTTGTAAGGGTTTTAGGTGTCTTCGGAAGGGTTAGTGAAGTTATAAAACCTTTGAAAAGTTTAGTGAAATATATTAAAGGCATATATGATTGTAAGTTGTCGAAGTTGACACTTTGTGTCAACTTAGACAACAAATTTTAGTTTATAACTAACTAGTAACAGTCAGGTAGTTAGAAAACAGTGGTTGTTTACTGTTGTTTGGTTATTAAGAAGGGATTTTTTGAGTGTTTGGGGGAGAAGTAGAGTTGGGGTGGTGAGACAAGGCATTGTGAAAAAATTTTAATCAATAAAATAATCCTGTTCTCTGCAATTTTGTATCTGTCCCATGGAACAATGAGTTCCTATGATGTATCAAATGCATTTTGACTAATATTTAATGTGAGAACATTTTATTATTTTTTTAATCTTTTCCATGCATTCTTTTAATTTTCATTGTGGGTTGAGTAAGGAATAATAGACTGGTGCATTCAAACCAGTGACTGGTTAGGCATAGTCAACTATACTTATTCTGAAGTTTCCAATGTAGATTCTCTCCTACCACCTGTAGTCACTATTATTGGTGGGAGACAATGAGGTTGTGATAATTTATTTGTACTATATTAACCAAATGCAAGAGATTGGGAAAACTTGGTGTAAGTGTAGTGTTGGATGGTATTTGTTAATGGAGGTTTAGCCTGGATTAGACACCAGTCTAATAGACAGTGGATCATTTCATGTTTGAAGATGTTTGGGGGGTGAATCCTTCATGTTTGGGGGGTGTCTCTATTACCAAAAATGAGATAGTAGAGCACTACTAGTGTTATGATGGGCAAAATATGTCTTTCATTGCGATAGACTATTTCTAAGTCATTTGTGTTGTTTCTTGCTATTGTCAAGCAGTCTTTGTTTTCCTTGAGACCATGAACAAAATTATCTACCATTTTTGCTAATGATAAACTTTTGACTTGAACAATGATAAATTTTATTATTAATCATTATAGTGGAACAACTTTTGACTTGTTCAAAAATTTTAGTCAAAGGTGTTGGAATTGATAGTGAACCCCAAGCTCCTAGAAATCACCTTCAACAAAAATGCATGTTACATCTGTGTCTGAGAGAGAATATGATCCAAAAAGCATGCCTACTTTGGTGATTTGGCTGTTATTTTAGCACTACAAAGTGTCTTATAGTGTTTCTCATTTTCTTAAATAATAGGCAATTAGTTCATGATTTCATCATATCTTATAGTGGAACAACTCCAAGAATCTTGGGTAAATTGCTTGCTATAAGACTTTCTTGTATAGGACACTCAATAATGTGGGCTAAGTGGTGGGCACAAAGAGGAACAAGAAAGGATCTCTACAAGTGCACGGTGTAGTAGAATTCAAAAATGAAATTGAAGTGCTCTCATATATTCATTATAAGAATCTAGTTAGGAAAATTGGCTTTCATCTCCATTAATGATGGAACTTACAATGATGCATATCCACAACAATCTTTAACTTCCAACAAACAAGTTAAACCTGAAGATAAGTTGTTTGAAGACCTGGTTGACTTTGCCAAGGCAAAATGTAAAACTTCACCTAGTAAAAGCAAAAGTTTTTTAAAATTAGAGGTTGTTCTCTAGGATGGTTTGTACTACATATCTTCAAGTAGCTTGCTACAAAGTGATGGTTTAGGTGTAGCATCAGTTTTATTGAAGCCACTATATAGTCTTTTGTTCAATTGAGGTTTAGTATTCATTATGTGTTATATTATTCCTAGTGCACTGCAATTTAATTTATTTCTTGTTACTTTTTTTTTTATGATATGAAACTCCTTTTGAAGATTTGTATATTGAAATAAACATATGTTCTTACCTAGAAGGTAAATGATTTTAGTAACAATGCGAAAAGATCCATATATATATATATATATATATATATATATATATATATGTATGTATGTATGTATGTATGTATGTATGTATGTATGTATGTATGTATGTATGTATGTATGTATGTATGTATTATTGAAGCTTGTTCTATTTCAGATCTCAAGTAGTGTGTGAGCTATTGGTGTTTCAAACTGCTGAAACTATCAAGCAACAAAATGCTTAATATCATAGTGAAACGACTCACACAATCTAGGGATTAGCCAATTCCCAATATCAACTATATAAATGAATCACTATAACCCAACTTCAACAAAACCAAAGGATGGTTTCCTACTCTTTTGGCTCTGCTAAACTAAGGCGGGTATACCTAGGGATAATTCTAATGCAACTGTGTATGAAATTATCTTTGTTTCATTCTAATTCTCATTTGTTACCCTCACATACATAAATAGCTCACTTCAATTCTTCAATGCTCTCAAACTTATACACATCCCTTATCAACAGATCTGGTCATAATTCTCCTAAAATTTACAAATATTCCTGGAAATAGTAGCTACCTAAGACATAGGAATTAGATATAAATGAGTTGAGACCAGCATTTATAATTCTTGAACAGGATTGAAAATAATTTTGATTTTGTAAGATGATTTGATATGTAGCAGCAGAATTCATCCTTATTTACTTTTGATTTATAGGACTAGTGCCTTATCCATTGGGCAAGAAATTGACTATTGGCAGGAGATCTAATTCAAATAACTTGTATAAGAATTAATCAATTGCAATCACCCATCTCTATTCTTATGCAATATCCCTTTTATGAACTCATAAACCCTATTGATTTACTAAAGCATTTATATAATTGTTTGAATTAAAAGCAACGATAAAACCAGCATACAACCCATCCAAACTGCATTCAGCCAAATAAACCTTATTTAAATGACTTTAAAGTAAACAAACCCATAAACTGGAGACAAAAATTGATGACACATATATAGTGTAAATACCCCTTTGTATTATCCTTTTCATATGACTAATACAATAACCAATAGAAAACCAATTGAATGCCCAGAATAAATTGCCATTTCTATCATTTCAATTTGCTTATCAAAAAGTACAATGGAAGCAAACTCAAAACCTCTACATACTATTGGACTGACTGAATATGTACTCTTTTTGAAAGAATAAAAAAATTGCACAAGTCTCGGACCATTACAATACCTTGAAAACTCATTTATATAGCATGAGTTGCAACAAGCAAATGGCAATTGTGATCTGACAAGTGTCCAAGGAACAAAGTATCATACAAAAGACAAAAACAATCACAACAAAATGCCAGGTGTATCAAATATTCCTTCAGGTAGGCCCATTCCAGTTTCTGTTGTGAATCATCAACTTTTGATTTGTCTCTCATTATTTTGGCTCCTTAGAATACGTGGCTACCAAGCTGGCCAAAGAAGAATGATCTTCTGATACCTCCAAATCGGTTTTATCCTACGGGTTCTCACTGCTTTTACCCTGAGCAGGCATTATTACCTTTTCCCCTTCTTCTTTTTTCAATTTTGGTGTAGAGGTGTCAATAACCTGCACCTTGCCTTCTTGTTTCTCATCATCATCTGAACTGTCTTCCTCTAACTGCTTGTCCAATAGAAGATCTGCCATCCAAGTGTCAAATTGTATATCATCCGGCTAGCTGAACTGTAGGATATCATTTTTCATTTTTAAAATATAACCAGCCTCCTTTTCAAAACCAACAAATTCTTGCTTCAAAGAATCAAAAAATAATTGGACTTTAACCAATTCCTCTGTCATGGTGGCCCACCAGGCATGCCCCTTTTCATTAATAACTTTATTTATCCTTGTGCAGAAAAGGTCATCCAATTCTTTACTCCACTCTTCCTTATTTTTCAATTTCTTCTTTCTATCTAAGGCACAAGGAAATAGATCAAATTTTTGATTCTTGTACTTATTCAAATAAGAAATAATTTTCAGTTGCAGAGCAACTCTCCTGTTATCAAAATCTAACAAGTCATTAGCAATATCATACAATTTTTCAACATGGTCATTGGAAGACTTTATAGCTGAATAACATAGAAGGGTTATTTCCTTTTCCCTTCTTCCCCATTTATTAACAATAGGATTCAGGGTATCATCATGAGTTTTCAATTCCTCCCATATATCTATTACTTTTACCAACTGATCAAAGAATAAGGGCCACTCAATTTTGTCCACTAAATACATTAGAGCCTTTCTAAGCTTATCATCATACTGCATATTTAACTCTACATGTAAGGCCCATAGTTTGCTCTTCTCTTCTTCAAATTCCTTAGCTGTATAATATTCAAGCCTTTGAGGTGTGTCTGGTATCTCTACAAGGGGGGTGGATTTAAAAGGTTCCACTGGAGGATGAGGGTATGTTATCCTTGGCCTTGTGGATTTCCCCATTCCCTTGTTTTCAAGTTCAATTCTCCTTTTTACCTTCCTATTATAGGCCTCAAGAAGTGTTTCATATTTATTCTGTAACTTAGACATAACCTGTTCCTCCTTCTTAGCAGTGGCCAACACAAACTTAGAAGAATCCACATTCCAATATGCTACCTATACATGTGAAGTGTCAGCAACCGTTCTTACAAGTATATTTCCCATCAACCCAAACTCATCTGATTGTGATGGTGTGGCTCTAGATCCCTTTCTCAATGGCCAACTGACCAATGCAGCTTGATCTTCAATGAATGAAGTGCCTTGTAAGTCTCTTCTATTTGGGTCTTGCAACTCTAATCTACTTGAAATAGAATTGAAAATTAATGCATCTGCAGTATCCCAATTGGGCAATAATAAAATGTTAGATGCCTTTATCATTTTCCTCCCCTCCTCAGGGCTTATATTCTGCAATTCCTTCATCATTTCTTCTTTAATTTGGTTTTGCATGGAATTTTCATCCATTTCTAGATGCTCTATTTTCATCTTTTTACATTTCTCCTCGAAAATGTTCATGTTTTTCCTCCATGCAAACTGCTGAAAAACCCTTGATTTCACAAAACTGTCATCAATCAAAAATTGATGACTTGCCTACTCTAATACAGGGTCCAACTCTCTGCCTCTATAATCAGCTATTGTTAGATCTAAACTTGGGAGAGGAAGTTCTAGAGGGTTACCCTCATCTAATTCTACTTGAATTATAAAAATATCTCCCTGTGATCCCATTTGTTCAACCTATTCACTAGTGAGCTACTCTTCTCCAATCCTTAAAGGGGACTGGGTGGGTGAATATTCCTCATCTTGAGGCCTTTCTTTTTTCATTACCTTTTGCCTCTTAGGACTAGGCTCTTTAGGTCTCTCCTCTTGGGCTATACTAGTAGATCCTATTATTTGTTTGCCCTTCTCTATAAGAACCCTTTTATTCTAAATTATAGTATATATGGGCCTCTTTTATACCATTATTTTATCAGTTCTCACATTTGGAGTGAAAGCCAACCTCCTCATGATCTCTCTGGCCTTATTAGGATATGAATCAATAAAAAATTATTTCTTTTCATTCATGACCTCCATTATTTCAAGGAACGTATTCATGAGCTTACTTATTTTGTTAGCCTTTGTAATAGCATTATCCAAAGGATCATATTTATTATCAAAACAATGAATGAATTCTAAGACTCGAGAATAAACTCTCCATTTTTTCTTTTTAGTTTCCTGCTCTTGCAATGAAAATTTATTCCTTATAATATCCTCTGGATAATAAGAATCGTGCTTGACTGGTCCCAACTTGATTCTATGCCTCAACATCTGATTGAAAAATCCCTCAAAATCACAAAAACGGGGATGAGAGATAGCCATCATATACTGCTCCAAAATTTTATGCAAAAAGATCCATCCCCCTTTTCTAATCACAAACTGATGGGCCACTGTGCAGGTAGGGAAAATTGACCCTAATTGCCTTTTCAACAAAAACATTTCTTCCACTCCCCCTAACTGCCATAAAACTTCAGACATTCCCACCTTCAAAGGAACTTGGTAAGGCAAAACATGAGGGTTCCCCTTGAAACCATAGATTCTAAAAATAGTAGAAAAAGGGTAGGGGATGATATCGCCCCAATTATGTGAAACTTTCAAGTTGTGGGGCTTATCCATAGGCCTAATGAGACTCATTAGTACCCTAGGAATTTTGGGATTGTCACTCAATATGACGCATCTCAATTTAGTAGCAAAATATCTATCAAATCTAACAAAACTAGCATTACTTGCATCCCAGGTCATATCTGCACTCCACAACTAGACTGGTAGTATTTCCCCATTCTCCTCTCTATTTAGTTACATCTCATTACCAAAATATGTCACTCCTTTGAACAAAAACATGTGCATTAATAGAGAGTACTGACCAAAAAAAAATTCCACCTTGCCCTTCGCAATCCCAACTAAACCAATGTGAATTTCTTCAACCAAAAAGGAAGAAAAATCAAAAATAACATCTACATGGAAGGAATCAATCTGAACCATCATGTACATGAAACCGATGGGCATAAATTCTTGCTCATCTTCACCAAAAACTTGACATAAGGTCCTGTATATCTCTACAGCCCGAGAAGCGAAAAGACTCTTCTTAAAAGGCTCTCTAGAGGCTGCAGTAATTACTGGAAAAGTTCCTATTGTACCAATATGTGCCCTTAGTGCACCTCCCCTAATTACATCCTTCTTTTCTTTATATTCATTCTCTAATTCTAGCAGATTGATTTGCACATGGTAGTCTGATAATGGTTCCAGGTGAAAAACCTCTCTAATTCTTCAAGAGTAATTAAGACCAGAGGCACACCATCCTTTATTCTTACAACCCTAATGGCTCGGTCATAATTCTTAGCAATGGCTTCAAGCAAATCATAATCCATGAAAACTATTGGGACTACTAACTTTCCCAAATCAAAATTCCAAACATTAGCATGTGGGGCAAACAACTTTCTTTTCGAAAACCACTTTTTAAACAAGATAAGGCAAATTTGAGTAGTTGTTGTATCCCTAACCTAGTTCCCCTTGTTATATAGGCCATCACCAATTTTAAGCCTAGGGTTTAAGGAAATTAACTTTTTAACTTGTGCAAGCTATACAGTAGATTCTAGGAGTAATTCTAATAAATCATTGTGGACATTCCTATCCATATAATTAATTTGCCTAGAGAATGGTTTGTTAGGAGGCATTTTGATAGTATTGAGAGAATTGGAATGCCACAAAGGTTATAATATGAGTACTTACTTGACTTGTTGAACTTGTTCTTCTTTGAACTTCTAAAATTTCTCTCGAACGACAGAAGAATAGTTTCATGTCTTTACCAGGCTTAACACGACACAATCAATCAGGCTCTTGTGCTCATAAAATTTGCAATCTCTATTCACGTGGGACTGGAATTAATGAATTTTTTTTTGTTATACTCTATTTCTCCCACAAAAAAAGCTCTCACTTATCATAAATGTGCTGAACAGAAAAACAAAGTGGTGTCACACTTTCTTTTTTAAACTTGTGGCATGGGGTCAAGTGAATCATTACTTTTTTTTGTTTTGTGTTTGATGAAATTGACTTACTATAGGAAGGTTTGTCAATAAATATATGATAATACTAAGTCCCATAAAATACTTGAAAACTTCATCCTTAAAATCATTCACTACACATCCATCTCACAATCTATGCATGTAAACTAAAATACCAAATTAAGCATAACTATTCATAGCTTGAAAGTAAATAAACATTCACACATATGAAAAAAGATATGATTACCCAAAAACCCTCTAATGAGAAGGTAAAACTAGGGTGGGGATGACACTCATACATCTTCACTACTACATTTATAAAGTATATCCAATGAATATTACAATGTTTGATCATGAAATATGATCTACCCTGTTAAAGGTATGCCTTGTTAAAGTCTTACAAATCCTATTACATCTTACCCTATTAAAGGATTTAAAGACCCTATTAGAAGTGTGCCTAGTAAGAGGACTTCAACTTACAATGAAGTAAGCACCCTATTCAAGGATTTATCTCAGCATGTTAGGACTACTCTATTAAGAGATTTAAATGATTCACCTATTAAAATGTCTCAACAATGATCCTTTGTTAACACTCTACTACTTGATGTTAGATCACCTCTTTTCATGTATTCTTGATCCTTCTTTGATTAGATGTATCTCTTCTATCCTCTAACTCCTTTACTATGTTCTCCTCTAACATATTCTATAAGTCATGTCTGTAGATCACAATTCCTTGGTCACACCTTGATTCTCTTTTTGCATGCACAAAATTCTCTCTCTAATCATCTCCTTACTTACATTCTATATTAGGGTTTACCCTCCTTATGAATATCTTTGTGACTTAGGGTTAGGTATGAATCAACAATTGTGATTCACCTATTGCTTAATCCTTCTCTTTTTTTTGATTGGTTGTGTGTGTTGCATTGGGATAATCAATCAAGATTCATTCTTATCATCTAGGATCTTAAAATATATCCTTGAGTTGGTTCCAAAATAATTTACATAGGGGTTTTTTCCATTACAAACAACTATGTCAAAACTATATAACTCGACACTAGAAGTCCCTGATGCTCAACATCAACTACAACTTCAATGCTAGAACTCAACATCTGAATAACTCAACATCCTTTGATTACTTAGCTCTTGAATCACTCAATATCATCTATCTACTTAACACTTGAGTGGATTGGCACCAACTATTTACTCAACATACACTAAGAATCTCACTTGATATGCACTATCTGACATGTTATGCTCCAAATGTATTACTTGTTCGACATGAACTAATCTTGTAAATGACTTAAGTGTATAAACACTCATATGTCAAAACCAATTTGAGATTAACAATCTCCCCCTTTGACATGAGTGGAAAAAAAACTTGGTCATGCATGAATACCTTTAACTTATAAGCATAACTTAGATAATCACCATCTTTACTCGGTATAATACAAAATTTCAAAATTTCAAAATTTTGCAAAACTTGACTGTACTATCATACCTCAAAATATTATAAATCCCCTTGAGTTGATTATTATATCTTGAATATTGAATCAATACTATTGTTAAGTAAATATGCATATGCTATACTTTGTTTATGTCTTTGACTCCCCCTTTATTTTGTTTCCCCCAAAACTGTATCTACTCATCACTTGGAGTCAATGTCACTAAAAAACTTATTATGGTCCCCCTTTCTTATTTCTCCGCCTATCTTATTACTCCCCCTTTTTGACACTTATGTCAAAGGGTTATACCTAAATAGTGTGTTTATCCAAAAAATATTTATGGATCTCATGTATTAGCTTCAAAGCTACATCCCAATTATCACAAGCTACCTCCAATGATTTGATTTGGATGGCCAAATTGGCAAAAAGATAAACTAAGCCTTCTAGTATAGAAAGATGGGGATCATTTTGCATTAGTGTCTCTACAAAGGCTAGCTCCTTGTGAAGTATTTCCATGTGTGGGGTCAACCGACATGGATTGGATGCTAATCAGTGTGGCCCAAATATTTTCTTCTTGAGCATGCAGGTCAACCAATTGACCTTGGGAATTCATCAAATTCTTGAAGTGCTTCTAACTCTGAGCTAGAGATCTCAACCTAGCTACACTTAACCATTAACCCTTGGAGCTACAACTTGTACACTTGTGAAATCAGTACCAACTAAAAGCAAACATCATTGAAATGTTTCTCAACTAGTGACATTGGTATCTTGTGTCTTTGTTTCATTGACTACTTAAAGTCCTCAAAATAGATAGTCATAATAGACTCAAAGCTCTCTCCCATTTTCTCTATGAATTCTCCTATTTGTACTACAATGGATTTGTTTTTCTTCCATGAAAATTTTCCAAAGGAAGGAAATGTGTTCTACACATAGAAAAATATACATACAAGTATTGATCCAAACTTGCATTGTGCACTCTTGGTTTTCATCATGGCTCCCAAATTTTCTGATAGTTGTTGCAATTGAAGCTTGATAAGGTCATAAGTACAATCCTTCTTCACTATCTTTTATCCTACATCAACATCAATACAAGGTACATTGTTTAATCTGCTTGATTGAAAGAACTTATGTGCAATAATCCTTAATACAAAAGAAATTAGGGGATCTATGATAGTATCCATTGTCATTCCTCTTTTATTCCACACTGCCCCTATGTTTTTCTCAATAACTTCTTTTGCATCACTCCTCATGGTTGTAGGTCTATCTAGGGTTGGATACCCTATTACCATTTGCACAATATTCTTGGTTATCTTGATAGGTCCATCTTCTAGCCATACTGAGTTATCATGAATTAGTTATCCAATAACTAAAACACTTATCTTCTTTAAACAAACTTAACCATTCAACCAAAGTAAATAGAAACAATAGAAAGATTCACATAAACAAATACAATAGATATGTTGACTAGGGAAACCCTTGATCAGAGGAAAAACCCCAGTGGGAATGATGCCCACAAGATGATATACTAATATAAATATTCCTTGTTAGAGTATAGAACCTGTTAAGAATCTGTTACAACATTTAGTAAAATCAGTCCCTATTAGGAGACTTTGAATCCTTGTTAGGAGATTCCAACCCTGTTAGGAGTTGTGGTACAATGTATGCAAGAAGATCCCATTGCCAAAACATGCAATTTCAACTACGAGAAGAGCTCATTGCTCAAACAAGTAATTTATTGTTATTTATCTTCCCTTCTTGTTCTTTCCTCTATCCTATCAACAAGACCAATTACTATTAGACCTTGTAGACCAAGTCATAAACCTCAAATCCAAATACCAAACCTTGGATCACTCAGAAAAACCTTGGCAATGAAGTTTCCTTTACTTCAGCACTGCTTTGCTCAACTTCACATTCCATACTCTCTGCTACTTTCCAAACATTCATAATTCACATATATCCATGCCATGATAAAGGAAAATATACTTCCTTTATACCAAGTCCATTAAACAATTCCTTGAGTTGGTTGTTAATCCTTCTCAATTAATTATTATAGGACCACATTAAGAGCATGTTACACTTAGTGATAACAAAAATCTTCCACCTTGCAACTTGAATAACCTTTTGTACACATAATATTATTACAAGTGAGCTTACCCATGCCATCCTTAACATGTCTTCTCCAAGTCCTCAACCTTGATCCTCAATTTATCAAATCTTCTAAGAGATATAACAAGTTTACCCAAACATGCCTCTATAAACTCTATCTTAGAACAAACATTACCAAAACTTACATAACTTCTAGACTTAGCCTTTCTACTTCTGATGTTAACTGAATATGCTAGATACTCAAATGTATCTCTCATAACCATGAGTGGTTGTTATGTTCAACTAGTCAAGCATATCAAATTGATCTTTCTATTGTTCTTCTGTTAGATACCACATAAGACATCAAACATGCTATATTGACATCAATGACAAACTCAATCATGAGTGTTACATATTATCATCAAACCAATATTCCAAAAATCTCTCCAATCTTCCAACAAGGCTATGTATTCAAGTTTGAATCTTCCATCTTTCCTCTTCTTTCTTTTCAATTTCAATTGCATCTTGAACTTGTGTTGTAGGTAGATGAGTATCTACCTGTCTTGTTTGAACTTGTGTTCCATCCTGTGCTTGAGTACAAACTTTTGGTACTAACAAATTTTGCACCAATTTGTTGATGTTAGCCATGGTGGTTGTTTCTTTCCTTTGATACACTACAATGGGTAATGTAGGTTGCATCATAGTAAATTAAGGGGTTTTTGATGTCTCGAGTTTCCACCTCTATAAATGTCTTCTCTGCCTCCTTAAGTTCATCTACACTCACCAATATAGGGTGACTACTTAAGTTTTCCTTGGTGGTGATGTCTAGTAGTATCTTCTTCATGTCCTCCTCTATTAGTGAATTAATATTTTGAGTCATAGTGTCAGAAACATCCTTGATCTATATGATTTTAGTGTCTACTTTTGTCACATGTAGTGGATTGGCACTCAACATTTGTATATCTGGTATATTCTATTCTAGTTGCTACTCATCTTTAGTTATTGCCTATTTTTGTTCTCATTCTTCAGTGCCTTCCATATGTTCATCCTTCTCAGTATCAACTTTAGTAACCTCAATTAATTCTTGCTCATCTTTATCTTCACCTACCTCAATAGGTTTCTCCTCAACTACCTTAGATGTTGTCAGCCCATAAATTACCTTCCAGATTTGGGTACTTTTCTGAGCAACATTTTCAATTTTAGTTTGGAGAATATTAAATGCATGATACTTAGGATAAAATCTCCTTGTATACTTCTTTATGGCTTTAGTCATCTTAGCTTTACCTAAATCTGGCATCACTCTTACAAGTGTAGTCTCTCTAATATTCCTTTCTATTGTAAAACTATATTTCCATCTTTTCTCAACTCTATCATATAAAGTATTTGGTAGAGAGTTTGAAATCTCAATTAGAGTCATCTTAAATGTTACCATCATGACATATACTGACTTTCTACTTTATCCATTTCTAGCTTTCCAAGTCTATCAAATCCAATATGTGAAAATCCACTCAAATCTACATTATTTTTTATATTTTCACATAGATAATCTAAATCAGAAGGACTGTGACTCACCACTTTAAATTGGCTATTATCATCAAATTCTATCCTCTCTTCATCTGAATTAGTTGGAGCAATGTACTTTCTCCTTTGTCTCTTCTCAGACACATCAACTTGTATAGCTTTCCTAGCTTTGTTTTGTTTTTGCTTGGCTACTTCTTCAGCTTTCTTAGTAGTAGCTCTTGTGCTAGTTTGTGTAGCTAGAACTGCAGGCTTAGGTTTTACAACCTTCTTTAATTTTTGACTACTAAGGCTTTATCTTTTCTTTTCTTCTCTATGGCTACAGGTTCTTCACTAACTTCTTCTCCTTTGACACCTTCTTCAAGCTCGACTTCATCTTCTCCTTGATCTTCTCCCTGACCTTGTGTCAGGGCCAATGGTGCTTGGGCTAGTACATCTACTTCTTCATCATCATTATCATCTTCATCATCTTCCTTTGTCCCTTCACCATATTTTTCTTTCAATTTCTTGACAATCTTGTTCTTCTTCCTTATCACTAATGTCGTCTTTAGATCCATAGTTATCTTTGATTTGGCAACATCACAATTTACAAAGTCAGTAGCCTTATTATCTACTTCTTCTTCTGCAAGAAAGGATGCAATTACTATAGATGCCTCATCCACATTGACTTCATATCCTAGTGATCTCAACCATTAACCCTTGGAGCTACAACTTGTACATTTGTGAAATCAGTATCAACTAAAAGCAAACATCATTGAAATGTTTCTCAACTAGTGACATTGGTATCTTGTGTCTTTGTTTCATTGACTACTTAAAGTCCTCAAAATAGATAGTCATAATAGACTCAAAGCTCTCTCCCATTTTCTCTATGAATTCTCCTATTTGTACTACAATGGATTTGTTTGTCTTCCATGAAACTTTTCCAAAGGAAGGAAATGTGTTCTACACATAGAAAAATATACATACAAGTATTGATCAAAACTTGCATTGTGCACTCTTGGTTTTCATCATGGCTCCCAAATTTTTTGATAGTTGTTGCAATTGAAGCTTGATAAGGTCATAAGTACAATCCTTCTTCACTATCTTTTATCCTACATCAACATCAATACAAGGTACATTGTTTAATCTGCTTGATTGAAAGAACTTATGTGCAATAATCCTTACTACCAAAGAAATTAGGGGATCTATGATAGTATCCATTGTCATTCCTCTTTTATTCCACACTGCCCCTATGTTTTTCTCAATAACTTCTTTTGCATCACTCCTCATGGTTTTAGGTCTATCTAGGGTTGGATACCCTATTACCATTTGCACAATATTCTTGGTTATCTTGATAGGTCCATCTTCTAGCCATACTGAGTTATCATGAATTTTGATTAAAATAATCTTAATCCACTTAGTCTTGAAAATATTTGGAAAATCTAGGGCATGATTAACCCTTTTATTTCTACAATTTTGTATTTCTCCTTTAGTATTCCATTTTCACACAGTTTTCCATATAGGTGTTTGATTTCCATGTCACCTATGCTACCCACCTTGCACGTGAACAACATTTCACATCTTGAATCATTAAGACTTGTGGTGGTATCACGGATAACACACCAAACAGATCTTGTTTATATGCAATATTAGGGATTGCTTTGAAATTTGGTTGTCTAATCTCATTGTTAATTAGTTGAACATTCAAGACCTACTTTCCCTCTTTAACCTTGGTAGTAGAAGAACTAGGTGCCATAATTATCACCTATGGTTTACAGAAATTCAAATAGTGTAACTCAACATACAATAAATACCTTCAAAAATTTGATGAACAATGTTGAATAGTGGTTGAATTCACTTTGAAAATGATTAGAATGATCTCTTCAATTTTCCTTTAGCTCTTCATTCTCTCTCCAAATTTGAATGATGTCAAATGAGTAAAAAATTGATCATATAGACCTCAGAACTTTGTAATTAATGCCCAGTCCTTACACAACTATAAGCTCGGCTTGAATAGAAATTTCAACTCGCTCAACCTCCATGAAGTTTACTTCTTGCTCAGAAACCACTATGAGATTGGTCAACACTATCACCTATAATAGCTCAATATCAACTATATTTCACTCGACAACTTGAGTGAAAATTTTCATGCTTGACAGTAACATGAAAATTGAAAAACTAAAGGATTTCTTCAAGATTCTAAACAAAACTTTGCATCTTTCTTCATGAAAATATAATCTTTTCAAAACTAAGTCCTTGGAAATAATTATGATATATTATTTAAATATCAGTCCCACACATACCTCTTTATTTCTTAGTTGGAGGCGGTGTCATCAACTGACCCATTGGGTGAAGAGATCCCATCAGAACTTGATGTGCTACAATCTTCCTTTCTCTTCCATGTATTTTTCATTTCATCTTTGACATTCTCAACATTTGCCTTTTCTTTGCCTTTGTTGAATCACTGCTTGGCCCTTTTGACCTTGTTGGGCAATTCTTACTTATGTGACCAATCTTCAACCAACTAAAACATGTAGTTGACTCAACCATTTTTTTTAGTCACTTCTAAAGTGTGTTCTTATGCAATTCTTAGGAACATGTCCATACTCTTGATAGTAGTGACAACTATACCTAGTATTGTAATCCTAATTATAAGATTTTCCATTGTGATTTATCTGTGTCTATTTGTTTGATGACCACTTAGGCTTGGATCTGCACTCATATGCTCTATCTTCATACTTCTGATAGTTATAGGAGTATCCTTCAAATCTTTGTGTGCTCAAGGTCTTGGTTTTGCATTCATGTGCCTGATGTCCTTGTTTGTTGCATTTGTGGCAGTGACCCATGAAATTCTGCTTAGGATTCTAATTTGTAGTCTTGCTCTTGCAAACATTAGTAGTAAACTTGTAATAAATTAAATTTTAAATAGGAAATTAGGATATTTGGCAATAATTTTAGTATTATGAGTTGTTAATGAGTAGTATCAGATTTTAGATAGCGAAGTTTATTATATAAATTTATTTTTATAATAATTAAATTTAATAATTAGAGTATAAAATAAGTTTATTAAAGTTTCAGCTAAATATTATATCATTTATTATTCACATAGATTTAGCATAGTAGTTCTCCAAGAGTTTATATCAATTAAATTTTAGAAAATTTATTTCAAAAATTTCCTATTTAAAATTTAATTTATTACAAGTTTACAACTTCACTATATTAATTATTAGTTTTTTTTTATAAAATTTAATTGAAAATAAGAATTAATAATATTTATATAATTTTCAAAATATATTATAAAGGTAAATAGATAAGTAAATTTATTATTGTGTAAGAAGAGATAATTATAGGTTGAATTTGGTCTATAAGATACAATCCTAAAAAATAAATTAACAATGATACTATTTAATAATACTAACACAACTATACTTTTAAAGCAATTATATTTGATTCCACTCAAAAAAAAATTCTAATTAACATCATTTAAACTAACACTTTATTTAATACATAACAAAAAACTCTATTGCCAAATATCCTAATTTAAAAACATACTAAAAACCTAAATTTTTTAAAAACTATCTAAAATCTGATACTAATCATTAACAACTCATAATACTAAAATTAATAAAAAAGTAAAAATAAAAATTAAGACATTAACACTACTAACTTAACTTTCAAACAATAAATTTTCAATGTTTTAAAACATTTAAATTAAACTACCTAACAATTAAAATCTAAATTTTAAACTTATTTTAAATAACTAATCTATCTTTAAACTAAAACTAAATTAAATTTATACTAACTTAAAATTAAACTAATCTAATACTAATTTAAATTTAAAACTAATCTTAATTTAATATTAATTTAAATAATCTTAAATAAAAACAAACTAACTTAATTCTAAACTAATTTTTAAAAGACACATATTAATTAAATTATATATATAAATAAAACATAATCAAAACTAACAAATATATATATATATATATATATATATATATACACTAACTTATACTAAAACTAGAACTTACACTATAACTCCAAACCCCTAACACTAACCGCCCACGACCACAAACTTCCAACTTCCAACCACATGGGCTCAGGACCCCATAAATATTTTCCCCCACCCTCACACTGCCCCAAGCCTATTTAAAAGGACATAGCCCAAAATTGTGCAGGGCATTACATTTTGTAGGAGCTGACGGAAGTAAGGGAGGTAACAACACATGGTATTTAGCCGGTGCATTTTCGTGGCTATTTAGCCAGTATCCAGGCATTCGCTATATCGCCACCGACAAATCACAAGTATTTCCCATTAGTGACTTGGAAAATCGCGATAATTTTGAACTTTGGTGACACCACTTGCAAGTTTTTTCCTACATGCATTCCTTCTTGAAATTGATAGGTCTGGGACATATCACGTGGTCATAAGATCATCCCTTGAACACATTTTGCAGCATCGGATTCCACTTTTCAGTATCACAGGTAATTTTTTGTTGATCACTATCTCGCTATGCATAACATATGAGCATCTTGCCATAGCGAGCATGCAACAATCGTGGATTCAAATCAGATCTGATAGTAGGACTAAAACCCTTTTTCATAAGACTCAACCATGATGTCCAAATAAGCAGGAGAAGAATATCCGTTCTTCACCCCTTTTTTCAAAAAGAATTCGCGCCAGGGTAAATTTTAAAAGCCAAACCTAGGGTTTTTCATAGACTTTCAAAGGTATCAAAATGCACTAGACAAAAACCTAAAACCCTATGACTTACCAGAGGATTCTCATCTAATTTTTTTTATGATTCAAAGAAAATTTGATACACAAAAAATCAAACCAACATGAGCATTATCTTTTCTTATCATAGTATTTGTGGGAAGTAATTACCTGTGTGGCCTTCCACTATTCTCTAGTTCACAATTTGATTGTGGCATTTTGTTCAAAGCAAAGCTTTATAATTACAAATCTAGGACATTTTAATAGATCATTTACTTGTGTGATGGGATAAAACCCATTTTGGTGCCCTAAAATAAGATAACTATATATAGAAACTCAATCATTGAGACATTTCGTATGGACTTGAGCTATCTTGATCTAGGCTCAGATATGTTTCTATGCATTTGCTATAACTATTTCTAGGATTTAATCTGCAATTTGAGATGCTTATTTTGTTGGCAGGTAATTTAAATAGGAAGCATTTTCTACCGCTAATGTCTGAGAGTTTGTTTTATAAATGATATCTAAGTTTATTATTATCAATATGCATGAAATCTTTAAGATCATACAAGATTTTCTTTCATCTAGAGTTGCATAGGTGTTGAAACTCCTTTATTATATACAGGTTGTTGTTGGAACTAACTGTTTGAAAACATCATAATGTGGGTTATTTTCATATTGCAACACTGTTAGCCAATCAGAAAAGATGTAGATTTAAAATCTATTTCACTTTTTTTCATCCTAAATTAAAATACATCTACATTATTAATAGTCATTTTTTGTGTTTAGGTGCAATTTATCAGATAACCCCCTTTTTGATATGTCTTTTGAGTTAGTCCTTTGCTCAAACAATAAATTAAAAGATCATTTTGTTGTAGGGCCTTGAGGTCAGAAGTGGAGATCTACCACATCCTATCATGCTCAAAAAGGGCCAAGAGTTTACTTTCACAATCAAAAGAGGAGTGGGCTCTAAAGACTGTGTAAGTGTGAATTATGATGGTTTTGTGAATGATGTGGAGAAAGGAGACACACTACTTGTTGATGGTACGTTCTCTTGTGTTGGCTTGAAAATTCATTTATTAGCTGATAAGAATAGAGTTACTAATGTTATTCGCAACATTTTCATAGCTTTCTATTTCTTATCGTTATTTGAATTTCTCTAGGGGGGATGATGTCACTACGAGTGAAGTCAAAAACATCAAATTCTATAATTTATGAAGTAATCGATGGACGAGAGCTTAAATCATGATGACACTTAAATGTGCATGGAAAAAGTGTTACCCTGCCTTCCATTAGAGGTTAAGACCATTTTATGAACTCTCAGGCATGCATAGCAAATTAGATTTATGTTGCTTATTGACATGTACATCTCAATCTGCTTCTTTCTTAGGGACTTTGATTTCATTGTGATTTCCCTTTTTTGTACCTAATATTGATTGATTGAAGTTACCTAGAATATAATTGAATGATATGTTTATCAATCTTGAAATATGTGTAATATTTGTATTTTGTTGTTACTTGTATATGTGATACATTGTTTTGACCAACATAGCATCTGAGATAGCTTAATTTGGTATTTGATAAAATCTATTTCTTGTCTCTTTTTTTTGCAGATAAAGATTGGGATGATATTAAATTTGGAGTTGAGAATGGCATAGACTATTATGTTGTTTCCTTTGTTAAAGATGCTAAGGTGGTGCATGAGTTGAAAGATTACTTTAAAAGTAAACCTTTGAAGAATTTTTTTAACTTTCCAATGTAATATAATCCTTTGCATACAGTATTGGGCTTGATATAGCATGTTCCCTTAATTTATATTTTAAATCAGAATTTAAAATGTGATAAAATATCAACGCATTTGTATTTGTAATTATGTGAAGGTTGTGGTGCGGATATCCATGTGACTGTGAAGATTGAAAGTGATGATTCAATACCAAATCTTCATTCAATTCTTTCTGCATCAGATCGAGTAAGTATAGTCTCCCTAGATCAAAGGTCTTAGTTGGATAAGTTGTTACTTTATGATTGGTGATATTGCTTTGAATGGGGTTAATAAATTATGTGAAGTCATGCTTGTCAAGCATTATATAGAAAGTGAAATGCACATGCTACTTTGTTTACTATTTAGTCATGCATGTATTTGTTTGGATGTTTGTGCTTTTCCATTGTTGGTTTTTGATGGTTTTTGTATGGCTTTGATGTAAAATACAAAATATAAAAGCTTTACTTGTGAATATGTTATAATCTTCGTTAAATTGTTGGCAAGGACTATGAGCTTCAGTAAAGATGTTTTTAAATCAATTTTTTTGATTTTATATCATTCAGTGAAATTAACTAGAATGAGACCATCATTTAGCTGCCTAACTGATTCCTAGCTATTGAGTTTTCAGATTGTAGTTTCCTCATAGAGCTCAAGATGGTTCTGTCAAGAAATGAGAGAGCAAAACTTAAATGTGGACAGTAATATCTAAATTGACACTTTGAAAGGAGGGATAGATATATTCTTTATGCTATAATTCTCACATGAAATAAATTAATGTGATTTTTTTCCTGTGTGAGTAAAATTTGTGAGGCCATATAGCCTTTGGAGATTTTTCTAAATGTGACATAAGTTGGTTAAAATGGCATAACTCTCAACTATGAAAATCTTGACATCTTCCTCATTCTGAGACTATTTGCTTCTAATGGGCATTTTTATGTCATCACAACTTCTCATAATTGATTGTACTAGGTACATTCCCATGCAAGACTTGTTGGTATCTTATGCTTATGAAATTTTGATGTATGTATTTAAACATGGCATTCTCTTCAAATTCTACTGTCGTAATTCATAAATTTGACGTTAGTTCAATCTCATAAATTATGTGTTTGTTATCTTTGTCCTCTCCATCTTTTAGCTTCACAACAAAGGTCTTAGAAGTTGTGAACTATCAAGAAACATTTTTCTGTGAGAGGAAATGCGCTTTTCCAATTCCTAATAGAGATGTTGTGGCATGCAAGGGCTATGGGTATTTTTGTGCAGCTATCATACCATGCATGGGAAAAGATCTTCTATTTGCCATAATCTTTGTCAGTGCTACCTTGAGAAGAATTTAGGGTTAGCTTTAGGTTCATTCTAGCTCTGATTCCATCTTATCACCTTTTGTTTGGGTATGAGATGCCAGATTTTGAATACATAGGATACAAGCTAGGTTTTAAAAGCTAAGAAACATTGTCTTACAAGTTAGATTTCAACAACTAAGAAATAATGATCTTATTGTTTTGTTAATTTTTACCTTCTTTTGAACTTGGTATCCAAGATTTGTTGTTTTTTCTCTCGTAAACACCACTTAACAGTATTTGGCTAGTCTCTAGCATATCTCACACACCCAAATATTCAATCGGCTCAGTTGAGGTTGAAAGATACCACCTAGAGGACTGACCAAGACAATCTCCCAAACAACAACACCCTTGTCTTTTGTCCCTATTCAGGTAAATATTTAGCTTTTTAGATGTCCAGAGTCCATATAGCAGTTTATATGTCAATTTGATTAAACTGTGAATGATCATGCATCTCTTAGTATTCATGGCTCCACTATTTGTCCAGACACCAGTGTCAGAGTGTAGAATTGTCGTGGAGTAGTGTTTCTGCAAAATAGTTTGTGTTCTCAGTTTGTAGGATCTCCATTATTTAGTACATGTGTCCAGTTTTGTGATTTGCAGAGGGAAGGGCACCATTCTTTAATGCAAGTGTCCATTTTTTATGGCCATACAAGGTTGGAGCACCCAGATATTGTGCAAGTGACCTATAGTGGTGAATATAAGTTGTGTGTCTTTGTCCTAGTCTCTGTCCTATAGAAGCATCCATCTTGAATGCTAGTGCTCCATTTGATTCTCTAGAATAAAAAATTTCTTGGATCCTTGTTCATGTGTTTCTATTCCCTTTTCTTCTATCTACTACTACCTACAATATACAGTTGTATAAGCTTATAGTTTTATGAAAGTACTTCCTTGGAGGTTTTTTGATATTTATATGCTAGTGGTCCCTTGGACATTATTGAATGTTTTCTTTCATTTAGTTTATTTATGAAAAGCATTTACATACTACTTGCATGCGAATGGACATAGCCACCTTCATTTTTAGCCACACTCATTCAAGTTATGCATGTATTGATTTTTTTATGGTATTTGTATTTTGTTTAGGATTCTAACAGTTGTCTCTTCCTTCCTGTTCTTTAGGCTATGCTAGCTCAAGGGGATCTTGGAGTAGAGCTTCCTATCGAGGAAGTTCCTTTAATCTTGGTAATTTTATAGAGTTTTTTATCATCAGTTAAAATGTTATAGATAATAATGAAATTCATTTCTTGAATTCTATATTTGCAACCATTCTTATTGAATTCCCTATATACTACCCAAGATCAGGCTAATATTTCAAATCACACTTGGTATGATGCAGTCTTCCATGCTGACACAAGTAGTGTTAACTTGGAAGGGCTTTCTATGCTTCCCTTATCACAAGGTGCACCTTCTTCTACCATGGAAGTCCAACTAGATGCTCTTGGGCTTGGAATTCAATTAATCTTCTTGACATTATTCATCTTACATTTTAATTATTTGCAAGCCAAAAAAGAAAAGATGGAGGCCAGTTTCAAAATGCCCTCTAATTTGTCATCTTGCTTGGTTTTTTAAGAACTTTTTTATCCTTCATTGTACTCATAATGCAATTTCCTAAATAGAATTTAGTTTTCACTTGCTTGATTTGATAGAAGAGCAGAATTGGGTCTAGAAGAATAGAATTTATTGTCAAATTGTTAATCCAGCCAGCTGAAGAGAACTACAGATTACTTAGCAATCAGGTTTGGAAGCCTATCATTGGATCCATGATGTAACCTGCAAAAGTGAATGGTGGATTTAGCGTTTAGACTTTGATGTATATTTTAATTTATTTTTTATAATTTCTAAAATGAAAACTACTTTTATCTATTTAGTATGTAAAGTTTTGATATTTTTTCACAGCAAGTTAAATTATGATACTTCTAGAACTAGAATTTAATTGTGTAGTTTTTCAGTTAAATTTGTTGGTCTATTTTTCATAAGTAATCAATGATAAGAACCCACTTAACTGTTCCATAATGAATTGTCCATTTATTGCCTTCCTCTTTATTTGTCTTTTTATTGCATCCATCTACTACCATCATTCTCATGAGAGAGATTCTTGTATACAAGTACTCATGAGAAATAAGTTCATAAATTCAACTAAAAAGTCATAGATTTTTATATACAGTCGATCATTTATTCATGCAAATGAATCAATAGATTGGATTCAAAAATTATATAATTGAATCCTAATAATTGTCTTATAGTTGAAATATATTTATACATAAGTAGAAAACATCATTCCATAATAAATTGGTACATATGAAACTGAGTTTAACTATAAAAAGCTTTGTGATGCACAATTTGTTTGTTAAATTAATATGTACTGAGAATTGTTCTTTTTATTTCTTACCAGGCCAGTCTTCGCTTGGGAGTGGCAGGGGAGGTGGAGGAAAAGCTCATGGGGAACATCAATAAGCTAAAGGTAGAAATGGTGAAATTGGAGGAAGCGGGACACATGGCAAGACTAAGAGATTATAGAAATAGATGTGTGAGGATGAAGATTGTATACTATGATGCCTTCAAAGAAGTGATTTTCAAGATAGAAAAAGAGAAGCTAGATTTTCATGCCAACCTTAGCAGGCTTAACCTTGTTGCCTTTTATGATAAGTTAGAAGATATGGTGGAAACCCATGATCGAATGGGGATTATGAGTCAGACCAATGGGGATAAATATGATGGACAATGGCTTGATGGGTTGAAGCATGGCCATGGAGTCTATAGATGGGCAGATGGGAGTTGTTATATGGGGACTTGGAGTAAGGGGCTCAAAGATGGGAAAGGTACATTTTATCCTGCATGTGGCAATCAGACTAGACTATGCCACCTTTTGGAATCCTCGCCTTCCAATGTGGATCAGCATGACAATCTCTCCATTGATGAGCAATCTTTTTGGAAGGAGAGAAGCTCTTCTATGTCTGATTTTGAGGTTTATTTGAATACTTCTTATGCCCCTAGCTCCGAAACAACATCCTCAAAAACCCTTGAATCTAGAATAGTAAGAACCTTTTCCTTTGATGGGATAAGAAGCTCCAGTAGTGAGGAATTTGATGATAATGACAAGGGTGTCAGAACTTGTGATCCCAAAATTTTTCCTATGCAATCTGCTGCCAAGAGAGAATATGTTCAAGGAGTTTTGATTAATGAGGTATCCAAAATAAATGTGCCTTCCAAGGCTGTGAAAAGAGGGCATAAATGGTAGCCAAATGAAAGTAAGAGACTGGGTGAAATTATCTATAAAGGGCACAAAAATTATGACTTAATGCTCAATCTGCAATTGGGAATCAAGTTTGCATATTTATTTGCATATTCATGCATATGACTAGCGACTTGCTCAATATTTTACATTTATATGGATATGCCTTGTAATGTTTATTGATTTTGCTAACAAGAAATTTAGAGTCAGACTAACAAGAGAATGAAAAATGTATATGTGTAATATTTAAATGATGAAAACAATATGATTTTAAAATGTGTATTTATTTTTAGTCAATTTCTTGTTATTGAAGAAGACTGTATTGAAGTATACTATTGAGTTTGTGTGTTTGTCCCTAAACATATTAGATTCACAAAATTTTGAATTTTCCACACTTGGTTTCAAGTGTACAAGAGATTTACATTTTAAACACCATGCATACTAATTTAGTCTCATCTATGCAATTTTTGCAATTAGTCGAAGAAAGTGGGAGTTATTGTTCTTAGTTTATTTGGCAATTTTTGTTAGCATCCTTGGAAATTGATGCATCTTTGTATCTTAAGATGCTAACTGTAACTAAACGAGTCCTTTAAGCTATACATTTAGGTGTGGTAACCAACTAATGCTAGTTGTAAGGTACACAAATTTTATATTGTGGGATTCCTTAGTTTTCCTTAATGTTCCATAGGGTTTCAGCATCCTATTATTTTTCTTTTCTTCATTGTTTACTAGTGTGACCATTTTACAGGTACTTCTTCGTATGCTGCTAAATTACTATAATCATGTTCATACTTATGAAAGCACATTGATCACTAAATTTTTTGGTCTACATAGTATCAAAGCAGTAGGAGGACAAAAGGTATTTTCTATACCTTCTTACTCTGTTTTCCATCTAATCATTGGCATAATATGTCAATTTTTGGTAACTAGACATTATTTTCAAAATTAAACATGGTGAGTGGGCTTAAAGTGGCAACTTGGTGGGGCAAGTTGGCGAGCTGACTTAGTGAGGCCACTTAGAGACACGACATGGCAAGCTGACTTGGTGAGCAATCTCGATGAACAAACCTCAAGACTGACCTTGATGAGGCACTTTGGTGGGGTGACTTGATGATCAAACTCAAAGAGTCAACTTGGTGAGCATACTTATATACACCCCATAGGAAGTACGTCTGTGTTTCATAGTAGACTAGTAGTGCAAGGAAAATGTGGGGTACTTGTCGAGGTGCAAATCTTCAATTATTTAGCCAATTAAAGTCATTTATCTCAACATATGGCTACTGAAGTTGTTCATCTGAACAACATGATGAAGATGAGTGATTAGTATGTTCTTCAAGTTCCTTTCTAAATTTTTTACTATAAATTTGTTCTAGTTGCAATACAATAGTTTTACAAACATATTTCCATGGATACTACATGGATCCTCGAACTTGAGTTTATAGAAGTCTTAGAAAGTGCATCTTTTAAGCTAAATTTCTCTCATGGATCATATGTTACAACTATCAAATTATGTATCAGATTTGTATGATCTCCATTAGGCAATTTATGGCAGGTCTTGCCTAGATTAATCACAACTGCACGCATTTGTTGGAACTATTGGAAAAAAGATAATGGGAAAGGACTAACACCATGCTACAGAAAAACTACATATGTTGGGTTGTTTATTATTTGTTTCTTTTTGTTAATAAGTAAAAATGGATCTATCATGTAATTGTGCACCTCTAGCACAGTTATTTTATTATTGCTTTTTACTACTTAGTATTTCGTGGAGTTTGATATATTTATAAATATTGTATGTTGTCAACATGTTTATTCAATGGCTGTAAATAGTAACACTACCTATGATTATGAGATTCATGCTTGCCTTATAGGTTTTATGAGATTGGTGTTGCAGCTACTCTATATGCAAATGTTGGATATTCTCAGTCTAATATATTTATTGCTTTGGCTCACCTAGGATGCAGTTCAATAGGCCTTTTTAATCATTGTATATTTTGGTGGAAATGATTCTTTGGATCCTCACCCCTCAAGATTAGGTCCTCATGTACCAGTTCCTGAATACATTGAGAACATTAAGAGAATGGCAACCTATCTCCAGGTACAATTTTCATTAGCATTTTGTGTTTAGATTTCTTCAATTTCATTTGAAAGATATAGATATTTCAATTTTTATGATGACAATTATCTAATTTGAGTTTGGGGTAAACAAATCAGGACCTCTTAGAGTCGACATGCTTGATTTTTTTAAGTTGCCCACCTGTTAATGAAGATTTGATTAGTAGTGCTTCAAGGTACTATTCTTCTTGTGTGTGTGTAATGGTTCATAATTTCATGATTCTGTAATCTACCTATTTGGCCTAATTTTTTTGGATTCTACAGTAGTATTTTTGCTCCAATAGTATGGACAAATGAATTGTGTTATTAGTATTCTGAAGCCTATGTGCAAGTCTGCAAAGAGATGGGTGTCAAGTTTATAGATTCATTACTACACTCAAGAATGGGCTCATCTTCAATCTTCAAAAGATTGAATATGAACCCATTCCAGACTGTAGTAATGAACCTCAAAGCTCCTTCAATGTGAGCATATCATGTCCTTCGAACGATCTTTCTGAAGCTGCTCTAACATTGTATCCTTCAAACTTTAGTTTATATCTGCCAACAACAAGACTACTTTGCGTCATTAGAATCATGAATAAGGAATGCAGAGGTAAGCATTTATGGGTTTTTGCTGAGAAAATGTTGATATTAAAGCAGTGGGGTTGCTTGGCATTTTATGCAAATTTGTTATGCACAAATAGGAATAAATTGAGTTTGAAATGATATATATCAGTTGTTATCTCATTTCAAAATGTGGTTAGCTTTAGGAATTCTTTTATAAGATGTTATATGAAATGATTGCTAGCTAACACTTGCCAAGGAAACATAACTTGCTTCTTCCCATAGTGAATTCTACTCAAGGTTTTGGCATTGTGAAGTGTAGCCCAATTCTTTATGTGCCAATGGCAATACTGAGAATGCTAAGAGATGGCATGGTTACTCTCGTTGATGTTATTTCTTTGTTGCATTATATGGGATTCATTACTACACTCGGGAATGGGCTCATCTTCAGTCTTTAGAAGATTGAAGATGAGCCCATTCTGAGTGTAGTAATGAATCTCAAAGCTCCTTCAACCTAAGCATATGATGTCTTTCAGACGATCTTTCTAAAGCTGCATCAACATTGTATCCTTCAGGTGTTTGATTCTTCATATTTCTTCTTTATTATTCTATAGAACAATTCTTATGGTTTAAGTTTTTTAGCATCAATTTGTAACTTTAGTTGAAAATCACTATATGTCTTTTCTTGCCAGATAGGGTTGCTTAGTTTTTATGTAAATATCTTTGCTTTTGCAGCTTGGACTTGAATTCACCACCAATGTTCTTTATACTCAGCCAACAATATATTTGTACCAAGTATAGTGCATTTTAATGGTATTGTTCATACAATGTTGATGCTTACTCAAGAATACTATTTTTATTTAGTTTTATTTGCCAAGTTTCCTTTTCAGATTGATTTTGAGCTGGTGATGCTTGAGACTCAAATGCCTACAAATACTTCATGCAGTGTCCAATCTCAAGCCTTGATCACTAGGCAAGCTCCTAGATCTTATTATAGTTTGCTTATTGCAATGTCACATCCAGTTTGCATGTGATTCTACTGACCTAAATGATCCTTAACCACAAACAACAGTAGTCTCCTCTACCCAAGATAATACAACTTTGTTTGGATTTAAATAAGAAAATTGCAGCAACATTATTAGTGAGGATTTGTGTCTTCTTAGAAACTTCTTATCTAAGAAAACCTTCTTGAGGGTTGTGAGCTTGTGTACTTCTCCTTTACATCAAAGGTTCAATGCGAGCATGTTGCTAAGACCTTGCCCAAGGTTACAAATGCAAAGTGAACTAGTTTTTAATGCTTCTCAATAGAAATAAAGCATGTTTTATTAGCCCATTATCTAGTTGGTTCACCTTTATTTCAAATTTAATGCAAGGACAAGGAGCTTCTTGGTCAGGGTCTTGCACTGAATGATGAATTAGATCATGTGCTAGGGAAACACAACTCCATTACTACAGGGTCTCTTGTTACATGAAAAAGAACAAAAGAGAGTAAACTAGAATAAATTTGGTAACTTTCCACATTTCAAATGTGGATTATACCTTTGAACTATTGCATAGAGAGAGAGACGGGGGTAGGGTGCTACAGAACTATTGCATAGCCAAGGAGACAACAAAGGAAACTCCTTGTCTCCCTTGCCCCCACATGTGAGAGAGAACACTATTGCATAGAAAGGTACGTAGGCAACAAAGCAAGAACATGCACTAGGGTTTTCCCTAAACTGGGTCTTCCCAAAGGTAAATAACTAAGGCTTTTCCACTTGTTTATTTTCATATTTTCCATTTGAATGTATACATTAGAATCTATTATCAATAACTTAGCATAATATCTGTGTTGGTGACTTTGTCCATTAGAATTGGAATGTGGAAGATAGGTATGTGCCAACATTTTATTCTATTTGAGAGCACATTCTTTTCCCTCTTGTTTTATGGTCTATGGCAATCCAAATGACTGTTAGAAAAACCAATCTCAAAGTTTAGAATGGTAGAATGATAATATCTTCATGAGTTGATTTATAATCTTGTGTCATTTACATTGAAATATAAGTATAATAGGTTAAATTGTAGGTTCAATTTGGGGAGGGGTTAGGGTACATCTTGTTTGTGAATTCTTGTAATTTTTAAATGCAAAGAATTAGTTTCTGGGTAGATTGTTATTCATGATCTTTGCCTTTCCACTGGTCTATTGGCAGTTGCTTTGCTAACATGGTGCTTCAGTGCCTAATATACACAAAACCTCTTGTAGCCTATCTGCTCCATGGATCGCATTCTCAAAAATGTATGTTATCATTTCTCAGTAGATTTATCCTTAGACACAAGCATTGCAATATTAGTTGTGGTTTGCAAAAACAATAACCTATACTATTTGTTGGGTATACTCAGGTCAGAAGAAAGACTGGTGCTTCATGTGTGAGCTTGAGTTTCTTGTCTCGAGGGTGAGAGGAGGAGATGGTACCTTATAACCAATTAGAATACTTTCTAGAATTAAAAACATTGGCAATCACCTTGGATATGGAAAACAAGAAGATGCTCATGAGTTTTTGAGGTAACATGAATTGCAAAGTGCTTAGAGTCTTTCAATTTTTAAATCATACCAACATATATCAAGATAGAAATGCTCATAGAAAGGATTATTTAAGGATATGCTACAAATTATGTGCACACAAAAATTAATCTCCATTGATGTTCTTAAACATACTTACATGGCACACGCATGCATGCTCGCATGTGCGCATGCACACACATATTGATATCTTGTTTTTCTTTTTCCTTTTAGATTTGCAGTTGATACTATGCAGTCGATATGCCTTGATGAAGCTGGTGGAGAGGAAGCCATTCATCCACTAGCACATGTGACTATGTTCATTCAACAAACATTTGGTGGTTATCTTCAGTCAAAGGTGGTGCTAGTATTAACTTTAAAATGCAAAAATGTCAATGAAAAAATACACGTGATTTGTAGATTTTGATTATAAAATTTATTTTTGGATAAGGAGTTCAGATTAGGGGAGTCGGCCTAGCGAGCTGACATGGTGATTCAACTTAAAGTGGCGAGTTGGTGGGGCAAGTGGGGGTGACTTGGTGAGCTGACCTGGAGAGTTGGCTTAGGGGGCGGACTTGGTGAGTGAACTTAGAGAGTCGACTTGGTGAGCGTACTTCAATTGTCAGCTTGGCGAGCTGACTTGGGGAGCTGGCTTGGCGATCTAACATGGTGAGTGGGCTTAAAGTGGCAACTTGGTGGGGCAAGTTGGCGAGCCGACTTAGCGAGGCCACTTAGAGACGCGACATGGCAAGCTGACTTGGTGAGCAAGCTCAATGAGCGGACCTAACAACTGATCTTGATGAGGCACTTTGGTGGAGTGACTTGATGACTAAACTCAAAGAGTCAACTTGGTGAGCATACTTGCACTAGTACATTTGGGTTCATTTTTTGACCTTTATTGGTCAAATTTTTGACCCAAATTTTGACCAAATTTGACCAACCCATTGGTCAAAAATTTTTTGGTTGAAATTTTGACCAACTCACTAGTACACGATTTGTCTCAATCATATAACTAATTATATATTCTTCATATTAGTTACTATCAGTGTTTTTTAGGCATTCTATAAAACAGTTCGCATGCCTTGTGTATGATATGACATTTTGCATGCATCCTGCACTCTCTTTCATCTAGCTAATGATGGATTATGCAGAGTCCTCTAAAACCATGATGCTAAAAAACACACAATCAAATCCAAAATGAACTTGCACTACAAATAGATTATGGAAATCTAATATTGGTAAAATTGCATGCATGTCTACCAAGACAATCACAACTTAAACATACATTTGTCCTAGTAGACATGCATGCAAAATTAACAATATCAGATTTCCACAATCCATTTGTAGTGCAAGTTCATTTTGGATTTGATTGTATGTTTTTTAGAATCATGGTTTCAGATCACTTTGTGTAATCCATCATCAGCTGGATGAGAGAGTGTAGGATGCATGTAAAATGTCATATCATAAGCAAGACATGTGAACTATTTTATAGAAAGCCTGAAAAAAATTTACACCTAGCTGTTGGTGGAAATTTCCACCTTCATTGGTCAAAATTTCCACCAACTCTTGGGCTTTTTCTACCTTTTTTGGTGGAAATTTCCACCAATGCTTAAATTTTTTCTACCTTTGTTGGTCAAAATTTTCACCTTCATTGGTCGAAATTTCCACCAATGCCTAAATTTTTTTTCTACCTTTGTTGGTCGAAATTTCCACCAACGTCTAAATTTTTTTTCCACCTTTGTTGGTCAAAATTTCCACCTTCATTGGTCAAAAGTTTCACCAATGTCTAAATTTTTTTTCCACCTTTGTTGGTCGAAATTTCCACCTTCATTGGTTGAAATTTCCACCAATGTCTAAATTTTTTTTCCACCTTTGTTGGTCAAAATTTCCACCAACGCGCAAATTTTTTTCTACCTTTGTTGGTCAAAATTTTGACCAATTCCTATTTGAACCCACACAATGGCTTTGGTAGGTTTTCAACCAATAGATTGGTCAAAATTTTGACCAACCAGTGAGTTGGTCAAAATTTTGACCAAAAAAATATCAACCAACAGGTTGGTCAAAGTTGGTCGAAAGTTGGTCAAAAATTGGGTCAAAAATTCAACCAATAAAGGTCGAAAAATGAACCCAAATGTACTAGTGGGGATGCAAACAAGATGGAGGGAATGAAGGCTACTATAGAGAACATGCACATTTTGGTAGATCAAGCTGCTAACTTGTTGAAGACTATGTAGTTGTTCAAGTGTAGGTTTTTTGCTGTCCTTTTGCTATTTTTTTAGCTTTGTTTATGGTTGGCCTCCTAATTTTTTGTTTGTATCTGATCTCTATGAGGCCTATTAGTTTGTGATCTATGTTGCTAGACTTTTTGTATTTCATTTCAGACTTCTTATGTTCTACTATTTTAACTTCTTGATACTTTGTTAAAGGTTTCAAGTCCTTTAAAACCCATTTTTACTTAATCAAAATACCACTTTAAGAGTGGTCCATGAAAAATTTAAGTTATGGTGTTTGACAAGATCCAACCTGAAGAACTATAAAAATTTGATTTTCATGGTGTTCGGCAAAATATGGCTTGAAAGACCATGATGAGCTAATTTTTAAGGTGTTTGGCAAAATCTAGTCTAAAGAACCATGATAAGTTGGTCGTCAAGGTATCTAGCAAAATTCGGCCCAAAGAACCATGATAATACTTGCTCCAACACATTTTTGTGTTAGAAGATAGATCAGCTATTGATAATGTTGTCACCTTACAATAGTGACCTCACACATATGAAATATCGTTACTTTTCCTAACACACAATTGTAAAAATTTAATCTTTATGTGACAACAACTTAATGAAGTCTATTACGATACATTCATTATTATGAATTTCAACACTCTGGGACAACAACTTAATGAAGTATGTCATGATAACAGGTCTACCATTTATAAGATTTTCATCTTACAATGATTACCTTCTACTTATATATGTCAATGAAATATTTTCACCTTCATTAGATATCATATGCAAAATAGTAACCACCATGAACCAAGTTAGAGGGTGTTATAAGGGCTTTCACCTCAATTCTCTCTCATAGAGAAGAACACATTACAAGAAATTTCACTTAGAACTTTTCCCCATATAGAAGATATCATTCATAAATGATTGCACCTCAAAAATTCACCCTTTGAACAATGATCCTAGGAAGTCAAGTCCTCTAGTTACTCCCTTAGATCTCTCTTTGCCTAAGGATGCTTGTCAAACTTCCTCTAAATTTGATATCAATCTTCCTAACTTTTGGGTCATAAGTCATTACTTACTCATTATGTACATCTAGGTAGGCCCATGAAAATCATGAAGCCAAACTCCCTCTTAATATAGAAGGATCCTTATAGTCCAAGTCATCAGATATTTTCTTCAAGAGTCTTACTTTATCCTACCTAATCATTAGATGAGTAATGAATTCTAGATTACAACTTCTTTGGAGCTACTATCATAAGATTGAGTTTGTACAGTATTGGGTAGCATGTGTAAAGTACCAACCTTCTTTGCATGCAAGAACATCTTCGAACATAAAGGAAAAGATCAAGGAAAATAACTCTTATAGTGTGTATAGAATTACAAATAAGAGAGGGACTATAATGAATATATTTAAATGTAATACTCAAGAATAAGAATAATTATCTTCACATGAATGGGATATCTCCCCTTTTTAGATGATTCAAATAGGAATGGGACATTGACTATTATTCCCCCCACAATGTAAGATTCCCACTCTAGTCTTGCATCTTATCCGCATATCTTGAGTAGAATTGGTGATGGTTATCATATCAAATTTGTATTTGTTTAATGAATTCCTTTGAATTTACTACAAAAATTGTATTCATTGTAAGTATGCCAATATGCAACTTTAACTGCCCTTCCTTAATACTTGCAACATTATCTCTTGGAACTTTGTGCTAAGAAAGTATGCATCTTCAATATCCAAAAAATGGACCATCTTTCTTATGTATGACTTATAACTCTATAGTTAAAATGAACCCATAGCTTTATCAAATAATTAAAATAAGTTCTTCACACTCTCCTATTATCATTGCTTAGGATTACACTTTCCACTAAAAAATATAACATGCAAGAAATGAACATCAATAAGTTCTTCACTTCTTCATTTTCTAATATAAGACCAAATTTATGATATCCATAATGTTAATTTAATTGACCTGGCCTACGAAATGAATTTTGGATCAATCTCAAGATCAATAAGTTTGATAACACTATAATGTCTCCATTTGAAAATACCTTCCAATTATGGGACAACTCCCCTGAGTCCTTTTATACTTACTTTGAATTATCATCAAAATTTTACTATAAGTTCATAAATTGATCATATAAAGTCGATAATTGGTCAATGATTGCTTTTGATGAAACTTGCTATATTTGATTTGGACAATTTGTTGTATCTATTATTATACAATGTGATCCTTCTTATGGTTGTTGTTTGCAATTGTATTATTGTCTTATGTATATAATGTAAGAGAAAATGAATAAAATGAATAAAATGAATTACAATATTCATCATTCAATTTATATTTTACTCATTCCACTATATAAATATATAAGCTCTCTTTTAAGTAATTTACTCATCCCCCTCATTTATTTATTTACTAATACTCCCCTCATAGAATCAACCTTATACACTCTACCCATGTAACTCTTATCATCACTCTTTCAAATATATTTTCTCTAAGAAATTCCATACTAACAACTTTTTCACTATAGGTGGTGGTTCAATGCAGATTCATTTGGACTTATTACCCCACGAATATCTTTTTCAAATATATATCAACACCCAACTAAATTTTTTGATTTATGGATTTCACAATAGAATACTTTGTAGGAGTCGGTATCATTTCTAAGTTTCCATATTGTCTCTACATATGTGGTGGGTCAAGATGTCCAATGAGAACTTGTCTTCCACAATTATTTCCTTTTGGATTGAAATATCAATAATTTGTTGACAACCAACCAATTTTAGAGTTTTAGTAAAAAAATTATGCATAACTGATCTCAATTGATTTGACTTGAAGTAGGAATCAAATACAAAGCATTCTCAAATTTCCATTTCTGTAATGTTTGGCTAGATTGTTAGAATGTGAAATGAAAATACTTTTGACCAAAAAAAGAGGATATTAAGGCTACATGTTCATCATGGATGTAAAGATAATCAAGCAATAAATTTAATCCCACTCTAGACGTTTCACATGGATTTATATATTCTAATGTCTTAGGGATGCAGAATTGTGCAATCCCCAAAGCTTTTATTCTTATTGATGCCAACAATACTCCGGCTATGATTTATATATTCCAATTTCTAGATATTGATTCTTGGCATTGTCTATATCTAGAAGGGACTCCATTGAATGTATTTGTACCTCGTAGCGTATACTTTCTACCAATTCCAAATTGTAATTCCTTGATTATAGGCTCTGATTACTATGACATTTCTAGTGTAAATTGTTCGTATTTACAAATAGTGGGAATTGAAATTTCCTAATATTATCTTTATTAACTATTGATGCTTAGTCTGACTTTGATACCATGTTAATTTTGTATGGATAATTTTTTGCAAATGTACTAACATGACCATTGTAATTTGTGTGTTTCAAATGCAGATCCCAATCTCTTATAAATATAAGAGTAGGAGACATGTCTCATGAAGAGACATAATATATATATATATATATATATATATATATATATATAAACAATATAAATCACAATATAACATATGTATTATATATAATATAATATGTATGTAGTATTATAATATTATATACGTATATATTTCAACATTGTATCTTATGATTAAATCAATCTTACTGCAGCTATAATCTTAACATAACTCTCTCCAAAAAATTAAATTAAAAAAATGAAAAAAAGTGTCTTCATGAAAACCTGGTAAATAGGTGCATTGGTAGCAAAAGTAAAGAGAAATAAACTTGTGTTATGGTGAAAACCACTTCTTATGGTGCCTTGGGAAAGTACCATAATCAAAACCTAGCAAACATGAGTCACATATAATTCTTTCATAATTCATCCATTCCATCTTTCCTTTTTGATCTTGAGAATGTTGAGCTATCCATGTTATCCATTAGCTTCCCTATCATGATCTTTATTATCCCAAAATCATTCACTCATAGCCTCCATAAATGAGCTTCATCCTAATAATTGTGTCCCATCACTATCTTGTGTAATTGACCCTTTAATCTTGATAAAAAGAAAAAGAAGTAAAACATGGTTCTTAGAAGCCTCTTGACATGCCCACTCTTTTGGACTACATGCTTTCATGACATCAGGTCATTTTCCTATATGCTTCCTCATTCATTGTGTAAGATATTTAAAAATAAATTTCTTTGTTAAAACCTTATAGGAGATTTGAATGGATCTATGTGCATGACAAGACAATGGTATGGGGAAATACTATTGTTCTTGCTAGAAACCTTGTAGAGGACATCATGATAAATTATGGATATATTATGTATAATAATGATTATGATGGATATGAATTAACATTTTATGGTTTAGGTGTCCTAGTGGAAATTGAGATCAATTGATACATTCATGTTTTGTTACCTCGTGATTCTGATTCAAGACTTATTACATTATTCAATTGTTTATACATTGTTTTGTACTAATGATGCTATGAAGTGTTTCACCTTATAATGATGGTGTTAATTATGATATCTTGAGATTAGGATATATGCATTTAGATAGTTCAGTATGCCTTATTGATGATGTTATGATGTTTTGGGTATACATATGCATTACGATGATTATTTTAGTATTTTAATTCAAACTGAAGAATATGTTATGATGATTCAATTATGAGATTAGTGATGGTTAAATATGTGTGCAAAAATGAGAAAGGTTATTTAAATGAAATTTTAATGTTTTGATCAATGTAATTATAGAATTTGGTTTAAACATATGAATATGATGTTATCGAACTATTGATATTTGAATTGAGTGTGTAGGATAATTAACCATGGAATTTATCATAGAATCAGTAATTGACCATATGTACAAACTATAAGACTAAGGTTGAATCCAATAAAATGATTCAAACCTAATTGTCTAGTGTTTTATTCATATCATAATCTAAATGTGTGTATCATTCTATATTTTATAAGGTGTTGAATGTTACGCAATAATGAATCTTATGGTGTCACTTGAACTCGTAATATGTATATGTGTATCAGCATGTTAATTAGGATTGACAATATAACATGTTACCCAAATATTGATTTAGTTAGTAATCTAAGACTAATTAGTTGGTAACCTAGATTAATTATCCTAATTAGGGTTTAATGGAAAGGTTACATTCCTAGGGTTTCAAAAGATAAAGATTTTAAGCCAATTATATAGGTTCTAAAATTATCCTAAAGGCCAAATTTAAGGTAATCCAAGTGCCCAAGTGATATGGGTATATGTTGGGAACCTTTTCCACCCTTCTAGACCCTTTTGTTGACTTTAATGATCCCTTAAATATCCCATTTTCCCTTTAGTTTGAAAATTGAACATCTCCATGAGGTTAGTCAAGTTTACACTTCTCCTAAAAGGTTGTCTTGATGGTAGGAACAAGTGGGAAGAACCTAGAAGGCTTAAGTCAAGTCTGGAGTCATTGCCATTTTAGGTGGGTGAGTTTAGAAGCATATTTAGTGGCCATTTTGAGAGTTGAAGGTTGTTCACCCATTCTCTACATTTAGAGAAAGCCAAGCTTGGATTTGAGGAGGAAGAAGGATTAGCTCATCTCAAAACTCCATTTCCATAACCTTTGTGAAGGTAGGTTTCTTTATGGCCATGGTCTTCATGCATTGTTCATTGCTTGCTTATGTAAATCTCTTTCATGTGTGTATTTCATGTTTGTGTTGCAATTTGTGAGGGATGGGTATTTGTGGGTTTTATATTTTCTTTCCTTTCATGTTTTCCTTTTTGTTTTGTTGGGAAAACTATTAAGGATGTATTGGCATTACTCACCCTTGGATAGAGCACAAGTGGCCATGTATGAGAGAAGGTCTTTAGTTGGACTCTAGATCAGTGTAGAGTCTCTTCTCATGATGAGGAGAGGGAGAAAGTAAGGTGTTATGGGCCCTTGCTATCAATACAAACTAATTTTGTGTTGGGAATAAGGAGAGAAAGAATGGAAGTTCAATGTGAATTGTTAGCCTTGGAAGAGTTATCTAATTTGTGTTCGTGATTGACATCTCCCAAAAAAATCCACCTTCTCCCTAGTCTCAGTTCAATATGGAACCTATTGTGCAAACCTCGGATGGGATTTGTTTGTTGAGTGTGTCAATGTGATTGTATCTGATTTTCAACCAATCAATCCACGTTCTCCTAAGCTCATGGTGGGGCCTCACATTGAGGCCTTAGTTAAGAGGTGAGCTCTCCATGGTTGCCTTTATGTATTTGCAGATTCCTTGGATGATATCTTGAAATGGAGAAAAATTAGATTTAGAATTGTCATGGTGTTCTTGATTTAATTGTTATGGAGACTGCTCCTTGTGGGACAATATGATCTTGATGTATAAAATTTGATAGTAAAAGATGAGAGCATGTTAAGTGGATTTCATGGTAAATCCCTTGAAAATTGATTGGTATAGGATGAATGCAGAAATATAGTGTTTCACGATTCATTTCTAACTCTATATATCTAATAACAATGATATCGAGTTTGCTTCCCTAATTCATTCTTGATTGAGTCTTTGAATTAGGTTTTTCTTTAAAAAAAATCATATCATGCTTTCACTTTGATTGCTTCTCAAAAGTTTGTGTTGATAACTCTCTACCTTTCTCTATGATATCTATGTTTTAATTGATTACCTTCAGAAGTTCTTATTATAGATTATGGACATATGAGTTAATTAATTGATATATGCAATAATTTATCTCCTAAATCATGTAATAATATTAAGGTTCGATTTAAAGACGATAATCTTACTTAAAGTTTATTAAATCAATGAATTTAAACTTATGTTCCAATGCATGTAAAACGCATAAATATCACTTCAATTTAGGGTTTAATATTTATGTCAATATTGTAAATCCAATATACTCAAGGAAATACCCAAAGAAATAAATCCCTAGGAAAGGAATATCTTGCTAAAAGATGGAGCAAATGAGGAAACAAATAATTACATTTATTTGAGAGCTAAATGCTCTCAATAAAATACATTGAGTAAGTTTGATTCAACCAAAGAAAAGTAACAAAGAATATTCTTAAAATATTCCTCTCATAAAGAAAGTCGTAATGTCTTTTTGACCCATTTTAATATAAAGTATAATCTTCATACCTTTGATTTTGTGATTGAGAGCAAATGTCATTAGTAAATTATCTATATAAGAGAAAAAAGTCTTTTGAAAGACGGGTCACATGGGACCCACTTTCCACTTACCATCCTCTTCCCAAAAATACCTCATGCCTACACTTGAATGAAGAGCTAGGTCAACAAGGAAATGTTTGGGGTATGCCATAAATCTTTAAACCTTTTGAAACTACCACCTACCCTCTTTTCCACTTAATTCCCCATCTCCTTCATATGTACCATCCAAAAGAAGTATGCAACCAAGTATGAATAGACTTGGGCAGCGCATGGAAAGGCCTCAGTTAGTATGATGGAATCCTTGAGAAATGCCATGCAGTTAGGGAGATGAGTGGGTTTATGGCCAAGTGGGGGTAAGGGTTAGGTGGGGTTTGAGGTAGGTATTTGGAATAGATAATAGAGATTTAGGATATATTTAGGATAGTATTAATGTGTCATTAGTTGCTAAATTAATTTTAGTATTATATAAATTTTATTTGGTTGTAAATTAGTTTCTTTCAATACAAAGTATCTAAGATCACAAGTTTTAGTGTGTATGGTGCAGGGTAGTTAGGATTGCAAATAAAGATTATTTAGTACTTGGTTATTGTTAGAATGATTAGATCAGATTTGTAATGTATGTGTGGACAAGTGGCCCACTTTCCTTGTGTAGGTGTTAGGTTAAGGAAGTTAATTTAGTTATAGTATGGGATTGTTAATAAGGGTTTCCTTGATTTAATTTAATAAAGTTATTATGAATAACTAGTGCTAGGAAAGGACTAATGGATTGTAAATTTAAGGGGACTAAGTTAGTTTGTAAATTAAGAAGACATGGTTTAGTTCTTTTTATTTTAGTGATTTGGGGTGATTATAGAATAATATTTCTTGATGCATTTGAAATTTGATTTTCCAAGTTAGTAGTTGTCCAATGGGTTGGGTTATAGAAGGGTCATATGTTAGAGATTTATAGAACTAGGAGTATGAAAGAGAAGTTGAATTTTAAATACATATAGTGTTGGATTGTAGTTTTATAAACATGATTTTGACACTTCAATGTTATCAAGAAAATGTTTTGCAAATAGTAATAATTAAATATATGTGGGGCTTAAGTTAGAAATTTGAAAATTAGAAGATGTTAATGCTTTGAAAGTATTATAGATTAAGGTTACCAAGATAACTTGATGGGATAAATCTGATTATGTTAGAAGATAAAATGTATATCATAATTAGTCGTATGGTGAATATTTTAGTGTTTTTAATTAGATCCAAATTAGTTATGATAAAACCCAGAATTAAGTATTAGTCTATTATGATTGATTAACCTTTAAATGCAAAATTAGATTCTCCTAAGGATTGATCTAGTATAGTGTTACAAGGGATAATATCATAGTCTACTTGAGAACTTGGAAACCCTAAACTATATGTTGAACTTGATGTCATACATTTTTAATTTGAACCTAATGTTTAATCGATCGAATCATTCAACCCAAACTAAATGTTACTGTAGCATTAGGACTTAGGGTTTTGAACCCGTGTAGTGTGATTGAATACTGACCCTATATCCCTGTGACATGTAATCAAAGTTCAAATGGTTTTCTAACTCTAGAAGCAAAGAATGAAATGCTCTATGAGTACTACAACTTACCTTTATCCAAATCGAGATTATAATAAGAGAATGAAGCCCTTGAGCTCTTAAAACTAATTGTGAAACCTTATAACTAAAAACTAATCTTGTCGTCATCTTTTTACAACACATTTGATGTTAGTATGTTTTAAATATAGTCTTTATCACTTCAAAAAATTAAAAAAAATTGGTGGGTTTTTTGCCTCGATTTTTGGGCATGACACATTGGCTTCCATTGCTTATCCAAAATATTCTTCAAATGACTATTTTTCTCCATTTCCCTAGCTTAGGACCTCTTGAGGAGATGATCCTTAAGGATCACATTCATCCTACTTCATGCATCATTGTTTGTTCATCTTACCTACCATCTTGCTAATCCATCATGTCCTACACCTTGCTAGATACTAGGACAAAACAATGTGATCTTGCTTAATAACCATTAATCTCTAAATCCAAAAAAAATTCAAAAAAAATGATCATATATGATCTTGAAAAAAAAAAAATCTAAAAACATGATGATATATGGTCTTAAAAAAATACAAAAAAATATATAAAAAGTCCTAAAAATAAAAAATAAAAATAAAAAATTCGAAGCGGTGAAAACCTGGAAATAGGTGCTACTTAAGGCCCATGCATATCTATCTTATTAGCTCATGACTTTGACACTTGGTCATTTCACTCCATCTTGCCTACTTGTCTCCTAATCTGGAATTGGTCTTTGTTTTGGTCTAGGTGGTTATAAACTTTTTCATTTCTTGGATCTCTAGGACGTGTTAATGATTAGTGGATTCACCACACAAATAATGTTTCTCAACATTCCCCTTGACAAATTAGTGTCTTTGAGCGTACACCTTGTTGTCAGTCTTGGATCACAATATTTATCACTTGCAAACATAAGTCATTAAGAGTTAACATTTTCTCTTCTTTTTTTCCCATTACACTTAAACTAAAATGATTGATACATGATATGACCTTTTTTTTTGTATGTTTCTTGTGCCTATTTTCAATGAGTGTTCCCTCCTTAGTCTCTCAAGGATGTTGTTTAACTAGAGGACTAGGGATATGGGACATGTTTTCCTTTTTCTTCTAGTTGTGGGTGTAGCTTTGATGATCCTAAGTGTCTCTTTCTTTGACCCCTTAGACACTTAGGAGATTTGGGGAATCATCCTTGATAGTTACATTGTGTTTTCTTAGGCAAGACCATACTTAGGGGTTATCATATCCTTTATGCCTTGATATACGTGTAATCTTGCAACATTGAACTTAGGAAATCTACCAAAAGCACATCTTGATCTTTATGTCTTTAATGCTTATGTTAGTTTCCCACATTTTGGCTCGATGATAAAAAAAGGACTTGTCTGATTGAACCTTGCAATTTCACTTTGCATTTCATATTAGTTCACATTTTAGGGTTTCATCTTAGTATAGTTTGCATTTTTAGTTAGGAGGGAGTCTCCCTCACCACTTTTGGGTGTATCAGTCAAACTGCGTCCATCTTCTTGATTCTTCTTGATCATGTCTTCACCTTATTTTCATCTTTTCATCTCATCATATTATCTTTTCTTGTCATCAAAAGGGTTAATCTTATCATCGCATCTATCTACACTTTTGGTTCTTTATATAACATTTTGACCTAATTTTTTAAAGTCTTAGATTTCTGCAAAAAATGCACCATTACCTAAATTCAGCATCCTTGATCCATTTTTGGGACCAAAATAAAAATATTGATTCATCTTTCTTGTCAAAATTTTGATTTAAAATTCTACCTTCTTCTGAACAATTGACTTACTTTTTTTAGGCTTAATCTTTGAATCTTTTTGTGAAAATCATCATTTCTTCCTCCTATATCATTTCCATTTTTCTTATCACCAGTTATCTCTATCTTTCATCCTTATTTCATCATGATTCTTCTTTCTTTGACCTGATTATTATGCTTTATCTTTCTCGATCAAACTTATTCAAATTAGTGCATATCTTCATTGCTAGGTGGTCAAAACTTGGTTCTTGATCTTTAATTGCTTATCTATAATTATCTACCTTTCATTTTATTACTTTGATAAAATCTATCTCATTTTTGCATCTCCTATACACCATTTTGATTTTGATCCCGAAGGGGCAGGAATACCTCTATCTATCTATCTATCTGCAAATTGACCTTACCATCTATCTTCTTTGAACTTTTCTTGGGCCAGACTCTTGATCTATCTACTTCTCTTATCATTATGGGTTCCAATTCATCTTGACCTAACTATGTATCTTGGACATATTAGTTGTTATCTTATTGTTATGGGTTCTAATTCACTCTATCGATCTTTTACAATTCATTTGATTAGGTTCAAACCAAAACAACCTATCTACTATCTTGTTCTTTAAATTAATGTGTTCCTAGATCAATTGCACATTAGTCAAAGAGGAAAAAATATAATCACCCTAAAATTGTCATCTAGAAAATGAGCCCACTTTTTATCAAACACTTATCCTTGATCAAATCCTCAATTTATTATTTATTCAATTTTATCCTATGGTTTGACCATCATATCCTAAGTCTTTAATTAATTGGAAGAACTTTCTCCCTTTTAATTAAATAAGATCCTTAGATCACACTTTATTCCTATGTGTGCAACGAAAACTCATTTCCTATTTTAAATATAAAATAAAAGGAATTTTTGTCTACATCTTGAACCACACTTTCTAAGGAAATGGAGTCTCTCTTTTCCCTCTTATTCTCCTCCACATGTCTTTTTCCTCTTAAACGTAATCCTTGATCTTGCCTCTCGTTATTCTTGTGCACAAATTCAACATGAGGATTATTCTCCACCGTCAATTTTGTCTCTTAATCTCTTTCATACATTTTTGTTTATAAGGAGGCTCTCTCCCCACTCTCTCATTATCTTAAACTCTCACACTATTGTTATGTTGTGGGATTTACTCTAGAGAGCTTGAACCACTAACTAAACTCTTAGCATTATTGCATTTTTGGAGCATCTTGCATCTCATTATAGTATAATCTTCATCATAGCATAACTCGTGCATTGTAGTATTCTAGATCAAGAGCTAATATTTTCCCCAATGGTTAGTGGTTATAAAACTAACACTCTAGTCTATTGGATAGCATAGAAAGATGAGTAGATACAAGTTACATATGAGATTGTTACACATGGAAACATATATGATCTAGCAAAAAACGTGAGGAATCAACTGATGGCGAACCTTAGAAAGATCAAACCTGACAAAAGATAAGCAATAAAATTTGAAATGTTATTGGTATATATCTTTTTCTATGTGCAGAACTATTTTCTAAGTACCAACGAATTAAATTGGGACTTAGATAGACCAATCATTTATTAGATTAATGGGTATATAAATCAATTGGGAGGAAACTTAGTACAATTATGTGGACATATTTTAAATAATTTTAGGAAAGAATGCATAAGAGATATAAGATTTCGCCTCATATTTTGGAAAGATATAAAGATGATATATATTTTCTAGTGAATACACATTCATGTGTAATCAAGGTTTTAGGTCCAAGAATATCATGGATGCCTCCATTAGGTTATGAAGTAAATGAGAATGACAATTATTGATCAGTTATTAAGTTTACATGAAAGTTAGTAGATTTGGAACATATGAGGAAGTGTATAAGATGGTAATATCAAAACAAAAGAAGTAAAAAGATGAGAAAGGTGAAGCTAGTAGTAAGACAAGAAGACATAAATCAATTGCAATATCTAAGATATGCTAAGATAAAAAGTTAATTGGCTAAGAAAAGACACATTATAGATAAGGAAGATAAAGAGGACACATTTGTGAAAAGAACATGATCTAAGACTACAAGAGCTACTACGACTTAACCTAGAAAAGCAAAAAGAATCTAGACATGAGTATCAACTGGCCTACGTAATAGGAACAAGAAGATTGTAAATGATAAAACTAAAAAAGGTAAAGATTTATAGATTTCTGAAATAGCTACACATCTATCTAAAATCATCAAACAATATGGAACTACCAAGGTAATAAGTAACTTAAGATATAAATTATGGATAGATGAAGATAAAAAGATGATAGATGATTCAATCATATTTCATTTCCAAAAAAAAAAAATCTATTGAGATTAGGCACATTATTCCCAAGGGATTGCTTGACAAAATCATGATAAGATGGGAAGAGGGTGTAATCCAAGAAAATGAAAGAAGATAAAGAACCTTAATCATTATAAAACTTGAAATAAGTGTTGAAGAGATTGATGCAACATTGGAAAAGTATAAGAAAACAATTATTAAAGGGAACAACATTACATAGATATTGGATGGTCTCAATCATGAAGTTGAAGATGGAGCAATTTAGATATGGAAGGAAATATTCAATACACCCTAAGGATCAAAATCTAAAGACAAATTACATATTTGAGAAATGCACAAGATTAGTAATGTAATTGGACAAAATATCAGAGATGAAGTGCACATTGGTCTAACAAAGAAACAAGATAAAAAAATAAATAGAAATTTCTTCCACTAAAGCCAATACACTGATAAGAACCATTCAAACTGCTTATGAATAGAAAGAAAATCAACCTATTGAAATTCAAGATGATACTAATGAGAAAGAAGAACATGATGATGAACAATGGCTAGAACAAGAGGAATGTTAAATCATAGAAACATGAATAGATACACATATTATAATCGAGGAGCGACATACCATCGATAAGGCATAAGTTTTGGCACGGTGTGCCAAAAAGTGGCGATCTAAAAAATATGTAGTTCTGAAATGCCTCAAGCATTTCAAAATTTATTTTGATTGTTTTCCCACCCATCCTGATACCAAACCAAATTACTAATGCCTTTATAAGGCCTATTATTGCTTTGGATACCAACCCTACATTTTCAACTTAAAAAATGTCTCGGATACATGTTTTTGGCCTATTCTTGTGTGTTTTTTACTTCAAGCATGTGGAGAATGATTTTTTTCACCCAAATTTGATAAAATGAAAAGGGTTTCTTAAGAATGTTCTTATCTTTCCATAAATATAATTTATGTCAAATTATGAGTTCAATAAGTAATTATTATTCATTTTCTAATGGAGTTACACATAAAGTGCTAATTGACACACTGATTGAATTATTAATAAAACTTTTAAATGGTATAACATTTTTGAAGTCCAAAAGATGCATCACATTATATACTTCTTCTACTATAAGGAAAATAAATAAATAAATTAGATTTTGTAAAGTTTTGAATTAGTTAAGGTGATTAGACACTTGAGTTTTTTAATTCCAAAAATATTATAGGAGAAAATTCATAATTATTTATTTATTTGGAATAAAATTACCCAAATATATGTGTCACATCTGGGCATGAGTCTACTTCTTATATCTAGAATATTATCATTTGATATTGATTAAGGTGGTCAAACATGCACCTACTTCTTATTTTTGTCTTGAATATTTTGTACTATTGCATTAAAATTCAAAATTTTAACCAACCAAGTTTTTCTTTCTTCATATAAGACCTAGTAGTTCAGAAAATAAATTCAATTTACTACATATTCTTTTCTAATGACTTTTTGACTAAAATTCCATAACAAGTTTAAAATTGTACATCAAGTTGACATAACCCTGATTTGCTAATTTTTCATTGCCACTTAAGGGCATAGTTTGGTTGACCATGATCCTGCACATATCCCCCAGGTTCTACTGATAATAAAATAGAAGATATAGACTAAAAGAGGGGTAAAATTTTTATTGAATATCAAAGAGAGCTGAACAACACAAGAAACAAAGAGAACTACATAGCTTTATCCTAGTCCACAAGCTGAACTAGCGTCTAAGATAAATCAAGGGGAAGCATCCTAAGATCAAGAATGTTCTAAGCTAGCCCCTGCTCAGAGGCCCATTTAGCCAAACAATCAGCGACACTATTCCACTCACAAGGGATATGCATAAAGGAAACATAATCTAGAGAACTGCATAACTAAATGATCTGTTGAATAACCAGAGCCAAATGCCAATCCACATGCACAAGGTTCCTATTATGCAATAAGTTCACAACCACCTGCGGGTCAGTCTCACAGATGATTCTTTTCTAGCCACATAGACAACACTGTTCCACTACAACCAAGATATTCAAGGCTTCCATGAGGTTATTAGTATGGTAACCCTTGTAGATAGAAAATAGAAACTGGATATCACCAAAATTATCATGCCCAACTCCCCCAATACCAGTCGGACCAAGATTTACCTAAGAAGAACCATCAGTGTTGATTTTAAAAGTGCCCACCATAGGAGGAGACCAACGTCCCTGACGATTAACACATTGAGAGTGTTTCTTAGCTCTATTCCTAGAGCAAGTTTGGGGATCAAGGGAGTGCAGCCCTGAAGAGGAAAGGAGAGGTGAGAGTAAATACCAGCATCAATAGGATCCAAACCCCCACCGATGTCACATTTAGCAAGGAGTGTTTCTTGAAGAGAATTAACAATTCTCCCCCATAGGTGCCAGATCTCAAACTACAAATCATGAAAGATCCTACTATTCTTCTCAAGCCAAACATGCCATAAAATAAGGGAAGGGCCGATAGTCCAAGAAACTTGAAGAAAAGAAGTCTTGGAAGGGGAATGGCCCAAATGGTCCCAGAATTGAAACAAAGAGGACACATGCCAACACGTGCATCCCCACACACTCCACCAGAGGTACCAAATTTGTTTTGCAAAGGGGCACTGGAAAAAAAGGTGAGATATCATCTCTTCACTATTGCAACAGAGAAAACAGATGGAAGGCCCCTAGAAGCCTCACTTGCAGAGATTATCCCAAATGAGACAATGATTGTAAACCAAAATCCAAAGGAAAAAGTTACACTTAGGCCATGAAAAACTATTCCAAACTTTCTTCCACCAAGAGACCTCCACCTCACCAAAAATTTGCTTTGTTAACGCAAGGTACCTAGAAGAAATAGAATACTTTCCAAAAGAAGCACCTCCCCAAGCCAAAACATCAGGTTCCTACAACAAGCTGCACTCCCTAGAAGCCAATATCTGAGATAGTTCTAGCTGATCTCCTAGTGAGCCACCCAGAGGCCAATCAGAAGAATTCTTCCATCTATAATGCACAGCAAGGCCCAGGTTAAAAGCCTCCTTATAATGAGCCACCTTATTCCATCCAGCAGAAAGGAAAGAATCACAAAGGGCTTGTAAGTGAGGATGAGAGGAAAGGAGAGGAGGATGCCCATTCCAAGAATCACTCCAAAATAGAGCCTCAATGGCTCTATTGCAAATCCAAAATAAACTTCTCTTCACCAGGTGAGCACCAATCTCGAGGGTATTCCACACCATAGAGCCTCTTCCCTCAAGAGAAAATCTGGAAACTTCTGAAGGTTCAACACCAAGTAAATACTTGTGTGACAGGATACGGGCCCAAAGCTAAGACTGACTAGTACACCAACACCAATAGAGCTTGGCAGCAAGAGCTTGACTGCACAAGATAGCAGACCAAAGGCCAAGGCCTCCTTCTTTTTTTGGCCTGCAAACAGTATCCCAATAAATGAGGCTCCATTTGGTATGTTGCAAATTGCCACTCCAAAGAAATTGATGAGAGAGGGCATCAAATTCTTTAAGAAAATACACCAAGGTAGCCTAAACCATGCTTCTATATATGGTAAGAGCTTGAATTATAGATTGAAGGAGTGTCATCCTACCAACAATAGAGAGCCACTTGTGAGTCCAATTATTGACCCTTTGTCAAAGTTTGTCAAGAAAACTTTTCCAGAAAAGCCTAGGCTATCTACCCACCACAATAGGGACCCCCAAGTAAGTCAGAGGGAGAGACACAATTTGAGATCTCAAGATATTAGCAATCCTTCGCTAGATCAGCTCAAGAGTGTTGAAGAAAAAAATAGAGGACTTGTGGTAATTAATTTTCTACCTAGAAACAACCAAATAAGTATCCAAGGTGAACCGAAAGGCTTTAGCTTCCTAAATTTGAGCTCTCCTAGCAAGGGTAGTATCATCAACAAATTGAAGGTGAGAAAGAGCAGGCAAACCATTTCCCCATTGCCATCCTTGAATCAAATTTTGGGAAACATGAAACTTGAGAAGTCTACCAAGTCCCTCAGCCATAATGATAAAAAAATAAGGTGAGATGGGATCTCCCTGACAAAGATCTCTAGAAGCCCCAAAAAGCTCTATCAATTCACCATTAAGAAGGACCGAGAAGGAAGGAGTAGTAACACAACTAAGAACCCATCTAACCCAATCATGACTAAAGCCAAAAGCAAGAAGAACTTTCCACAAGAAATCCCAATTGACTCTATCATAAGCCTTAGCCATATCAAGCTTAATAAACATAGCACATTCCCTGGAAGTACACATAGAGTGAATAGCTTCAGAAGCAATAACCACCCTATCCAAAATTTGTTTTCCTCCCACAAAACCCCCTTGTTCCTCAGAGATAACCATAGGAAGGAAAACTTTAAGCCTCTATGCTAGGAGCTTAGTGATGATTAAATAGACCACATTACAAAGAGCAATAGGGCTAAAAAAATCTAGCTGATTAGCCTCTTCCTTCTTCAAAATAAGGACTAAGAAAGTAGCATTCAAGGATTGAAGCATTTCTTTGTTGGAAAAGGTCTCCTGAACCACATCCAAAAGGTCATGATTGATAATATCCCAAAATTCTTAAAAGAATTCAACAGAGAAACCATCCAGCCTCAGAGCTTTTCCCTTTTGCAAGCTGAAGACCACCCCCTCCAATTTAGACGTACTAATTGACCTCATAAGAGAATCATTCATCTCCCTAGTCACAACAAAGGGAATACAAGACAAGATAGTATTCTCCTCAATCTCTGTTGGAGGTAAATCATCTGAAAAAAGAGCAGAGTAAAACTGAATAGCTTCCCTAGAAATAGCTTGAGAAGAAGTCAGACGCATCCCATCAGAAGTAACAAGAGAAGAAATACAACTCCTATTACGTCGAGCCTACACAAATTTATGGAAAAATGCAGTATTCTTGTCCCCTTCTTGAAGCCAATCAACTTGATCCTTCTATTTCCAATAAATTTCTTCTCTAAGATCCCATTCAGCTAAATCAACAAAAGCTCGGGACTCTACAATGCCAAGAGCTTCTAAAAAACCCAGATCTCGAATCTGCCCGGTAATAACTATTAGTGAACAGATTGTCCCGCTTTAAAGAAACATGCAAATATGACCCTGGATGCCCAAATGACAAAACAAGCTAACACCAACGGTTGGATAGGTTATCATGGGTTAATAACCTTCCTTTGAATTTTTATCGGGTACAGCTCCCCGTACAAGGTATTCAATGAATCAAATGTAAATGCTTTTACCAGAAAGCATAAAAGGATATCAAACATCCACTCATAAGTACAGCGTAGATGTGAAAATCTATACTAAAGCACGAAAAGAAACTAAAGAACAGAAAATGACACAAAGTTCATTTGCTGAATGTTGCATCATGTAATAAGAATAAAACTGACTATTTCATCTTCCTGAAAGGATTGAAATCAAAGCGTTTAACATGACAAAAGAACAATTACATTGAACTATAATGTTCAGAGAAAACTGAAAATGCCTCAAAGTATGAATTCAGTGGAAAGAAAAACACATTATAGCCAAAGTTAAATGCATTTCACCTCTAGCCTCCCTTCTTTGACTGTGTAGACCACAAAGTATCTTGTGCACATTACAACCAAACCGCTATTTTCAAGAAAGACAAAAATTCCTTTCACCATATTACATCAACTATCAAAATCCTATTTCTATCTCAGACACACAGTTCTAAAAAAGAAAAGAAAGAAAAAGCCCCTTCCATGCAATTCACAACCTCTCAAGAAAAATAGAACAGTTTTTCAAGATCTCCTCCCTGCTAATAGCACACAGTCTGTAGCTGCTGAAAAAAAAGTAGAACCCCCTGTACTCATTTGTTGTCCCCTTTTATCCTTTCTGATGTCAGGTCTTGTTCTATTTCGGGTAACTGATTCTTGATGGTTGGTTCTTTTCATATTCTCGAGAAAATTTTTATCTTTTTACCATGGGTTTTCCTTGATCATCTTTAACAAAGTTTTTGTACTTTTTCCATTCTGATGACTCCTCAATTTTATCTTCATAGGATCAAATCATCTTTAGTTATCAAAACTGATTCTTGAAATTGCCCCCTTTCACTGTCAAGTTGTCATTGGCTTTTTCTATCCTCATATGATATCTAAATAACATTACCCACTAAGGATGATATAATGTTTATTAAAACATTATAATGTTATTTGCTTCTTTCCCAATCTTTATTCACAAACACTTGTCATCATATACCATTGGGCAAACTTTGAATGGTGATTGTTAATTTAATTATATGAGTTGCTGGACTGGGAACACTTAAAGAATTGACACATGTCCCTGAACACCACCATTATGTGTATTTTCCAATTTACACATGGCATTCCCTTCAGAGTTCTTTCAACCGACATGTGGTTCCATCCGATAGACTCCTATGCATCGAGCTCTTTGTATAACAGTAGTTGCCTCATTTGATCTTCAAGATCACACAATTGCATTGATGATGCTGGATGCTTAAGATTGATGTTTTTGTCTTATCATAGCCGGTGGGTTCTTTTATCAGGCTTGTATCGGGTTTGAAAGAAAATTTATTCAAGTGTCAAGGAGCTTTATTCTTCATCTTTGGCTATCATAGTCGAACCAAAACATAAAAGAATGTTCCAGTCTTCGTATCACCATTCAGATTTTTCTTTTTTTTAAAGAAGCATTTGATGTCGATAACACTTCAAATGGAGCTCAGTTTCTATAAATTTGAGAGCCTTTATATTTCGAGTTCGATGCCACACAAGGTTGCCAAACATGCCCAAACATGTTATTCGTTTAGGTTTATGTTCTTGTTTTTGGGGAGATTGGCAAGGCTCAAGCATAAGAGCCTTTGAAATTAATAATCAACTCTCGTGCCCACGCAAAGCTCAAACCAAAATTTCTTTCGTAGCTGTAGAGATTTTCATCACACAACCCCCAATACAGATGCACATCTTCCATGTCTTTCACACACTTCTCCATGATGGGTGTTCTCGGCTATTGACTTCATCTTTGAACCTGTGATTATGCATGAGTTCTATGATGCGATCAATTATGACTTCTCACAATCCCAAGAATTGACGCTTGTTGCATGAATCTATTGTCTATAACAAGGATCTCTCTTCGATGGCATAATCCAAGATTCTCATCGGTCAATTGGCGGCACCAAGACGTATCCAACCTAAGAAAATTCTCAGAGGCATTGCTTACAAATGAAAGAATAGTATTGTTATCAACCTCTTTTACATTGTTGAGTGAAAAGATTTGATAAGATATTCCCAGAACCCACAAATGAATGTAGTAGCAAAGATACAAAAGAGTCTTCCAAGACCGTTCAAATGCATGTATATCTCATTGAACGCAGAGTCTCAAGATGGAAAGATGATCTTTTATGCATCTGTACCATACCTTTTGTAGTGCGTAATAGACTCGATTGAATATGACATTTATAAAACTTACAACCCAATTTTTGTTGGCAGATTGCTTGCACTGGAGTTGAGATAATGACATTGATTCTTCCTTGCAATTCTTTTGGGTGACACTTTCTTTGCGCAGACTATCAATGTTGCTAATGCTATCTTCGTGATCAACTCATCAAGGACCGGTCTTTGACTCTAGTTTTGTTACAAAGGGGGCCACATGGAGTTCATTTAAAAATCAACTCTAGTGAAACACATTCTATTGAACCATTCGAAAGTTCTTCCATTGAAATCCACAATTGGTTGGAATAATGATTAAGTTCTCTCCATTTGAGACAAAAAATTAGGTCTTTATATCAAGCCAACTGTATGCCTATCCTATTTTAAAATTACACTTGCTTGTGTATTGACTGGAACTAGATCACTAACTAAATTCAAGATCTCTGGCTACTTGATATTTGTGATTTTCCAAACTAGAGGAACCCGAGCCTGCATTGATTTTGGAATTAAAGAGCATCTCTTGGGTCTTCAAATTTGAGATATTTGAGCCCAAGTTTGTATATTGGTAAGGAGAGGGATCAGATTGCATTTGGAGACCACAGAAGTTGTCTATAATATTGAGACTACCAAGCCCCCAATACAAAATTCTGAATCTTTCTGAACTAACCAATATGCATTTTGAACTAAGAATCTAAACTTTGTCTTAATCTGTACCTCTGCATTTTTTAACTGAGCTGTTTTGAACTATCAAACTACTTTGAACTACTTCGAACTTCAGTTCGAAGTGGTTCAAAGAGGTTCAACCTCTGAAACTGGAAGTTTTAAAACTGATACCACCTTGGGTACTAACAATAACATCAAGACAATCTTGAGCCCTCTTCTTCATAATATGGAGATTACCAAAACAATTCCTTTTCCAATGCTTCAACTTCCTTTTAACAAATTGAAGTTTTTTAGAGAAGGAGAACATAGCAGTGCCATAGGCAGGGCCTCCCTGTCTCCACCAGTGAGCCATTAAGTCATGAAGAGAAGAGTCTCGAAGCCACATCAGCTGTAACTTAAAGGGAGGGTTCTTGGTGACAGCAACATAAATAGTTGTGAGCTCAATAGGCCAGTGGTCAGAACCTCTCCAATCAAGAATTTTAGAAGAGAGTGAAAGAGAACCAGAATTCCAAAAGTAGGAAACAAGGAACCTGTCCAAGCATTCTGAGAGAGCATCATTTCCAACCCTTCGATTGTTCCAAGTAAAGAGCCCATTGAGAGGTTTGACATCAGAGAGATGTAAAAGATCAATATTTTGTCGAAGAAGCTCAGAAGAAGGACCCAAGCGAGCTAGCCCACCCCTCTTCTCCTCTAAACTAAGAATAGAGTTGAAGTCTCCAGCCACAATCCAAGGCAAGAAAGGATGATAGCTTCTGACATGCTTAATATGATCCTAGAGCATAGACTTGCCAGGGAGATCAATAGGAGCATACACATTAGTAACAAGAATAATCTCTCCAATCTCTAGAGAGGAAGCAACCATTGAAAGAGCTGAGAGGCAAGAGACCCAGTAAAGTGGCATAACTTTCCTAGGATCCTAGCTAATGGCAAGACCACCAGAGCTCCCCAAAGCACCAATACATTGAAATTAGCCTAGAAACCAAATGTTAGGAGCACATCTAAACATGGAGTCCACTGAAAGCTTGGTCTCTTGGATACAAAGGATATCTGGAGAATGCTCAACCACAAGATCATGAATAGCTTTTTGTCTAGGGATGCTATTCAACCCCCTCACATTCCATGAGAGAATAATCATTGAGTAGAGTGGGGAAAATTCTCATCCAAGGTCTTGACGACCCCAGACTCTACCAATAAATCTCTTGTAAGTTTAATTTTTTCCTAATCCTATTTTCGCCCAACTCTTGAGGGAGTAGTAAAAGAGACTTTCTTAAATGGTCTTTGCATTAGGCCCAAAGCAAGAGAAGATCCTTTTCCTTTACCAGAGGCAAACACATCCTTAACCAAATCTACCAGAAGAACATCATTTTCCTGTAGAATAGGAGAAACCACAAGGGCACCAGACTCAGGGCCAATAGAAGTCTCTAGCATATGCTAAACTACAACATCCTGGTTGCCACTAACAGTAGAATTTCTCCCCTTTGTACCAGTAGCTACACCTTGAGCCTCTGCAGGAATACTGTCTTCTATAACCATATTGTCAAGAACCTCAAAATGACTAAACCCTGAGTCCACTGGCCGATCTAGATGAGATCATTTTTGACCCCACCCCTTAGCATGGTTTCGAGCCAGGATAAAACCATCCTTATTAGGACCAATAGAACTGGATGGCCCTAGCCCCTAACTTGAAGTGTTCATATGAGCTTTCCCTTTACCTGCACTATCAGACTAAGCATTTCCTTTTCCACTAACATTTTAACCAGTCCCCTTACCATCATTAGCCATCCTTGGGCCAGAAAACCCAATAGGGGTACCATTGCCTTTGGAGGCTTGAGGGCATTGACACTATAAATGACCATACACATGACAAAGACGGCAACGAAAGGGAATAGATTCATAGTCTAGCTGTTGGATGCAAGAAGAAGAGCCAAGACAAATTTCTAGAGTATCTAGCAAAGGATTATTTAAATCAATTTCAACATAAATATAGGCATAGGAAATAACCTTTTTGTCCAGAGATTGGTGGGCTATAACAGTTGGCTTTCCGAGCACAGAGGCAATCTGTTGCAAGATATCCTCACACCAGAACTCCAAAGGAAGTCGTGGTAGGCAGACCCAAACAGGAACTCTGGAAGGAAGATCCTTAGTGAAATTGAACTCTAGATGCCAGGGTTTGAAAAAAAGACCTACTGTGGCAGAAAAATATGGGCCTCCCTCAAGGACCTAGTTTTAATCTGACATGCAAGAGAAATTCACCAAAAAGTAGCTATTCCCAGCCAACATAATGTCCATATCACCCTCCACCTGCCATGAATGACAAATCCAAGCTTCTAGAGCTGCCAGGGAAATCCAAATACCAAGAAACTTTCATATCAATGCATGTGTGGCCAAATAGTCCACATCCTCCATTACTACTTTTGGAGGAATAACTAGCACAAGCCGATCCTGGCTACACGGAAAATAACCATTAACTTCTGGCGCTCACCAACATAAAATGGCTCCTTCTCCTGTGACCTCACCCTAGGAGAAGATCCATTGCAACCAGAGGCTCTAGCAAGAATGAGACTTGTGGAAACCCCACTCGCAACCATAATAGCCAGGCCGACAAACTTTGAAAAAAGCTCTTAAAATTTGTTTTCCACAATAAACGCAAACCCTGCACAACAATAATCATCCAATATTGAGTCTACAAAAGATCTCACTAGATAGAAGAGAAATGGGGCACTCTCCCTAAGCATGCACAGCCCAGCGGTAGAAAAACAAGCTTCTAAAACCCTCACACATAGTCGCTTCCAATTCCTATCCTCCCTTCATTGCTTCCCAAAATCTAGAAGTGAGCATTATCAATAGAAGATATAGAGAGAAAAAGAGATCAAATGGTTAAAATAGAAGAAGTATAAGTGGCAAGAAGCTTACATGGAATGCTTATGATGACTGATGACAATGAGAAAAGAAAAAGAGAAGTAGAATCAGATGAAGAGGATGAAGACATTGTCAATGGTCCTGAATATGCCATTCTAAAGTGAAATCCAAATGAATTGAGTTACAAAGAGAAATATCTTTTTGTACAAATGTTTAAAGAGAAGACTAAAATGGAAAGAATGATAAGAAAGAGATAATAGAGAATAATTTTGAGAAGAACTATTGATACAATTTCAGAATTACTACCGTAAGGGTATGTGCAGGATCATGGTGGGGCAAAAACTAGCAATGTGAAAAAAAAACAAGTGTAAAAATGCCCAAAAGTGCTTTAGAAATTGTGTTGAGTCCCCCCCACCCCCATCCTAATACCAAAGCAAAAAAAAACATTATCTAAGAAAGTTGGATATCCGATATATGGGATACCCATTATATCAGGTACCTAATCCTTTTCCACCCATACTTAGTGAGAGGAATCCCATAAAAATTAGAGGGTTTGGATTCAAACTTAGCAAGAGGTTGAGATTATCTCCTCTTCTCCTCCTTGATCCATGTGATTAAATTTCAGTTGGTAAACTTTATGCCTTTTTGGTTGTTATAGAATGAGACAAATCAAGAAATTTGTCTCTTAATTCTATTAATTATCTTTTCAATTACAAATTGTTGCAATTATGGGTTTATAACATATACTATATAGAATAGTATTATATAGGATATATTATATTATATATTATAAATTTAATATATGATGGAGACACAACCAAAGACTAGAATGAACACATAGGAAAAGGGAAAATATTATTATCAATGAAAAATGCCCTATGGGCTTACAACAATATGATTCTGGAGAAAGAAATCCTCCTCATAGTACCTTCTCTCTAACTCCATTAAGTGTTGCCTTTACAATGTAAGAAATGTTCTTAAATAAGCCCCAAATGGTTTAGGGTTAGCAATACATTCTAGAATATGCTAGTTGGCATCCACCACCAAAATGGAAGGTTCCAAAAATCATGTTAGAAGTCAATGTAAAATTAGAAGAATCCAGAAACAGTAGTCGAACTTCGGGGAGGCATAACTTTTGAACCGTAGCTCCGATTGACGAACCGTTTACATTTTCAAAAAGCTCTCGAAGCACTTTATAGCCCTATGGATAGCTTCACTCATCCCCCATTTTTTGGCCCTGTGAGGTCGTTTAGTGCCCCATATCTAACTTTGAAGCACTCTTAGGAGGTCTCCAAGAACTGAAAAATTGCAATAACTTTGTAATCATGAAGCCATTTGACCTGATTCTTTTTCTGGAGTTTTGTAAATTGCAAATATAACCATCCGTTGAATTTACACCCTCTAACTCACCATAATTATGGCTCAATTACATAGTCCTATTTTTTGGCATTTACACATATCCCAAGGTGCTTAAAAACTCTAACCTAAAACACTAATAGTGGAACTGTGAGAGTTGGAACCTTTATTTGACCCAAATGGGTATCCAAAAATGAAATCACATTAAACAAAAACTATTTCTAAGCATATTTTTGGGTGATACAGGATTGGCCTTACACCACTGGATGCTCCTACATCAATATACTATATACAATTATTATATAATATGTATTTTAAATTATAACATATATTTAATCATAGTGTATATATTGTATTCTAGTATATATTATAGTAGTTATATGGGGACATATCTCATTTGTTTGAATGGGTCAAAAGGTGTCATAAGTAATCCTATGACCCCTTTCGACCCATTCCATGATAACATGTGTCCCTAGAGATCTTACGACCCTTAGGGACATATTTCATTTGTTCAAACATGTTGAAAGGGGTCATAGGGTGTCCTATGACATAGGGTATCCTATGACCCCTTTTAACCCATTCCATGACAACATATGTCCCTAGGGGTCCTAGGACCCCTAAGGACATATCTCATTTGTTCAAATGGATAGAAAGGGGTCACAGGGTACCCTATGACCCATTTTGACCCATTCCATAATAACATATGTCCCTAGGGGACCTAAGATCCCTAGGGACATATCTTATTTTCTTGAATGAGTTGAAAGGGGTCATAGGCTACCTTATGATCCCTTTTGATTCATTCCATGACAACATACATCTCTAGGGGTCCTTGGACCCCTGAGGACATATTTTGTTTGTTATAATGGGTCAAAAGGGGTCATAGGGTATCCTTTGACCCATTTAGACCCATATCATGATAACATAAGTTTGTAGGGGTCTTAAGAATCCTAGGGACATACCTCATTTGTTTGAATGGGTCAAAAGAAGTCATATGGTATCCTATGACCCCTTTCGACCATTTCATGAAAACATATGTCCATAGGGGTCCTAGGACCCATAAGCACATATCTTATTTGTTTGAATGGGTGGAAAGGGGTCATAGGGTATCCTATGACTCCTTTTAACCCATTCCATGACAACATACATTCCTAGGGGTCCTAGGACCTTTAGGGATATATAATGTGATTGAATGGGTAAAAATGGGGTCATATGGTATCTTGTGATCCCCTTCAACCCATTCTATGACAACATATGCCCCTAGAGGTCCTAGGAGATATAGGAACATATCTCATTTGTTTGAATAGGTCAAAAGGGATCATAGGGTATCTTATGGCACCTTTTGACCTATTTAATGATAATATATGTTACTAAGGGTCTTATGATCCCTAGGGATATGTCTTAATTATAATGCCCCACCTGGAGATCCTTGAAAACAAGGATACATATAAGCTAAGATAAATTTTCTTTTTGAAACAAGTGTAGATGTAAATGACATAACACATGCAAGGACCACAAAGATCACAATGAAAGACTAAACAAACATCCAAACACCAATGAATCTCCAAACACAACTATTGACTAAAATGACTAACCATGGAAGGACGCAATGATTCTGAATCCAAACACATACTAAATTCAAGATGCAATTCCAAGGGATTCAAGAACACCATAAAGGGTATCCAAAACACCTCAGAAAAAAATTTGATCAAATTGAAAAGTGCCCACTATCTACCTAAACATGTTTTTATAAAATCTAGGTGATACTATAATACAACATTGTGCAATACTTTCCAGTATCGTGTGACCTTTATAATGAAGGAGAGTGATACATTCAGGGTTTGGGCAACACTACTCAAGAAAGCATGTGATACTTCATAAGTATCAAATGACCTTTCTCCAATGTGCATGCAATACTTTCTAGTATCATGTGACATTTCTCTAGAAGGCGTGTGACACAATCATGGGTCCCACGATACTTCTCCTTTGGGAAAATGATACTTTAACGTATCACCCAATGTTGAAGCATGGTCACCCAGGAACAACAAGAAATGCACCAAGGATAAACAAGGGGTAAAATAGGAACTTAAAACCTCCACACTGGGGAGTACCAGATCCATAGTCAAGGAAAAGACAAAATTTTAGGCTATTATTCACCATTCGCCAATGACACAAAATTTTTGGCTAATATTCACCAATTGGCTATTTTTTATATTCGCCAATATATGGCCAACATGTTGTAACTAATTTTAACCCTAAAGCGGGAAAAATACTTGTATAAAAGGGCTTAGCGTTAGGGATTCTTCCATAAGGTGATGTGAAAATTGATTCTTGCAATGGTATTGAGCTATAAGGGATTACAAATTGTAATCAAGTTGTAATCAGTGGATTGTAATAATGTTGGACTTACTATTTGGTGGACGTTGCTCAGGGTTTGGGTAAACCATGTTAAATCTTGGTGTCTTGTGTTCTTTTCTATGTGATTTACTATTTTCTAATATTGTTTATATTCACATGTAATTGTTATTTTTGTCTGAGGTTTAAACCTAACAAGTGGTATCAGAGTGAGGTTGTTTTTCAATTATACTCTATAAGAAAGTCTCATAGTTGAGTGGGAGCGATGGTAGATGAGGGTAAATTGAGGGTTGACAAGTTTAATGGGCATAACTTTCAGTTATGGAAGATGCAAATGGAAGACTATCTTTATCAAAAGGATTTATGGAAGCCGTTGGAAGGAAAACCCAATAATCAAGGATCTAAGTCAAATGTCAACTGGGATCTTTTAGATAGAAAGGCACTTGGAAGCATTCAATTATGCTTGGCAGCATTGGTGGTATTTCATATTGCAAAAATGAAGACAACAGAAGAGTTGATGCAAACTCTAGCGAAACTATATCAAAAGCCCTCTGCTTCAAACAAGGTATTTCTATTGAAGCATTTATTTAATATAAAAATGATAGAAGGTGGATCTGTTGTTGATCATTTAAATGAGTTTAATACTACTACTAGTCAGTTATCTTTTGTGGGTATCAATTTTGATGAAGAAATTAGGGCTCTCTTGATTTTGTATTCTTTGCTTGAAAGTTGGAATGGCTTGGTAATGACTATGAGTAATTCTATTCCTAGATCTAGTACCTTAAAATATAATGATGTGATCAATATTATTTTGAGTTAGGAAGCTCATAGGAAATCCTCAGATGGATCTACTTTAGGAACTACTTTGAATGCATAAAGCACAGGCAGAATGACTGAGAGAGGAAGTAATTCTAGAAATCATGGAAAATCAAGAGGAAAGTCAAAGGGGAGGAGGTCTCAAAAGAGATGACCAAATGCCTATGGGTACTATGGGAAACTAGGGCATAAAAAGAAAGATTTTTGGACTTGAAAGAAAAATGAAGGAGATAAACCAGATGGATACAAGGAGGAAAATGTGGTTCTTTAGAAAGTGTTGATGATTCATGGGTTTTAGATTCTAGTGCTTCATTTCATGCTACACCTCACAAAGGTTATTTCATTGATTATGTCCAAGGAGATTTTGGGCTTGTTTATTTGGAGGATAATGAAACCTGTCAGATTATTGAAAAGAGAAAAGTTAAGATTAAGTTGCAAAATGGGAATCATTGGCTACTACATGAGGTAAGACATGTTCCAAGGCTAAGTAGGAATTTAATTTTAGTAGGAAAACTCGGTGATGAGGGTTGTGTAGTTACTTTTAATGAAAAAAATTGGAAGGTTTCAAAAGGTTCCCTTGTAGTAGAAAAAGGTGTGAAAGTAGGCACCTTATATCTTTGTATAGGTCATATTGTTCCTTCTACTTTAATTGTTTCAGAGAAAAATGAATGTTCAAGAATAGTTGCTACAGTTGAGCAGGGAGAACAAATAGCTGCTATAGATTCTGATACAATGTTGTGGCACTACAGACTTGGGCACATGAGTGAGAAAGGTATGAAAGTACTTCATTCAAGAAAGTTTTACTAGATCTAAAATGTGTTAATATGGATTTATGTGAAATTTGTGTGTATGGAAAACAAAAGAGAGTGATTTTGGTGAAGATTAGGAAGGAAAATGAAAGGGAGAAATTAGAGCTTGTGCATGAGATGTATGGGGACTAGCTTAGGTATCTTCCTTTGGTGGCTCTCATTATTATATTACCTTTATTGATGATGCAACTAGAAAAGTATGGGTTTATTTCCTTAGACAAAAATCTGATGTATTTCAAACTTTTAAGAAATGGAAATGCTTAGTTGAAAATGAGATTGGCAAGAAATTAAAATGTCTTAGATCTGATAATGGTGGTGAGTATTGCAATCATTAATTTGAAGATTATTTCTCCACTAATGGTATTCATAGACAAAAAACTATTCCAAGGACTCCATAGGAAAGTGGAGTGGCTAAACACATGAACAAGACTATAATGGAGCGTGCAAGGAGCATGAGGTTCCATGTTGGGTTGCCCTTATACATGTGGGTGGAGGCTATCAATGCTATTGTATATTTTATTAATAGAGGTCCCTCTACTCCTTTGGGCTGCAATATTCTAGAGGAAGCATGGACTGGTAAGAAGGTGAGTTATTATTTTCTCAAAACCTTCAGTTGTGAAGCATTTGCTCATATAGATTCTAAAAATAGAACCAAACTAGAAGGCAAGTCAAAGAAATATGAATTTGTTGGATATGGCATTAATGAATTTTGTTATAAGATTTGGGATTTTGAAAATCATAAAATTGTAAGAAGTAGGGATGTCATATTCAATTAGAAAGTGTTGTACAAAGATCTGTTGCAGCAACATGAGAAGAAAGAAGATGGTTATGTAGTGCTATATGATACTCCAAAAGATGATGTTCCAACAATTCCTCATGATGTGCAATAACCACAATAACAAATATCACACACACCAATGAATGTTAGACAGTCAACAAGGTTGATTCAACCTCCAAAAAGATTTTCTCTCTCTTTGTATTATATTTTACTAACAAATGCTGGTGAACCTAAATGTTATGATGAAGCTATGTAGGTGGATACCAAGATAATAAGATTCAATGAAATTTTGCAATAAAAGATGAAATGGACTCTTTGTTGAAAAAATAGACTTGGGATTTATGCAAATTGCCTACAGGTAAAAGGGTTTTACAGAATAAGTAGGTTTACAAGTTGAAAGAAGAGGATGGAGGTAAGAAAAGATTTAAAGCTAGGCTAGTTGTAAAAGGATTTGCACATAAAAAAAGCATTGATTTTGATGAGATATTCTCTCCTGTTGTTAAAATGACTTCTATCTGTATTGTTTTAAGGATTCCCAAAAAAGCCCTCAAATTTGTATTTTGCAAAAGTAAGAAGTGAGGAATTAAATTCCTCTTTCAATACTTATTCACTTTTTGAGTGAATAATAAATCAAGGAAAATAGCAAGTTAGACTAGCTAAACTCCAAATTGACCCAAATGAAAACATGTTATTCCTAGAAATAGGAATTCATCTATGGAAAAGCTACCAAAAATAAAATTCAATAAAATTTAAAGCTTGAAAGCCCAAAATCTCAAAAATTTCCTTAACAACTTTCGTGACAATGTGAACCACTAAATGCATAGACACACCCACTAGTCTAATCATGTAATGCAAATGAGTTTGGATTTACCAATCACCAAAAGGTTTAATTTAAACAATTAATTAAGGATATGTCAACCATATAGGGACGCCATTGGTAAAATATGAATAGCTAAATCACTAACTCCATGTGCCACTTCTTGGGATATAGATCCTATACACTAAAACACACAATCAAGTGTAATTGCATATAATAACATAGCCAAAGCAATAAATGCATTAAATACATAATTTAATCATTTACTCAATTATACTTGAATAATCCATTTACATCACTCACATTTGCATAAAGCATAATGAAGCAATAATGAAGTAAATATCCATAGCATAAAATCCATAACATAACAGAATCAGAGATACATCCAAAATACTAGATAACCAGATATCATCATAAACCTACTGTCATCTCAAAATGGCATCAACATGCAATATGATAAACTTAACATCATAGTAGTATAGCATCTATGATATTGAAATCAAAGTATAACATCTGACCCTTAGGTCATCTCAAAGTACAAGTTATAAGAGTAACAAGTATCTCTCGAAACAAAATATAACAAGGTTTAGACTGCAAGCATGAGAGGCACTACATCAATTGTTTAAATGGGTTGAAAGGGATCATAGGGTATCCTATGACCCATTTTGACCCATTCTATGACAACATACATCCCTACAGGTCCTAGAACCCTAGGGATATTTCTCATTTATTTGAATGGGTCAAAATGACCTATTTTGATCCATTTCATGACAACATTCATCCCTATTGGTGCTAGGACCCCTAGGGACATATCTCATTTGTTAGGATGGGTCAAAAGGGATCATAGAGTATTGTATGACCCCCTTTCAATACATTCCATGACAACATATGTCCCTAGGGTACTATGACCCCCATGGACATATTTCATTCATCTAAATGGGTGAAAAGGGATTATAGGGTATCCTATTACCCCTTTTGACCCACTCTTTGACAACATATGCACCTAGGGGTCCTAGGACCCTATGGAACATATGTTGTTAATGAATGCATCAAAAGGGATCATAGGGTACACTATGACCCCTTTCAACCAATTTGAACATATAAGATATGTTCGTATGGGACCTAAGACAATTAGGAACTGATATTGTCTCCAAATGGGTTGAAAGGGGTCATAGGGTAACATGTAACCCCTTTTGACCCATTCAAAAAAATGAGATATGTCTGTATGGGTCCTAATAACTCTAGGAATATATGTTCTCATTGAATGAGTAAAAGGGGTCATATTAATATATGTTGTCAATGAACCCTTTTGACCCATCAAACATATGAGATATGTCCATAGGTGTCTTTGGACCCCTAGGAACATATTTTGTTATCGAATGGATTGAAAGGTGTCATAGGGTACCCTTTGAACCATTTAAACCCATTTGAATATATGAGATATGTCCTTATGGGCTGTAGGACCTCTAAGAACATATGCCATCATTGAATGAGTCAAAAGGTTAATCATATTATATATGTCCCTAGGGGTCCTAGGATCCGTTTGTACATATGTTGTCATCAAAAGGGTCAAAAGGGGTCATATGTTATCCTATGACCCATGGTCCCCTTTCAACCCATTTGAACATATGAGATGTGTCCCTAGGGGTACCAAAACCCCTAGGAACATATTTTATCATTGAATGAGTCGAAAGGGGTCATAGAGACCCCTTTCGACTCATTCAATGATAAAATATGTTCCTAGGGGTTTTGGTACCCCTTTTGACCCATTCAAACATAGGAGATATGTCCCTAGGATTCATAGGACCATTGGGAACATATGCTATCATTGAATGGATTGAAAGTTTTATAAGGACATATATCATATTTTCAAATGGGTTGAAAGAGTTCATAGACTCTATGAACTCTTTCAACCCATTTGCAAATATGATATATTTCCTTATAGGTTGTAGGACCTCTAGGAACATACGTTATCATTGGATGGGTCGAAAGGGGTCATAAGGTACCCTATGACGCCTTTCAACTGATTGAATCATATTATATATGTCCCTAGGGGTCGTAGGATCCCTAAGAACATATGTTATCATTGAATGGGTTGAAAGGGGTCATATGTTACCCTATGACCCCTTTTGACCCATTTGAACATATAAGATATGTCCTTAGGGGTCCTAAAACCTCTAGGAACATATGTTATCATTGAATGAGTTGAAAGGTACTCTATGACCCCTTTTGATCCATTTGAACATATATGATATGCCCATAGGGGTCCTAGGACCATTAGGAACATATGTTGTCATTGAATGGGTTGAAAGGGTCATAGAATACCCTATGACTCCTTTCTACCCATTCAAACAAATGACATATGTCTCTAAGGGTTCTATGAACCCTAGGAACATATGTTGTCAACAAATATATATATATATATATATATATATATATATATATATATATATATATATATATATATATATATATATATATATATATAGTATTTTAAGAAATATAGTATATTAAATATATATGACTATAATTTAATATACCCTATATAAAATTACTATATACTATAATATATACTATATACCATAATAAGCTATAATATAATATATACTACATATTATAAAATATACTATACACTATAAATATATATGATATATAGGTACTTATTATATGTAACTAGAACCCTATATTCAATTGTAGAAACATAAAATTTCATTTTGGTAGCAATATATCGGGTATTCGATATAAAAAGTATCTGATATATCAAGTTTCTAACTAGGCTTGGTAATTATCAAGCCTAGTTGGTCAACTCAAAAAAACATGATTTTTCCCTATTTAGGTGACTTCCAGACTTTAAGGAGGTATCTGATGACTTTTCCTCTGTCAAAATTCGTTGAAATAAATAGGGTTTCTTGAGCATTTTTTCATATTTATAGCGATATAAATGTTCTCAAAATATTAGTTTTATAAGTATTTATTACTTATGTTAAAACAAAGATGCCTATAAGGTGTTGATTTACATACTAATTGAAAAACATCTATAGCTTTCAAACCATAAAATATTTTTGAAATCTAAAAGATGCATCAAATTCTATGATTTGCTTGCTACGATTTTTTTTTAAAAAGAAAAAATAAAATTGGTAATGTTTTGAATTAGTTAGGGTGGTCAGATGAGAGCCTTAATTTTTCTAAAAATATTGTAGCGAAAAAATGATAATTAATTATTTTATTGGAATAAAAATCCCAAAAAATATGTGTCACATCTAAGCATGAGTCTACTTCTTATATCTAGAATCTTATAAAATATATCATTATTTGATTGTGATTAAGGTGGTCAGACATGCACATACTTATTATTTTTGTCAGCAAATTTTTGTACTACAACATTAAAATACAAAATTTTGACCAATCAGATTAAATTATTTTTAGAATAAGATCCAATAGTTTGGAAAATACATTCAATTTCCTACATAACTACTTCAAAATTGTATGTCAAGTTGACATAAACCTAATTTGTTGATTTTACATTGCTACTTAAGGGTATAGTTTGGCCTACCATGATCCTACACATACTCAAAAATTGATATAGACAAGGACGAACCATTCATAGATTAGTTGATAATATTATGGTTATAATTCAAGTAGATCAAAATATTAAATAAAAGTCAAGAAAGAAAATTGAGAAGTTATAGATAAAACATGATGATTAGCCAATACAAGGAAAAGTAGAACTTAAGAACTAACTATATAAATTAACTAAGGAAACCAAGGAGAATTGAAATGAAGAAATAAATATAACATGAAAATATTTAATATTTTAGAACTTGCTAAAAATATAAATAAAAGGATGGAATAAATGAAAGAAAACATTTATATTCTGGCAAATAATACAAAACCTACAAACTACACTGATAATGACACATACAACACCTATAGGAGAATAATATTAAATGTTAAAAGAAATGAGATAGGAGAATGACAAGATCAGATGAAGTGTATTGGAGATACAAGGGATTCAACACCTATTGTGGATATTATGTAGAAATAGGTGAAAACAATTGAGATACTAAATACATCAAACAAGAACATTACCTTGAATATGGCAGAAGAGGCAATACAAGTAAGAGAAACTTTCATTGCATTAAATCAACTAAAAGATCTATAGAATCAAACCTTGATAAACACCAAAAATAAACACAAAGATGTTTACAAGAAAATATGAATAGGTAAGCACCCTAAAGATTTGTTTTGATATACTCTTTGGCATTGCTGCCAAAAAAGGAGGAGACTATATGATCAAAACTTTACTATAAGAATTACATAGGAGGGGAAATTGATTCAAGAGTAGTAAAGAAAAGATAAAGGGGGAGCAATATAACAAACACAACAGAAATGGTAGGAATAACACAAACAACAAAATTTTGGCAAGTTTTTGCCATCAATGCTAAAGGGGGAGATTGTTACTTGACAAAATCCTCTATTGGTTATTAAAGAATATTTGAGTATGGTTTTAATTGCTAGAAAATTATAAAGGAGTAAAAGATGACTAATGAGAAGTTGAGTCAATAGGTGAAGTGGTTAAGCAAATAGGTAAACAAATAAGTCATATCAGAGAATAAAATACAATATTGACAAAGGCAAGAAGGATAATGATATCAAAAGACAAGGAAAATATCATTACAAAGGTTAGTAATAATCTAATTGGTATAAAGGAACACTATCAATGAGCAAAAAACTAGACAAACATGATTAAAAAAAACTAGTAAATTAGATATGCAATCACCATGGAGTACGATTCACTAAATATGGACAAAAGAAGAATTGAAGGGAACGAGTCAAGGAAGCATGGAAAATGTTTATAGAAATAGGTGAAGTGATTCAAGTGTTGAATTCAATGAAGGTTTAGTGAAAGAAAATAAAAAATTAGTTTTATTGGTGTACCATCTTAAATTGGACGCACTCCAATTTAATGAGGGTTTAGAACTTATTTAATGCAAGATCATCAATCTCCTTGTGCCTTTTGTTTCTTCTTCCCTTTTCTATCCTTTCTCCTAGGTGGAATTGTGGTAAAACCTAATATATCCTCTTTAAAGCTCCTATTTTCATGGTGTTAAGCTTGAGATATGATCTATCCTCCTATTTTCTTCCTTTCATTTATCTATCTACTTGGAATTTGATCTTTATACCAAAATGGGATTTTCTTAGATTCTAGACTTGATTTTTGGACTCTGAGACCTATTTTGGAATCCTAAAATAGTCCTGAGGGTTTTTGCACCTAATAAGTAGGGGTACAATTCACCCTTGACCAATTAGGGGTTCATTCCACCCTTTATGGGCCAATTAGGGGCACAGTGCACCCTTGATGAGGTCATATTTTGGGTCTCCTCTTCAAGTCCCATGTTTGAGAACATTCAAGGTGTTAATTAATAGGAAGGTCAGCCTCTAGGAGTTAGTCAATTCCAATATCTATATAAACCCTTCTATTAACTCCATTTTCATATCTCATTCTCAAGTGTTTAATAAATCCATCAATTCACAAGCTCATGCACTTTAGCATCAAGCTCTCTTGTTCTAGCATTCAAGTTTTCAAGCATTCCTCCATTGAAGATAAAGGAATCAAGAATTAAAGAATGAAGGAGTTTATCTTCAACATCTTCTTCAATATATTCAAGATCCTTTGCATCTTCTACAACTATTCATCTTCATCTTCTTGGTCCAAATCAATTGGTGAAGTAAGGACATTTCATTCGATTCAAGAGATCCAACTTTTGTGAGGTGAATTTGTATATTTCCTTTACACATGCTATTTCAATTATTTCAATTCAAGGTTAATTCCTAAGGTAGGATTTGACCAAGAGAAAACCCCATCAATAACAAAAACCATTTTTTATTGTAGGTTACAGATATCAAATGACAAACAAGTTACAGATCTGAGTACACTTTACAATTTTCTTCAGAATTGAAAAGTCAGAATCAATGTCACACACTATCATCAGGGGCACAATATACCCTTGATGATCCCATTTTTCTCCTAAAGATCTAGATTTCCCCTAACAATTCATCAAAATATTTTTCGATTTTATGTTATGCGATCTTAGGCCTAGATACAAAGATTCCCATTCATTTCAACAAGAACAACAAGCATAACGTATAATTTAGAGGTGTTTTCTCTATCCTCTTTTTCTTTTCAACATATTTACTTACATATAGCTCTAGTTTCTTACATTCATCTAGGGTTTTCAAGGACTTGGATACCTTTCCCTTATTTTCCCTTGTCTAGTTTGCATTAGTACTCCATTCTTATGTGGTTAGCACTAATCTTTCTAGACCTAGTTCTCTAGCATTGGGATTGAAATAATTTTTCTCCTTGAATTCCTTCCCCCTATTCTGCTATGTATGTGTTGTTTATGTGATTTAATTTAGACCTTATCCTTGATTCACATTTCCATCACTACATTTTATTGGTGAACCCGACTTACAACATTTCTACTTCTTATTTGGTTAGATCTTTGCATTCTCTTATATTATTTTGTGATCTATCTTTGCATGCTTTATTGCTTGCTTTAAATTACATTGGGTTTGAGTTCATATCATAAGGTTAAATCTCTTTGTGAATTAGTACCTTGTTTGGTGTATGAGCTTTACTATTTTTAGTCCTACTTATAGTATTCCTATTAGGAGAAGTTGTAGACTCATGAATCTCTTTGATATGGATTCCTCTTCTCCTCTTCTTTAAAACCTTAGTGGCCCTATGGTTTCTCAAGATCCTAATCCTTCTATGGAACATGACTCTTGCTAATCATCTCATGATGAGGATGAAGCTTTAAGGTATTGAGATTGATAAAATATATGATTGGCTTTTATAAGAAAATCGCAATATTGAGACTATTGCTTCTTTCAATGCTCTTAAAAAAGTGATCCTTAATGATGAACATGGTGTTAATCTTTTGCATGATCTTACTTGCCTTTTTCATACTCATATTAAGCCATATTTGACTCAAGTTGCTTCTGAAGTATGGATCACTCCACCTGTTTCTACTCTTGAGGTAGTTTTGCCTATTTGTATACCTATCTTTAATGTTTCTACTTAGGTTCCTCCTATTGTGACTACTATTTAGGTGTCTAATCCTCTTCGCAATTTTCTTATTCCTTCTTCAAATTTGAGTGTTCCACTTGTTTCATTTCCCTACTCTCTCATTCACTAATGCTAATAAGTTAAAGGCTCTAGATGGTCCTCTCTATATTATTACTTGGATTGCTAAATATCCTTCTTATAGGTGTCTTTTTGATCCCACTTCTATGGCTAAAATTATTATTGTGGAACATCTATATGCTAAGAAGAAAATCATGATTTCTACGACTTGACCAATACTTGGATTCAAACTTGTAATGGTTTATTATATCCTCTGCAAGGTTTCATCTTGTTTCCTATTGATCTATTTAATAAAGTGGTGAATAGTAACTTTGTTGTCATTCCCACTTCTGATTAGTTCTAAGTGAAGCTTGGTTTACCTTGGTTGACTACCATACAAGTCGTTGCTTCCCCTATTCACCAACATATTAAATTTCCTTATGATGGTGAGATTAAGAAGATAAAGCATAGCCTTTATCATCCTTCTAGACCTCAACAATGTGCTACTCTTAATTTCTTCCTGCCTTCTATTCCTACTACTCCTACTCGTCTGAATTATATTTTTTGCACCTATCAAGCTCATAAATATCAAAATATTATTGAGTTAAGTATGCCTAGGAGTATCTCTCATGGTATTTTATCTACACCTTCTACACCTATCTCTTCTAGTTCTTCTACTTCTAATGGTCAACCACCTTTTGGACCTATTGATCCTCCTAGTGTGGTTCCCTCTCCTAAGGTGATTCCCACTTCTATATCTCAGCCTCTCTTTGTTCCTCCTCTTAGCCATCGAAAGGTAAGGAACCTATGGTTGTTGATTCTTCTTCATCTCCTCAACTAATTTCTAATACAACTAAGTGTAACCAACATGCCTGGAAATGTCAAAGGAACTACGAAGCTTGTGCTAAAGCTTGTATGAATACTTCTCATCATCCAATGTCTATTGAGGAAGTTAATGATATATATATTCCTATTTTGGATTCTATTTTTATTAATTTAGATAAAGAATATACTTTAGATGATGGTGATCCTTAGATTGTTGATTTATCTAATATGCTTTCTATGCATCATACACTTACATATACATCTGATCATAGTGACTCTCTTGAGGGTCCTTCTTTGGATTTAGCTATTGTTCCTACTATGTTGGATATATCTCCTCTTGCAAGTTATCCACCTTCTCTTATTACAATTGACCAAGATAGGAAATGAGGGAAACATGCTTGAAGTGAGTGCTCTAGCATACTATATTTTTGTACATTTTCTTGCTATGATGTGCTTCTCCCCTATTGTATTTGCTTCTCCCCTATTGTATTTACTTAATGTATGTTTAGATTTCTTTAAACAATCCTTGTTGCTCTATTGGTACAAAGTGATAAAGAAATAAAATCATTTTAATATTCTTTTATTTGTATCTTACCTCTTATATTTGTCATTCTATGTTATGTTGAACATGTTCTATTGTTTGTACTTGTATCCTTGTGTTGTCTTCTTGGACTTGTGACATGGTAGCACCAATTCTTTTTGGTCTTCATGATGGCGATCCAAAAAGACTCTTCTTTATAACTCTTATGTGTATTTCTTTAATTGTGTTATAGTTATACTACCTTTGGGGGATGATGATATTTCATACTTGATATGACATTTACATACTATCATATGATCTTACTCACCCTAAAGTTAGAGGATCATTTTTGTGCTCTTGCATGTTATGTATCATTTCCCTTGATTTATCTTCTTTTGGGGGCATCTCATAGTGGAAACATCCCTCAATGATTGTATGTATACTTTGTTAAATCCGTTGCTCTTGTTAAAGTGTTATAAATGACTTTACCATGGGGGCGTGCACTCTTCTCATTTTTGCATTTAATCATGGGGTAGTGAATATAGATTCTAAGTATAGCTTTGGATGCTTTTAGCCCTAGTTGCTTAATATGCTTCCTAATTTATTCTCAAATATATGCATTAATACTTCATACTCTTTTTCCACACCCACATCTTATGAATCCCTTTATGGACTATGCACAATCCTAAAGAATTGATTCTCTATGCACACATTCAATATAGGAAGTAAGCATCCTTGACATTTGGGTCTCTTCTTTCCTTTACATGCATATATGCTAAATCTCATCCATGGGTAAAAAATAAAAAATTTCTAAGTCCCATACATAGGTAACACATTCTTATTAGACCTTACTATGGTGATATTAAGAACATTAATGAATGGGTGGGCCTTTTGATGGGTTGGCTAGGAGGCCACCACCTCATTAGACTATTTCAATGCCATCTTTTTCCAAAAACTATTTCAGTGATTCATAGTAGGGTGGGAACTCTACTTGGAGAGATAATCACTTCTCTCTTACATTCTCCTTAGTCAACAATTTCTCTCTTATTATTATTTGGGAGTTAGAAAAGTCACAAACCCTTACAGGATTGATGAATTCTTTGTCTCCTCGATTTTAATAAGAGTATCTTATGCCTTGTGCTCTACTTTACCAAGAGTTTGGATCGAGTCTATACTCTCACTAAAGTGGGGGATAAATGCATTATCTTAAATTGGACACACTCCTCTTTAATGAAGGTTTAAGACCTATGTAATGCAAGATCATCAATCCCCTCATGTCTTTCATTCCTTCTTCTCTTTTCTATCATTTCTCCTAGGTGGAATTAGGGTAAAACCTAATAGATACTCTTGAAGCTCTAATTTTCATGGTGTTAAGCTCGAGGTAGGATCTATCTTCTTAGGTCCTTTATTTAATTTATCTATCCACTTAAATTATTCTCTTCGCACCAAAATGAGATTTCCTCATAATTTTGACTTAATTTTAAGATTGCGAGACTTATTTTGGAGTCCTGAGACAATGTTAGGGGTTTTTTCACATAATCATAAGGGGTACAGTGTGCCCCTAACCAATTAGGGGTACAATGTGTCTTGACAAAATAAGGGCACATTCTATGCCCGATGAGCCAATCATGGGCACAATAAGCCCCTGACGAGGCCTTATTTCGGGTCTCCTCTTTAAGTCATGTGTTTGGGAATGTTTGGGGTTTTAATTTCTAGGAAGGTTGTCCTATGGGAGTTAGTCAATTATGAGCTATATATAGACCCTTCCATTTTCTCCATTTTCATATCTCATTCTCAAGTGTTCAAGAAATCCATTAATGCACAATATCAAGCACTCTAGCATTCAAGCTCTCATGTGTTATAACATTTGAGTTTTCAAGAATTCATTCAAGCATTTCTCCATTGAAGATCAAGGATTAAAGCATTCAAGAAATTGAAGAAGTTTATCTTCAAGATCTTCTTCAATCTATACAAGATCCTTTGTTTCATCTTCTACATCCATTAAACTTCATCTTCTTGGTCCAAATCAATTGGTGAAGTAAGCACATTCATTCGATTCAAGAGATCTAACTTTTGTAAGGTGAACTCATACATTTTCTTTACATTCATGCTATTTCAATTCAAGGTTAATTCCTAAACTAGGGTTTGACCAAGGAAAACTCCCCACCAACAAATAAAATTGTAGGTTACAGATATGAAATCAATGAACATGTTGTAAATATGAGTACTCTTTTTAGCTTTCTTTTGAACTCCAAATGAGAATCAACGTCACACACTTTCATTAGGGGCACTCTAAACCCTTAATGATCTCATATCCTCCTAAAGATCAAGTTTTCCCTTGACAGTTCATAGAAATATTTTTGAGTTTTTTTTGTTATGCACTTTTAGGGCCGAATCCAAAGATTCCCATTCATTTTGATCAAACAACAATCATAAATAGACTTTAGAGGTGTGTTCTCTATCCTCTTTATCCTTTCAACATATTTACTTACATATAGCTCTAGTTTCTTACATTCATCTAGGGTTATCAAGGAATTGGATACCTTTCCCTTATATTCTCAATATCTAGTTTGCATTAGTACTCCTTGCATATTTGGTTTGCACTAATATTTCTAGACCTAGTTCTCTAGAATTGGGATTGAAAGGATTTTTCTCCTTGACTTCACTCCCTCTATTCTAATATTTATGTGTTGGTAATGTGATGTACTTAGGCCCTTATCCTTGATTCACATCTCCACCACCACAATTAGATATTTCAAAATAAGATTTGAGGATGAAATTTAAATTCAAAATTATTTATGGAATATTTGAGAGGAAGTCTCATGGAACCTTAATTAAGTTTGGGTAAAAGAAAAGGAGTAAATAAGAGATCAACCAGGACTTACAAGTTGTTGAAGGAGCTAAAAATAGTTGCAGAATCATGGAGCAAACACAAAGCAAATGAGTTGAGAAATAGCGAAAGAGCTTAAAGGATCATAAACATTTTTTGAAGAAGCATTCATGGGTCATAACTATTGTTGATTTATTCCTAATAGTTTAGCAAAAAGATTATGAAATCATTTAATCAGGTAGTCTTTAACTAGACTTTGAAGTTCTATTTGGAACTTATTGTAAATCCTTTAACATGGTGAACATTGCATAAGTGGGATAAAATATTTTAACTAAGTAGTCTCTTACATGACTTTAGATACCTCTAACATGGTATCAATCACTCCTAATAGAGTGAATTAATTCATAAGATGACATTATTGTAAGCTCTTAACTGGGCACCTTATTATTGTAGTGATGATTTGTTGGTATTGTTCCTACCATTGTTAACTTGGGGGTGGGAGAAGGGGGGGAGAGGATGGGGGGTAATCACCAAGCCAAATACACTTATAGGCCTGATTAAACTTAATCAAATAGTTTCATTGATTATAACTTCTTTAACTTGTAATAATATTATTAATAAAGTAAAAGATCAAAAAACATGAAACACATGAAAAAACATCCACACAATTGTAATACCAGATATATCTCATGGAAACTTGATTAGGGTGAAAACTATAGTGTGAGAGTGATGCCCACAAATAGTTGTACACTTTTGGAATACACTCTGTTAAGGGTTACAAAAGTATTATTAAATGCTACCTTATTAAGGGATTTCCACGGAGACCTATTAAAGTCTTTACCCTATTAGGAGTAACCCAGTTAAAGGATTTTGAACACTCTCTTGAGAATGTTACATTGTTAGAGGATTTTAGAAAAGGCCTATTAGGCCACCCAATTAAAGGATGTTACTATCACAATCATTAGAGAGTAACAACTAACAAATGATCTATAGTTTGTACTATTCTCGCTTAATAAGATCCAATATAGTTCCTTAATACATCAATATACCATGTTTGCTATAATCCTTACTTGATCCTATATCTTCTAGTGTGATTACAACTTCCTCAACCTTTACTCTTCTTCTTAACTTCACCATTTAGTTCATTCATGATGTTAACACACTTTGTGATACCAATCTTCATCTTTATTTCTCCCTTAAGTAGAAAATTGTTCAATCATAAACTCTAAACCTAAATCTAATGCTCCAGATTAATCTTGAAAAATCTAGTCATTCATCTGGCTTTACATATCATTTTTTCCATATTTCATTTTTACTTTCTAGAAAATTCTCAATGAATCCTTCTCAAATGTATTATCTCAATATTTTTGTTGTCACCTCTTGCCTTATATTATGCCTCAGCCTTCCAACTATCCAATGCAATTTACACTTTCCAATAATTATACAAACTTTATGATCATGCCTCAAATCTTCATTAACTATTCCCTGTTTGTCGATAAGACTTTACTATTCTCCAATAATAATTACCTTTCCATCTTTAATTTCAATAAGCTCATTTCCTTTGTACTGATAAGTTCAGTCTTCCTATCCACTTCCAATTTTTTGATAATAACTAAGTTCTTCTAATTAGAATCTTAGTGTATGATCTTTCATCTTACCTATATTTCTACCTATTTTACCTATGAGCCTTTATTAAGTTCCCAACTGATTAAACCATCTTTACCTATACTTATTATAGAATGGTGTCCTAACCTTGTCTCCTCAACATCTTCATGAATCATATCCAACAATCATCAACCAATTCCTTCATAGATTTGACAAACCATTCAAATCATTCAACTGTTCTCATTGTTGTGTTCCAAATGTTACCTAGTTTGGTTCCCGTCTTTATGACTTCCTTATATCTTTATATAACATCTTTGTACTTAATTCATCCTATAATCCACTTTTTCTTTCTTATGAATGTGGTAACAAGTTAAAAAAACATGTCAAATAGTTTAACAACAATATAACTAATTATCTTGATTATGCCAACAATCTTATTGTATCTAATCTATTCTTGGCCATTATCAACATTGTGCATCATCAACTTACCTTACCAATCAACATCATCTCTTCTCATTAATTGTCGTAATTAATCAATTATGCCAACACACTTTTTGGTTGTTTCAAATATCTACACGAAGTTATCTATTTATTGTTTGTTTGTGTGCATAGATAGTTAACTAGTTACTACATTTCATCTTAGTTCTCATATCTCCCTAACATTTTTCAATATTAGTGAAGGAATCTTTATACCCATTCAGTTCGTAGACCCTTCTAAGTTTGTCGGGCTATTCTCCTTCCTACCAGGAAATAAGAAATAAGATCATTCCCCTCCCATCCTTTTTCTTATTGTCCATAAAATTTGATAAGCTACCTTCACAATTAGTTGATAAAATATTTGTAGAGCTTCCCCAAACATCAAACAAATTAGGAACATTATAAGAATAAATATAAATCCCAATATCAATACCAAATCCTTATCTTTAGTAAGCCAATATTATTTTCCTCAACAATCATACTTTTTCATCTCCATCAAGTGAAGCATTTGAAGGATAAAAGAGAAAAATATACTATAGAACTAATTTGGACCCTTTGAGGACACACTTACGATTGTTTTACAAGAAACTTCAAAAGCTCCATTCAAGTTTATTTATTTTGAAAAAATAAATCCTTGTATATAGGCTATGCTAGAAATTAGATCACATACTCTTGCCAAATAATTATAACAATTTGTAATTGAAACTTAGTTTATATTCACTGACACTCAAATAGATAGATTAGATTTAGAATACTTTATTTACTTTCATTGTAAATAGATTATATAATCATCTAAAAAGATTGATCAAGAATACAAAATTAAAATTAAAATATATATTGCATTTTAAAATTCATAAAGAAGATGTTTTTGCAAGTAGTAATTAACTCACGTTTCAATTTGGAAAAACATAAAAAATAAATTAGGTAAAAGATATCTTTTTTACACTTTAAAAGACTACATTTCATTAGGGCCATTCAAAACCTTTAGGAAAGAGAAGAAATATAATTTTTTTCATACCATCCCACAAAACTTAATGATCACTCAAATCAAACAAAGTGGACACTCAAACAAGTAAAACAAACTCAACAACCATCATTCTTATTTATCATCCCTATCTCTCACCTAGTTTTTACAACCAAATGTTTACAAGCATCAAGTAAAATTTAGTTGAGTTGGTTTTGAATGAAATACAAGAAGATATACTAATACTTATTGTCTTCCTTAGTTCTCTTATATCTCGACAATGGATTGTGCAATGAGATCCAAAGTGTTAATTAAAAAACTCAAACACAATCTAATCTAGAATCATACATCACTAAATTATGGATTATAGAAATCTAATATTAGTAAATGTACCTATTTATCTCTTGTCAAATAAGGGAAGAACCTCACTTAAGAGATAATGCCTTTTGGATAAAGGTCATTGGACTTATTGACCCACACATTAGAGTAATAACACTCCAACAAGCTACAAAACAATGCTATATCATACTAATGATTAAACATCTAGTCATAAAAGTAAACATATGAATTCCCCATCTATCCCTCTATCATTAAGTCAAAGGGACAAGTGGAATGGTTCATATCAATGATCTAACACTATCACTCACCAAACTTCTGGAGTTCAAGAAACTAGAAGTTATTTCAACTTTCCCTTGTTTGATTGGGTTTTTCCATGAGAGTAAGAGTAGTTGGAATTTTTTTATCCAACACTTAGACAGTTGTGAAATATGATATTCTAAGTTCACATCATCACTTTTGGAATAAGGTACATTTAAAGCACCACCAAACTATGACCAAATAAGAAAAAAGTGAAGAATGCCCTTTGAATAATTTAAAATTTCTTAAAAGAATAATTAGATACCACTTCAAATCTTCCACCCAAATTTAGTCCATCAAGCTCCAACCTCATGCAACATTTTTTTAGTCATAGACTTTGTAATGATTTGAGAGATTTAAAATTTTAATTATCTAGCTAGTCAAGATAGTCAATTCTTAAAGGTGCTTAAAAAAATGTAAAATAAGATGAAACTCTAGCTTGATTTTTTTAATAAATAGACAACAAAAAAAAAAAAAAAACACTGGCAAGTGATTGATCTTGACAAAGAATCCTAAAAGACTACATAAAAATTTGTCCATTGATAAACCATGGCTTACTGACTTTCCAAAACTTACAACTTGGAATTATGTGGCTTAAAAATATTACAGTTGTGAGTAACAATGAAAGCAGTTCGAACCCAATTAATTATATAATATAATATATAGCTAAAGTTCAACTGGTTTGCTGGATATCACGATCCAATTCGAACCCAATTTAGAATTTTAGAGGGTAGGAATCTAAATATACATGAAAATAAAAGCTTGTATGTCATGGACAATGTATAATTTACTTGCCAATGCAATATCCCTCCTTTCCCATAAGAACAATTCCGTGACTTCAATTGGCATACAATGACTGAAAAACATTTCACATGTAATTCAAAAACTCTCTGAGAAAAAAACTTCCTTTTAACTTGTATCCAAATAAACTCGCAACAATCTATCCTCTACGTCCTTCAGAAAAAACCTTCTTTTTAACTTGTATTGAATAAACTCATAACAATCTATTCGCTACATCTTTCAGAAGTAGAAAAAATCAAAATCAAGCATGCCCCATCAAGGTCATTGTCAATCAATGGGAGAAATGACAACCTTCCCTCTTGCTCTTCCACTTTCAAGATGCTTGAAGGCCTCCACAACGCTTGAAAATGCATGTGGGCCTGCTGAATCAATCACAGGCTTTAGCTTCTCGCACTCTATGTAACCTCTCAGCCTCTCTAATTTGTTCCCACTGGTATTGAGGAAAAATGAAGGTCCTGAAGGAATAGGTGACCCTTTTGCAATATCAACAATTATTCCTTCATCTTTTGCAAGCACAAAAGAATTCTGAGAGTCTCCTGCAATTCCAATCCAGTAGCATTTACAATTAGCAGTGTGCCTGAAAGGAACGTACATATATCATGAAGTTGTAGCACTCTTATTAGTTAAATTCTGTGTATCCAATGTGATATTTTTGTTTGTAGGGTTATCCTGATGAAATTGATATTCCATTCCTTTCTAGAATGAAACGTATTGTAATAAAAACAGTTGCAATTGTTTTCTAAGATAGTTGTAATTCTATGATTAAGCTTGTTCTAGTTAGAATAGTATTGGTATAGGTGGTGTTCCGATAAAAGATCTAATGTTTAACCTCTGTGAACATAATCTAGCTGAAATAAGTGCTATTTATCTTCCGTTCCTTATAAAAAAATGGGTTCTTGTGAATTGCTACATTTTTTGAAACATATGTTATTGAATTTGACTCACAATTACAGAATTGAATCTTGATAACAATATCATCTCACTTGCCATGAAAAATATATTCTATTTATTGATAAAAAATGTTACGTGAACTGACTAGGCAGACCATGTTCCTGAAACTAATCAAAATTTAAGCCATGCAAGATGTATGGGGTGCCCATTATCTAGAATGCTTTGATGTTCTAAAGACATTGATGTTTTAGATTGCGAAGTTAATATTAACATTCAAAAGGGAAGTTATAAGATACTGTCCTAATAGATGTTGATTCTGTGTGCTAAAAAAACACATTCATAAGGGCGGTTTGTATCAAAACTGGCTGGATACAATGAATTGATATCGGTGAGATTTTCCCACTGAGCTCAAACAATATTTGCTAAAACAGTTACATGGGAACTCAACAATTTTGTGCTTGTGGATATGAATTATGGGCTATAAGAACTTTGAGCAAAGCACCCACATTCGTCCTTGTTCAAGATGATGATGTTCAACTGATTTTCAAAGCACTTAATCTCCGTTTGAAAAAGAACCAACTGTTTTCACAACATAAAATACAATTGAGACCAATTTTTTCTGGAGTAAACCAAACTTTTGACAATAAAATTTTGAACATCTTGAGTTATTCATCAAACCAATTCTTACTGAACTTTGTAATGCTCCAAAGAATGGCTGTTTTGAAGTACTGAAGTAAAGCATTTGAGCTCATTTGAAAAGCTTTGTCAAGAGTTATAAAGACAAGATTTACGCACAGGTAGTCAGTCTAGATTTTATTTGCTTATCATTAGCAAGTTCATTGCATGTTCACTTTTGTCAAATAATTGATAGGTGACAGCCACTCTTAAACATTACACATTAAGGAAAAAAAATTAATTTGGAAAAAGTAAGTCAACTTTGACTATTTAACACTTAATAGTCTAAGAATGAAGCCTTAGTGTGTGATATTTAAGCTGTCCGCTAAATGACATCTAGATGGCTTCAAGTCTTTTACAGTTTACTCATACTGGTTTGAAACAATAGTAGTTATACATGACTTTTAGATCGCTTCATACATGATTGCAGCCTGTTTCTATGAGTGATTATGTATCTCAGATCTAAAAACTTTTACTGTATTGGTACAATCTGTAGGAAAATAAGGTTTTTGGAGAATACTTTCATGTGTTATATAAAGAGTTTACTTTTTTTGAGGTGGGAAAGCTTAAAGTTCAAACACTAAGATATGCTTTAGGAAGCCAGTCTTCCAAAAGTGAACTCTTTAATCTATGCAAGCAACAATATAACCTCAGCGACTGAAAAAATTTACAAATCTAAACCTGTGGACCTATTCCTTTTGAGTGGTGTAGAACTTTTTAGGGCCATCATCACTATGTAAAGGAAAGAAAACCCATAATAGATGTGGAAAAACGGATGGATTGATAGATAAAAGAAAAAAAGAGAAATCAGAAACCTACCAATGGTGTCAAAAACGAAGTCAAACTTCTCTGTAATTTTATTGTAGGTCTCCTTTGTATAATCAATCACCAAATGAGCTCCTAACCTTTTTACAAAGTTAATACTAGGAGTGCTTGTAGTAGTTGCTATATTGGATGCTCCATATACAAACTTGGCAAGCTGCACCTCCAACAGTATTGCGAATTAATCTCGTTTCTTTATTTGTAAAAAGACAATGTTTTCTCAAGTCCAAAACCCATTATTCATTTTACCTGGATGGCCAGACTACCCACTTCACCATCTCCACCCACAATTACCACGGTCTTTCCTTTTTGAAAATTTATTCTATCAAATGCAGCTTGGGCAGTTTGGAGAGCTAAAGGGAAGCTAGCTGCTTCTTCAAAGGACATGTTCCCAGGCTTCAAAGCAATAAGACTATCTTCCACTGCTGTGTATTGTGCCAAAGTCCCACACTGTTTTGGTCTCCCACAAGTATAGTTGTGGATGCTGCCATAAACTTCATCTCCCTTGCTGAAGTTTGTGACATCATCTCCTTGATCAACTATAACTCCTGCCATATCACAACCCGGGACAGCCTGCAAGACATTACAAATAGGGTCATGAAGCTTATAGTTCCTTTCATTGTGATTAGTTAGGGTACAAGGACCTTGAAAAAAATGACAAAAGAGGGCCATATGAGGTACAATATATCAGTGGAATGAAATGCAAATGGAAATCATGCCTTATGGGCCACATAAACAAAACAAAACAAAAACAACCCAACTTAGGGTTTGAAGACAAGGCAAACGAAACTATCTGTTCCGATCAGATTCAAAAGGTCAAAAAAGTTGCAGCTTATGGGTACTTACAAACTCATTAGCAATGGTACAATATTACAGGTGATAGCAATTATCTTTTGAATTAAAGAAGGGTGATATTAGAAACACATACTAAATGTAGAGAGATGCATATTCTGAATTCGATTGTATGCTATATTTTTCCATCAACATTTGAAATCACACCCAGTTTTTCATCATCAGAATAAAAAGAGGTAGAAGAGATAAAATGTATCAGAGATGGTTAATTTATTGAATGCACATCCATCCTGCATTGCAAATTATGACCAGTTGCCTTTTCTTTGTAAGCCTGATATAATCTAACAATTTATAGGTAGAAATTCTTGAAGATATATAAACAAATGGGGCTTCCTAGAACCTTTTTGCGGCTCATTATATGGCCTCCCATTTGACCAATGATTTCAAAACTAATGCAAAACTTGAGGAGAACTAGGGTTTGGTCTTACAGGAAACTTTGAATCGAAGTCTTTGAGCAACCCATTTCGCCTTATGAAGTCCAAAGGATTCAGCGCCGCAGCTCTGACTCTTACAAGAACCTGATTGGCACCCAATTCAGGAACAGGGTATTCGCCACACTGCAACACTTCCGCTGGTCCATATTCATTATAAAACCAAGCTTTCTGCATCTCCATACTGTAATCTCGATTCAGCTTCTAAGCCCACCTAGATCTTCTTCCTTAGATGTGTCTCATTTCTAACCCTGTAAAACAACACATTATACAGTGAACACAAGAAGCGCCCTACAAATAATGTGCTCTGTTTCTTTGAATATCATGAGCTCCCTTCCTTTCCCTTCCCTTCCCTTTCAAGAAAATGGAGTCATGGGCAAGCCTACTTGTAATGGTATGAAGATCAGAAATCTTCCAACACTAATTTATGAGTGAAGATTCTAATAATGTGAAAGGTGGTGGTGAGTGTGGAATATTCTTTGTTAGTGCTTTTCCAATGACTGTGGGCATGGCCCTAAATGCCATGATGATGTCCACCTTAACCATAGCAACTTTTTCAACACCTACCTGCTTGATTGTTATTGATTCTGATGATGACATGACAAGACTAATTGAATAATCATAAAAATATTGAATTTTAATGTCCGTCCCTCTTTTCACATCAACATCCCCAGGGCCATGATTCAGACTCCTGCTACAATCCCAGCCGCCCATGGAGCAATCATTTCCTATAACTCTTTCAATTACTGTCACCTTCATGGGGTCCTGTCCCCACATAAACTGAACTTTTTGTATACCGTTTGGAGACACTGTACTACCACTCTCCAGAATGATAGACACAGACGTGATCAGAGAAATTTGCAGATATAAATAGCAGATACTGCAACGGCTTTTTCCCCAACTGGGTATACGTTAGCTTAATTTACATGGACAGTCATATCATGGGTAGTGGCTAAATAGTAAATACTTAGTAACTGTTCAGGCTAATTTTGCATACCAAGTCAATTATACTAGTTTTTTTAAAATTATCTAAGGTGATTCAAGAGCTTAAAGTTGAGGAATCAGCTTTTGTACATTTACAACTCTTAGGTCATGGAATGGAAGTAGTGGAAAAGTGTCACTTTAAAATACTAGTCCGATACTCCTTATGTTTACCCCCCAACGCTTACAAAAAAAACACTACTTTAGGCACAAATGACCCAATCAACAATCAAGAAAGTTAAAAAAATAACCAACTATTAATACATGTGTTATTAGCTGTTAGTGCATGTAGGATCAGCTATTATTACATACATTATTATTTTCAAGGTCATTGGGCCCTTGCTGGCTCTTGAGTCTCTTCCCTTATACACAAGGAAAGCTTGAAAAAAAAAAGTATCCTCCTTGGTAAAATACAAGTCAATAAGTGAAAAAATGGAAGAATCTTGTTAGTTTGATTTACAAGGTGGTTGTTTATTTACTTGAATTTCTTTACTTTTGAGTTTATAATTTATTTCTAATGGGAGGATGAAAGTCTTGTATTATTCAACATCACTATTGTTATTTTTGGATTTTTCTCATTTTGTATCAGTTTGACTTCTTTAACTTAGAGAATTAATAACATTTTCCACATCCATGCACAACCTCCCCATTCTCTCTTTTCTCTTTTTAACCCATCTTGGGTTGCGACTAACTCTTTATTTAATGAACAGGTGCGTCAATTTAAATTAATATTTAAGACACACATAGTCACAAAAAGGGGGTGGGTGTATACAAGATCACACCCCAAAGTTGAGGGTGACCTAGTGTAGAAAGTTAGTAGAGGCAACCTTAAAAGCCATGACTGAGAGCGATATTAGTTAAGGGAGGTGAGTGGCCTAATAATCTCTTTTACCCCATACATGATGTGATGAATCATCACCCCTCACCAATTTCAATTTTGACCTTTTTAATTTACTTTAGAGAAATAATAACATGTACCTCGTCATTCTCTCTTGTTTCTTTTTAACTTGTCTTAGATTGTTACTAACTAGTTTTTTAAAAATAAATGTGTGAGTTCCAATTAAATTTAAAATTACACATATATATTGAACAATAAGAGCAACATAAGTAAGACGAGGTGAAGGGTTTTGCTCATTTAGTTTACCCAACACATGAATGAGGTTGATTGGAAGGAACGAACCACTTGTCACCAATTTTGTAACAATCCCTCACCAATTTTATCTTGAGCACTAGCTATTTATCTCTTCCAACTTTCTATTAACTTAACCATAGACCAACTGAAAAATGATAAGAAATTCACAAAGTAGATGATTTGACGATTAAAAATCTTCTCGACTTTATATAAAATATTAAATAAAATATCATGTTATTTATTTATTTTTTGTTGGTATGTGAGCCAAACCTATGTATCATTATTAGAAGAGCCAAAACTATTATGTCCTAGTACATGATAACATCACATTGTCGTGGGGTACAAAAGCAATGTTGCAAAGGACAAGAATATAATACATGGACCGATCATTAGAGGGACAAGTGGTAATACTTCTCCATAAGGAGAACATTAACAAAAGGGAAAAGGAAAATGACTCCCCAATTATGGAAGTATACACCAAAAGGGACATGGGTAATATGACAATCAAAGGAATGCACGAGCAAGAGAGATGTGGCCTTATGGCATCCACACTTTTCTCTATTTCTTTGGCCCTACAAATAGTGATTTCTTTGGCCCTACAAATAGTGAACGGGCACCAAGCTACATACTCCATTGTTCCCTCCTTTTTTAAGTTTAACTAAAGAGGAGAATAACATGTCATTGAGGAGGCCTTAGTGGAAGTTACTCTATTCTCATTGGGATAGGCACCCAATTGCAAATAGGCAAGTCACGCTTTTTATAATTATTAAATTTGTAATAAAGGTAGTTATGATAGTGGTTTTATCAATTATTTTATAGTTAATTATGAGAATAGTAGGTACTAATTAGATTATGATGTTAACATTTGTCTTTAAGGTTTTAGAGGTATTTAGAAAGACCAAGAATGTATAAGAATACAATCAAAGATGGGGTTATTTTAGATGGAGTTTTTTATTTATAAAAAATATGGTTTGGAGATATTATTAAAAAAGAAAGACATGCATTTGTTTGTATAGTATGATCTTGTAAAGTTGTAAAATATTATATCTTTATTGAAGTTAGATTGAACACAAAATTCATCATCATATATATATATATATATATATATATAATTCATGCAACTTTTTAGAAAATCAAATCAATATACAATTGATTAAATAAGTGACAACACAAAGAAAGTCTACAAATAAACTTATAATTTTGAAGCAACACAAAAATGATGTTGGTTTCCAAACATGAACTATATTTTAAGTTGCATACTACACATAAAGCAAAAAAAGAAATAGAATACATAATTTCAATATTCTAATTATGCTTTCACTTGGTGGAATATCATTTATACAATTTTATCTCTTTATGAAATACTACTTTTCATCATAAAGTGAGTTGATTCAAAAAACATTTAACATAAAAAAAAATCATAGAAGATTGTTATCCAACCAATATTCAAAAATAGAAATAAGCTACACATTATATAATTTATGAATCTGTAATTTTAAAGCAACACAAATAATGATATTGATCTCCATACATAAACTATATTTTAACTTGCTTAATATTTTTTTAAAAAAATTAAAAAATTACAATACATAATTTCAATATCTAATCATACTTTCACTTAATAGAATCATATGTAATTCATTCTCTTTATAAAATATCATTTATTATTATAAAGTAAATCTATTTAAAAATATATTAGTTTTTAGCATTTATAATATTCAAAAGTATTAATCAAATGATAATTGTACTATTATAATAAAGAAAGATATCACATCTATATATATATGACTAGTTTCTTCTTCAATCTTTTCCCATTAAGTTTATTGGGTACTCCAATAACAAAACTGTTCATTACTAATTCTAATTCTCTCTATTGAGTTACTAGAGCAATTTATTGCTATACTATGATTGGAAAACATGCAAAGAAGATATTTGAAGAGGCAACTTGTAACAATGGGAAAGCAAAGTTCAATGACCTCACCTACAAATCAAAGCATTTATGTGAGAGTCTATGAGGACAAACGAATAAAAAACAAAGCAAATTTATTAAAGGAAAGTGGCAAACAAGAGCTTAGAAGGGAAGAAGGAAAACAAAAGCCACCCAATTTCTCTATCACCTATTCAAATTGTCGTGGCATTCTAGTAAGGATTCTTTTGCTTAAGAGTGTAAAAGCATATGGGGACATTTCTGTGGTTTATTCATGGGAAAAACAAATACTTATGATGCAAGTCAAAGATGCATAGTATTTGTTTTTAGATTTTAGCTTTGAAGGAATGTTTGAGGAACGGGAAAAAAATGGTCTTCAAATTCATATCAAAATTTAAAAAGTAGATTAATTCTACAAAGTAATTTTTTCCCCATTTAAACACTTATTTATTTTAGAGGCAAGTGGAAATGTAAATATAGGATTATTAATATTTAAATTATAATTTTGATATTTTTTGTAATAAAATTACAATTTATTATATTTAATTTTGATGTTTATAATACTAAAATTATAATATATGATATTGTAAACACCTAAAAACTTTTAAAAAATAAAGTATTTTTATTTTCTGAAAAATTTCTGATGACATCATCATTTATTAATTAATTAATTATTTAATTAATTAATTAATTTTTATGCCATTAAATTCCTTTATCTTAATTAAAAATATTTAATTAAGGAATCCCTCCCAAAAATGTTTAAATCTTATTTAAACATTATTTCTTTATTTATTAATTATTTAATTAATAAATTGATCAAAAAACCCAAAATAAATTGACCAAAAAACTCAAAATTTGGCCAATTTTCTTAAGACCACTAACCTCTTCCAAAATCTTCTAATCCTTCTTTAATTTTGATTAAAGGCTAATCCCATCATTTCCTACCTCTAATCCAAACTCAAAATATTTAATTAAGATTAAATATTAATCCTCATGTTTATTAAAAAAGTTTTAATAAATATCTCCTCAACCCAAACCCTTGAAATAAATAAAACTTTATTTATTTCCTAAAAATCTAATTTATCCTCATCCTAGGAAGTTCTAGACTATTCTAGAAAGTCTTTATCCTCATCCAAAGTCTAGACTCTTCTAGAAGATGTCTTTAAATCTAATCCTAATCCCCTCTTAACCTTGTCACATTCCCTAAACATGGGTTAAGACTTACTAACCCAAGCCAAAGTTAACAAATATCTCCTCCTTCACCCACCCTCATTAAATGCCATCCACTTTCATATCCCTAAGCTAATCCTAAACCATCCTAATCCATCCTCTAATCATTTGCACAAGCCTAAGCAAGCTTAAAACCTTCATAATCAAGCCCAAGTCGAAATTCCTCTCATCTCCCTCAAAATATCCCAACCATAAAACTTTATGAAGCCCACTAGGCCATAAATGACTCTTCCAAGCCCTTTTATTGCTCTTACAAGCCATTATGAGGGTCTTTATGAAAATTTTATCCCTTGAGCCTCCTTTGTTGACTCATCCTTCCCCTTTCTTCCATCCTCTCACCCTGTGACATGTGTCACTCCCCGATTGGCTGTAAGGAAGCACAATCCATGTGCTCTCCTCTCATACAATCTGAGCCCTCCATGAGCTTTTTCCCATCCTTGCATCTTAGCCCTCAATCCCTCAAGCCTCTTGGCTATAAATTGGATCCTTCCCCTTTGCAAAACAACACAATCCATGAAGTAAAATCATAATGCCATTTTAAGAAGTCATTTTACATCAAAACCATACACTCACACCCAAATTTCAACTCCATTTGAAGCCCTTTTTGAAGCATAAGCTTGAGCATACATCCTATCTATTTAGACAAAGCCACTCAACAAGAGAGCTTCTTATTGAGAGAGCCCATTAATGGCTCATATTCTCAATTGAGAGCTCATCTTAGTCTATCTTGAAGTTTATGAATTTTGTTTAGTTTGTAGAAGCTTTATTTAAATTTGGTTTCTATTAGCATACTAACATTGCTCATATACATTTTGGCATGCCCGGTGGGACCCCGCATGGGTCATCTTCATTAGCTTTTTTAGTCAAGTTTTGTATGTCATTTGTTAATTTTGGCTAATTTTGCTTGTTTTTGTGATTGGTAGGATTGTATAAATTGGTTTTGTAGGTCCACATGAGCATGAAGAAGACAAAGGAACTCATAGTCTATCTCATAGTGTTTGCAGATTTTTCAAGCTTATAGGTGGACAAAGCACTTGGAATTCTTCTTCCTCTTCTTGTCTATATTCTTCTTATTCCATCTACTTCTTCTTCTTCTTCTTATGGGAGATCTTGGCCTTTTTTTTTTAAGGAAGCAAAATCATACACACTTCTTTTTAGTGCTTAAAATGAACCCCCAAATCATACTTAAATCCATTAAAAAATTAAAAATTTGCAAAAAAGAAAAAAATCTTTTAACAAGTGAAACTAAACCAATCCAATCATTTGCATCCTTGCAATATCAAGGTTTTAGATGCATTCATGCAAAGTTAGGAACACTTCATTTTTGGAAATTTAAAAAGAACTTCAAGTTTCCATTTCAAAAGGTTCAAAATCAACACTAAGTGCACACTAAAATCTAAATCAAACTCAAAGCATCAATCAAAGATAAAATGAACCTCATTTGCAAATATTTTAAAATTCTTTTAAAAATCTCATGAAAACTAAGAGTCCTAAATGGTTGCCAAAAATTGTCATAAAAGCTTTGTTATTTGTTCCAAACAAATGTCTTGTTGCAAAATTTTGAATGTTTCTTAGGTTTTTCATGCATCAAAACAACTTAGGAATATCATTTTTGGGCTTAAAATATGCAAACTAGAACACAAAATCTTGAATAAAAACCAAAGTCCAAAGAGTCATTTTCACTTTTGAGTCCAAAACAATCTTGAATGATCTAAGGTTAAAACAAAGCACTTCAAAGTTCTTAAAACAACACACAAAATCTCAATCTTGAATGCTCAAAAGAAAAAATTTGAATGTTTAATCACTTGTCTTTGAATGCATATTGCTAAACACACTCTTGAATGCCATGGATTAAAATTAAATTTTTCTTGAATGCATGATTAAAATAACAAGTCCAATCTTGAATGCCAAGGATCAATTAACCATTGCAATATCAAACACTTCATTTGGAGCTTCTAAAATTGAACAAAACAAGTCTCTTTTCCACATGCAATTTAGGTAAAGTTTGATTTTTGGACATTTAAGAAACTTTGTTAAGATAAATACAAATTTGCAAAAATCAATTTGAGTAGTTCCTTGGACTCACCTCTTTTCTAATCACCCATCAATTCAACCATTGGTTGCAATCTCAGTGCCATTTATGGGGATGGGTCTACTTGAAAAAGGTGTTAAATGTTCCACAATCTAACTCACTCACTTGGTCTTTGAATGTTTGCTTTAACTTTATCAAAAAATTTAAATGACCAAAACTCTAGATTAAATCGATCACACTTCAAGTTTGGGCACTAAAATTGAACAACTATTGACGTGGAGGGCCTTCGAGCACACGCTTGACAAATCGAGTCTCACACATCTTTGCTTTGGGCTTAAAACAAAATCACACCAACTCTTGAATGCTTTAAAGGAAATTAATCGATACTTGACGTGGAGGGCCTCCAGGTGCGCGAGTTTGCTTTTGTTGACCCTAACTCTTCTTCTTGTTTGCATTCTTCGATCGATTTACTTTTGTTGGCGCTTCAAGTTGGAATTGAACATTGTCTCTTAAACGTGAGTGCTTGCAAAGTCTAGATTAGCACACATAAGAGTCAGTTGGTAAAAGAACAAGCGTGTTTATTTTATTTTATTTTATTTTTATTTTTAGCCCAAGGTCATCCAAGTCTTCTCTCCCCTTGTCGTCTTTTGAGGCCATCTTGGGTGCATAAGATTAGGATCCAAAACCTTGTTTCTTTTTAGGAGGCCTGCTTGGGGATTTCATCACCCCTTGGACGACCTCAACTCTAGCGTTCTGGCGGAGTATAAGAGTCGAGAGGTGAATCGAAAGACACCTCTCTTGGAATCAAGATTTTTGTCACTCAGGCTAAGCCTCAAGGAACTTTATACCCTTGAGAAGTGAAAGAGGAGAAGTGGGTTACCGCTCCTCTCGACTGTGTGACATCTTGTTGGTTTCATCTACAGAGTTGGGCCTCATGTACCTTTGGGTATATCGAGGACTCCCTAGCTAAACCAACTGTCAGCCTTGTAGACAACCATCTAGAGTGTTAATGTGTTTGAAGTGACTGATCAAAACATTTGTAAAACATACACACTCCTCAGTGCAAGTATCACATTCTGAGAATAAAAAACTTCTATCTGGTTGTTCCTATCTATTGCTTGCTTTTTTATTTGTTGAATGAATGTTTGCCAAACTTGGTCAATCCTAGCTTAGGGTACACTTAGCGTAGTCACTGCCTGTTCCAGAAGTTGAACAAGTTGAAGCAAAATAATCAAGGTCTCTCAAAGCCAAGCAGATTCAAGAATTGATGTCAGAGCAACCCAAACCCAAACAGAAGTTCCACAAAGTTAAACTCAAACCATCTCAGGCATACCAAGAACTTTCAGCCAAGAGAAAGGAACTAACACCAAGTCCTCGAATTTCCAAACTCCACAAAGCAGAGGATAAAGCTATCGACGAAGCACTTCAAGAGGCCTGGTTAGAGCGCACCATCAAATTTAGCCAACATCCAGAAGTTAATCCTGCTTATGCCTTACCAACTAGGCATGATTTCTCTGATTAGACACCCTTGTTTCTCCACACCTTCTTGGATAAGCTTCACCTTAGAATCATCTTTGTAGAAAAGTCAGCCATCTTAGGTTATCCCCTTAAGCATTATTAGCTCATCCATCTCATTTAGGACCAAACCATCTAGCCAGCAATCCAAAATCTTCACATCCAAGCCTTCAAAAATTGTTGTCACCTTGGTAAAAATTTGCCATTCCTAAAATCTTTCAAAACCACCAATCTCACCAAGGTTATCCCTTTGACAAAGCTTTGTCTAGGTTAATCTAGCTTTGCCACTTGTTATCCCTCATCACCTTGAGCTAAAGGTTGGGATCCACAAGTGGTCAATCTCGTGTTCTTCCTAAAGGATCATCAGTCTATCCTTAAGTTGACACAATCACCACCAAGCTTGCACATAAGAAAGCAGACCTTTTGTGCTTTGGCAACATATCTTTGAAGTTAGAATCCCCAACCCAATCCTCCTCAGGTTTTGTCATATAGCTTTGCCTCAACCTAGGAAATCATTTGCATAGAAAAGCCTTCCTCCCTTTTGCATCCACCAGCATTTGTTGCATCTCATCCCTAGGAGCATTTTTCATGCCACCCATCACTTGCTTAGCCAAGAAGAAAGAAACAATGGAGCCCTATCATTTGGATTGAACAACCTCACCCCCCTTGAGCACTCAACCATCCTTCAGCCTAGAGAAAGCTATGCCATCATCTACTGACATTGAAGCTTTCATGAACCAACCAGGAAATGCAGTATTGGTAAACGCCATTATAGACAAGAACAAAGAGACAATCATGGCTAATTTTTGAAGTGACAATGTAGGAACCTTTGACTTTGGAAGACCCCCTCCATTATCAGATCCATCTCACCTGTTGTTTGGGCAGCTGCCACCACCCATAGGCTCTTATGATCCAAATTATCCTCAATATATGCCAAAAGAAGAGCCTCCAGCCAATCCATATGATCCAACAGACCCAAACATACCATCATTCACCCAAGTTGAAATCTCTATGCCGCAAGCCAACCCAGCCACCACCACTCCATCCTTGGTTCATACCTCTCCGCTCCAAACCCCCTTTACCCAAAACACCTCACCGTTCACACCCTTCACCATTGTTGCTGCTGCTCCCCAACCCAGCCTTCCAAATCCACCCATCTCCCAAATTAGTGCTAGCATCTTTGGCCAACCTCAGCAATATACAACAGGGATGCCACCCATGGGGCCAAGTAATCAACCTTTCATCACCCTTAGCTTGTTCACCACAACCCAAAGCACAATCCCATCATTTCCATTAGGTCTTGGGAGCTCAGTGCCATCAGCCACAAATCCACAAGCTACTACCCTCACTCCACAAAGCTATCAAACCCCACAAGCTACTACCAATGTTTTGCCCAACTCTCAAGTGACCCAAGCTCCCGCCACCACTCTACCAAGCTTCCAAATCTAGCCACCAAGCTATCAAACCCCATCAATTCCATTTCCTAGCTTTCAATTCCCACCACCTCCACCACCAACTAATCCATTACCTCCTATTACCAACTACTTTTCAATGCCACTTCTAGGAGGTAACCCACCAATCCAGCAAACCACCAATTATTTGCAGGTACCATCCCAAATGGGGGCGCATCCCACATACCTTGGTCAAACCCCACAAGCCCCTCGATCCTTTCCCCAAGCTTCACAACCATCTTATACCTTACCTCCACAAAGCAATTCATTTATCCCACAACTAGCTTATGTTCCTCAATCCCAACCTCAAATCCCATATCAACAGCAAGCCTCGCAGCACATGCAGCACTATGCACCACCTCCCCCTCAGCAAACCGTCATCCACCATGCAACTACCTAAACAATGTACAATCCCTATCAGCAAATCCCTCACAGCCATCCATATTCAGTGGGCCCATCTAGTGCATACCTACCTCAAGGCACTCCTACATTGGGGGCACCCCAGCCATCACCCATTAATTCAGAATGGGAAGCCATGAAAATAGCTTTGAAGAACATCCAAGAGGGAAATGATCCAAAAAATTTCAAGTTTGAGAATGTCTGCCCTTACCCATTTGACAGAGCCATTACCATGACACCATTCCCCAAGCATTTTGAGACACCCAAATTTGACAAATTTAGAGGAAAAGGAGACCCTGTCACACATATCAAAGAATTTTACATGCACTACCAAGAAGTGGCATACGATGACGTCTTCCTCTTGTGTCTCTTTCCCAAAAGCTTGGCTGGACCAGATCTTGAATGGTTTTATAGAATCTCCTATGGCACAATTAAAAATTTTGCTGAATTATCTGAGGCACTTGTAGCCCAATATGCCCATCTTGTTGAAACAGAGCTATCATTAGTTGATCTTGTCCACACCAAGCAAAAAGGTGGAGAAACCCTTCTCGAATATCTGCAAAGATGGCAAGCCCTTACCACCCACATATCTTGCACCTTGCCAGAGCGCCATTTGGTGAAAATTTTTATTGATAATGCCCATCCTAGCTTGGCTCACCACATGACCATGAACTATTTGCAGACCCACAAAGATATCAAAGAGAAATGAATGATCCTTGAGCAAGGACTCATTAAAGATGGTGTGGTCAAGATTTACAAGGAAGCCAACCAAAATCAATCACATTCCAATGACAAGTCTAGGTATTGGAACAAAAACAAGCATGTTGCAACAGATGGTGTCACTGACACCAGACATGTGAATATTGTTGGTCCTTCTCACAACCAGTCCAACCCACCCTATCAACCAAACAATTAGCAAGCTATCAACTACCAACAACAGAATAACCACAGCTATCAAAACCACAATCCAAGACCAAACTTTCAAAGGTCTAGCAATCAAGCTAATGCCATCAATGTAGCTGCAGGACAAAAGCCCAGATTCCAACCTACACCTAGAAACTATACACCCCTTGGTGAGCCATTGGATGTCATTTTTGAGAAATTAGTCAAGGAAAACCTCATCAAATTTCCTCCTACCCAGCAAATTGACCCAAGCCAATCCAAAGCTACATGGTACAAAGATAATGAGTACTGCAAATTTCATAGGGTAAAAGGTCACACTACCCTCAGATGCATGAAACTGAAAGACTATGTGCAGGACCTCATTGATCGGAAGGAAATCACTATTGGTGCCCAAACCTCTCCCAATGCAGGCTTACAGATCTATCAAAATGCTTTTCCTCCTCACAACAATCAAAATCCTAGAAAAGAACCTATCCAAACCAACAACAACAACACCAACAACCGTCAGCCAAACCAACAGCATGGGAAGAACAATGACCACACTTCATCCTATATAGACTATGGTAGCCTTATAGGTTGTATATCCAAGAAAGAGCCTTCTATCAATGTTATCAATATCCAAGGACCAAAAAATGAGTGTGCAGTCACCACTCGAAGAGCCTGATTTAACATCGCAGGCCCACCCGTTTCACCAGCACCATCAGCTCTATCAAAAAGCCAGTATAATATCTTGGAACACCTTGGGAACATGCCAGCCCAAATATCCATTTTAGACCTTCTTCGCACTAGTCCTATGTACAAGAACATCCTTGACAGTGCTCTCATAGAATCTCGTGTCCCTTCTGATATCAATGCTACTGATTTTTGCAATCTTGTTAGACACCTTTCATCCTCATGTGCCCTATCGTTCAAACCCACCGACATACCCGTGGTCGAGCTAGATCACACCCTTCCGCTTCGCATAGCCATCATGGTATCCAATTTTTCCATGAAAAGAGTAATGATAGATAATGTATCAGCATTGAATATTTGCACCCTAAAATTCATAAAACAAGCTGGGTATACTGAGGCAGATATCATCAGTGAGGTTATCACCATCAAAGCTTATGACAACTTGGAAAGAACCACAGAAGGAACTATTTTGCTGCCAATCAAGGTTGGGCCAGTCATCCAAGAAACACTCTGCCATGTTATTGATCTAAACCTACCATTCAACATCCTCCTCGGTCGCCCATGGATTCATGCCATGAAACCCATTCCATCCACTTACCATCAGTGCATCAAATTTTTGCATCAAGGCACTGAGGTAACCATCCATACCGATCCAGAACCCTTTGCTTACTACAATGCGGTTGAAGCTTCATATACAAACCATTGCCCTGGAATTGATATTGGCACATCCATCGCCAACTCATCCCACACTTGTAATGACCTAGAACCCATCCTCGCCTCTACCCTATCTACCGTGAAGATCAATAACAAGGGCTGTGGAGAGTATAGTCTGTTAGATGCATTTTTTGTCGGGGCACTCCCACTTGATCCACATGCCCATAGATGATCGACATATAACAAAGCTAAGGAGATTCCACCTCCTCGATACAAATAGTTCAGCCCAACGACCTTTGCATGCTCAAAAATCCCTCTTCATGAGGAGCTCACTCCAGATATCAACAATTGGTTACATAAGGATGCACCTCAAAGGAATCAGGCACGCCTTGATCACTTCAGCTAGAAGTATCCCCAAGAACATAAGCTCATCACTGACAAATGGAACTATCAAGGTGGTGGTCTAGGACCAGAAGAAAGAGGTATGCAGTGCCCCTTCGATGTACACAAGTGGGAATCGAAGTCAAGTCTTGGATTTGGCATACCCACAACTGAGGGCACCAATACGGATGGTCACGCTTTTTTGAACATTCACCGCTTCCTTGTCAAAATTGAAGACATTCCTGAGGAAGTTGAAAAGAGAGCCTACGACGATATCCTAGACCAAATCTCCCTCGAAGACTTTGTTCTCCAAGAACTATACATCCACCTCATTGACCTACCACTCGCCCATCCACAACTCATAGATTGGGACCAACCAAGCGTCATACACATTGATGAGTTCACATCAGAGGAAGAGCTTCTGAGATTCATGGGAGCTAAAACACCTCACAAGAAAACAAAGCCAAATTCTGCCTATATCTACAAGCTAGATCCCAAGGGGTATTTTGGAGAAAATCCCCAACCTAGTTCCGATACACCCAAAACTTGAACTAAGGTGAATTTGAGACTAGCTAAGGCAGCGAAGAGAACCCCTCAGCAAGAACATCTAGAGCCACAAGCAGAACATGAGGATTTAGCATTACCTCCTCAAGATAATCGACTAGAGATATCTTCTATTCTAATTGAGGATACTAGGGAAGTCAACATCAGTTCTTCAGAGATCCCTAGGCTTGTTCACATTGCTGCATCCCTATCACAAGACCAAGTTGATCTCCTCTTTGAGGTTTTAAGAGAGAACATTGGCAGATTTGCATGGTCATATCAGGACATGCCAGGGCCTGATCCAAAGCTTATAGTTCATCATCTTGCAGTCAATCCACAGATCAAGCCCGTCAGACAAAAGCTTAGAAAAATGCACCCCAAGGTGGCATTACTGGTCAAAGTTGAGTTAGAAAGAATGTTAGCTGCTAAGGTTATCTGACCTATCGACTATTCAGAGTGGATCTCCAACATGGTCCCCATCACTAAGCCTTCTGGTGAAATCAGAATCTGCATTGATTTCAGAGATCTTAACAAAGCTTGTCCAAAAGGTGATTTTCACTTGCCCAACATAGATATGATTGTAGATCTTATAGCTGGACATGAAATTGTGTCCCTCATGGATGGATTTTTTGGGTATAATCAAATCAAGATTGTAGAAGAGGATCAGCATAAGACAACATTCACTACCCCTTGGGGAACCTTTTGCTACAACATGATGCCTTTTGGCCTAAAGAATGCTGGGGCTACCTATCAAAGAGCTATGATAGCCATTTTTCATGATCTCATCCATAGCATTTTGGAGGATTATGTGGATGATATCTTGGTCAAGTCTCATACCTTCATGGATCATCTTGCTGACCTGGAGAAAGTCTTTGATAGGTTAGCCAAATATCATCTCATGCTGAATCCCAAGAAATGTGTCTTTGGGGTCACATCTGGCAAGCTTCTAGGCTTTATAGTTTCTAAACGAGGTATAGAGATCAACCCCAAGAAGGTCAAGGCTATCTTAGACATGCCTCCTCCCCAGACACTGCAACAACTTTGTTCTCTTCAAGGAAAGCTTCAATCTGTTTGGCGCTTCATCTCCCAGCTTGCAGATAAGTGTACACCATTTTCACATTTACTGAAGAAGGATGAGAACTTCAAGTGGGATCCTTTATGTCAGCATAGCTTCGACCATCTCAAGCAGTATCTCATCAATCCCCCTATCTTGGTTCCACCAGTTCCTGGTCGTCCCCTGATTTTGTACATATCAGCAACACCTACTGCTCTAGGGGCACTTCTAGCACAGCTCAATGACTACAGCAAAGAAAGAGCCATCTACTACATCAGTAGAACCCTAGTTGGTTATGAACTCAATTACACTCCTATGGAAAAAGCTTGTTTGGCAATTGTTTTCTCAACTCAAAAGCTTCACCATTACATGCTAAGTCATACCATCCAACTAGTCTCCAAGATTGACCCTCTCAAGTATATGCTCTCCAGAATAGCACTTACAGGCCGTTTTGCCAAATGGGTTATGCTCCTTAGCAAATTTGACATCCAGTATGTGGACAGAAAGGAAATCAAAGGGCAAGCTATAGCAGATCACCTAGCTGATGCACCTCTAATAGATGCTTATCCATTGATCACAGAATTTCCAGATGAGCATATCTGTCTAATTGAAGAACAACCCCCATGGAAACTTTATTTTGATGGCTCATACACATCTCATGGATCAGGGGCAGGAATATTGTTGGTCACACCTCAAGGAGATTACATTCCAAAAGCCTTCAAGCTACAATTCCCTAGCACCAACAATATAGCTGAATATGAGGCCCTCATAGCAGGATTAAAGATAGCTACAGAATGGAACATTGCTGAGCTACAAATCTTTGGCGATTCTCAGCTCATCATCAAGCAAGCCCTAAATGAATATCAAACCAAAGATGAAAAGCTATTACCCTAAAAAGAGCTAGTTGATTAGCTAACCTAGCATTTTACAAGGCTTCAGTTTACACAAGTGCCTCGAATACAGAAAAAAGCAGCAGATGCTATGGCTACTATAGGCTCGCTCTTGGAAATTCCCCAAGCAGCTACATAGTATGAGTTCTTAGTGGAGCAGCTCCTCACACCTGCCTATGTGAATGAGAATTTAAACTGTGTTTGTATCTCGCTTGGTCCCCAATCCCCTTGGTACAATGAGATTCACGCTTACCTTAACGATGGTATCATATCCCCTCACCTCACATGTACCCAACGCCAGAACCTCATTCAAAAATCATCCCACTATGTTATCATAGCCAATACCCTATATCATTGAGGTTATCATGATACTCTCTCTCGATGTTTAGACCAAAACGAGGCCACGATGGTGTTAAAGGAAGTACACTCTGGACTTTGTGGTGCCCACACTAGTGGTATTGTCCTAGCATGAAAAATCCTTAGAGCAGGCTACTATTGGCCTACCATTGAAGAAGACTCCTGTGACTTTGTCAGAAAGTGTCTCCCATGTCAGCAGCATGCAAATCTTGTGCACGCTCCAGCACAGGACCTACAACCTATTGCACCACCTTGGCCTTTCGCTTGTTGGGGCCTTGATCTAGTTGGAACTATCACACCCCTCTCATTTGATGGACATAAATGGATAATAACAGCTATAGACTATTTCACTAAATGGGTGGAAGCAGTCCCCCTAGTCTCAGCTATAGGAGTTCAGGTCTCCAAGTTCATCTTGTACCACATTGTTTGTCGCTTTGGCATCCCATCCACCATCTTCACCGACCACAGAGGTAACTTTGAAAATCTCAACATGGAAGAATTATGCACTTCCCTCCGCATCCATCACCGCTTTTCTAGCCCATATTTCCCACAAGGTAATGGCCAGGCATAGGCAACTAACGAAACCCTCCTCAAAATCCTAAAGAAAGTTGTCAATGATTCTGGCCGTGATTGGCACCTACAAATAAATCCAGCCCTATGGGCCTATTGAACTTCCTTCCATACATCCACAGGCACAACTCCATACTCCCTAGTCTATGGTGCCAAAGCGGTACTACCTATAGAGGTTGAACTTCCCTCCTTGCGCATATCTTTGTAAGGGCAAATATCAGATGAAGAATGCAGAGTAGCTCGGCTCACCCAGCTAGATCTCTTAGACAAGAAGCGACAACAAGCCTATGATCATCTTACAATCTATCAAACTCATCTCAAAAGGAATTTCAACAAGAAGGTACTTCCACGACACTTTCAGCCAGGTGACATAGTCCTCAAAGAAAACATGAAAGTCCAAGCAGATCGAGAAAAGAAAGGCAAGTTTGAACCTACATGGCTTGGTCCTTATGTTGTCACTACTTCCTTTGGCCCCAGAGCCTATCAGCTATCTACACCGAAAGGAGAACTCTTGAATGATCCTACTAACATCATTCATCTCAAGAAATTCTATGCTTGAAGATCCTTGGTATACCCAGCTTTTGAAAAATACAAAAAAAAAATAGTAAAGAGAAATAAGCGTCCAATGGTGAAAACTTGGCAATTCAAGCACCTTGGATAGGTACCTTGGTGAAAACCTGGTAATTCAGGCACCTTGTGTACTAAGACTAATCCATTATCTATCACTATCCTATCCCTCATCCATTCACCCACCATCCCATAAAACACCTGCTTGTTCCCTTGGTGTTCCAACCAAATATCCAAAATCTAATGGAGCTTGTAAATACTTCTTGTACAGCTTGTAAAATCTTGTACCAAAGCTTGTATTATACCTTGTAAATCTTGTACCATACCTTGTATATCCAAATCTTGTCCAAAGTTTGTACCATATTCCAGCCTGTAAATAATCTTGTATCCTAGCTTGTATACTATCACATGCACACACAAAACCCCATTTTCACTTAAGCTTTTCGCAAACCATCTACCTATCCACTTATCACCTATTATAGACATCCCATCCTTCACAAACATTTCCATCTCACAAAAACCAAAACATGAAAAAACTTGTACATTGTAACATATCTTGGTCCATCAGCTTGTACATCCTCTTTAGCTTAGTACCATTGTATCTATCCAATGTTCATGTCAGTTTGTCCTTGATCAGCGTCTTGCACCCATCGTACATCTTGGTTAGCTATTCCAATGCATCCTTTAGCTAGATTTCCTATCACCAAAGTGTTATCTTTCTTAGTTCAGGTTGCCAGACACATCACTCATCCAAATCCACTAGCTTAGGTGCTCTCTGATAGGTCCTTGCAGGATATAGCTTTCCTCATGTCTCATCTTGGTTCGTTAGTACCTCGTCCTACCCATCTCATTGGAAAACAGTTCTCTTTTGGATTTTTGCTTTCTTTTGATTTGGACTCTTCCCTGTTGGGTCTTGAAATATCTTTTCCAAGAAATCTCCTTGTTCCCTCCTCAAGGTTGCCACGATCTTCCATATCATGGTATACTGCGAATGGGGCAATCAGAGCTTAAGGTCTTGATCATGTCTTTTGCTTGTTTTTTTTTCTACTTGTGGGTTACCCAGTGTTGTTTCCACACTGCTTCCTCTAGGATTCATGTATGATACTAGGGCAATCCTTGCGTGTTTGTTTTGAGTCAGTTCTGTCAGTCCTCTGGATGGTTGGTGACACGGCCTTGATGTTCTTGGTAACCTTGGCAATTAACCAATAGTCCTATAGAAAATCTAGTGCTCAACTACATGGTGGTACTTCTCTTTGAAGTATCCCCCTACTCAAAAAGCTTCAATGGAATCTCTTCATCTCCATTATCCCCCATCCATATCCAACATCTGTCTCTCCTACCCCAGCTTGTGCAACCGTATCTCTCAGAATCAATCATCACTCTTAGCTTTAGGGATCCACAATCCTAGTCTTAGGGATCCACCAATCCAAATCAATCCACCAAGCCTCACCTTTCGAGATCCACAATCCTAGTCCTAGGGATCTCCAAAACCCATCTTCCGCCAATCTAACTCTTTGAAATCTTGTTGCATCAGCTTTATAGTCCCCTCATCCATCTCCTCATCCTGGATTCCTTTTATAGCGCTCCACTCCTTCATCCTCTACGATCCTTGAGATCTTAAGCTTGCTTCCTCTTGTGCCTCTGATTCTCCCTTTATCATTCTCCCGTAGTGAGAGTTTGAGCTAACTAAATCTCTTCTCTTAAGCCAATCTGAGTCTTCTCACTCATCTCAGATTCTTGTACTTTTCAAGAAGTCGTCGAGCCTTGCTTTCTCTCCCCACCGCCTTCTTGAGGGGGCATCTTGCAGTCCATTCTCTCCTCTTCTGCTCTAGCCTTGGGCATCTTATTTTCTTATCTTTGATGCCATGCCACTTGCGGCATCACATCAAAGAGGGGAAAAATGTAGACACCTAAAAACCTTTAGAAAATAAAGTATTTTTATTTTCTAAAAAAATTTTGATGACATCATCATTAATAAATTAATTAATTATTTAATTAATTTATTTATTTTTATGCCATTAAATCCCTTTATCTTAATTAAAAATATTTAATTAAGGAATCCCTCCCAAAAATGTTTAAATCTTATTTAAACATTATTTCCTTATTTATTAATTATTTAATTAATAAATTGACCAAAAAACCCAAAAGAAATAAAAAATTTATTTTTTACCCAAAACTTGGCCAATTTCCTTAAGACCACTAACCTCTTCCAAAATCTTCTAATCCTTCTTTAATTTTGATTAAAGGCTAATCCCATCATTTCCTACCCGTAATCTCAACTCAAAATATTTAATTAAGATTAAATATTAATCCTCATGTTTATTAAAAAAGTTTTAATAAATATCTCCTCGACCCAAACCCTTGAAATAAATAAAAATTTATTTATTTCCTAAAAATCTAATTTATCCTCATCCTAGGAAGTTCTAGACTATTCTAGAAAGTCTTTATCCTCATCCAAAGTCTACACTCTTCTAGAAGATGTCTTTAAACCTAATCCTAATCCCCTCCTAACCTTGTCACATTCCCTAAACATGGGTTAAGACTTACTAACCCAAGCCAAAGTTAACAAATATCTCCTCTTTCACCCACCCTCATTAAATGCCATCCACTTGCATATCCCTAAGCTAATCCTAAACCATCCTAATCCATCCTCTAATCATTTGCACAAGCCTAAGCAAGCTTAAAGCCTTCCTAATCAAGCCCAAGTCAAAATTCCTCTCATCTCCCTCAAAATATCCCAACCATAAAACTTTATGAAGCCCACTAGGCCATAAATGACTCTTCCAAGCCCTTTTATTGCTCTTACAAGCCATTATGAGGGTCTTTATGAAGATTTTATCCCTTGAGCCTCCTTTGTTGACTCATCCTTCTCCTTTCCTCCATCCTCTCACCCTATGACATGTGTCACTCCCTGATTGGTTGTAAGGAAGCACAATCCATGTGCTCTCCTCTCATGCAATCTGAGCCCTCCATGAGCTTTTTCCCATCTTTGCATCTTAGCCCTCAATCCCTCAAGCCTCTTGGCTATAAATTGGATCCTTCCCCTTTGCAAAACAACACAATCCATGAAGTAAATTCATAATGCCATTTTAAGAAGCCATTTTACATAAAAACCCATACACTCACACCCAAATTCCAACTCCATTTGAAGCCCTTTTTGAAGTATAAGCTTGAGCATACATCCTATCTATTTAGACAAAGCCACTCAACAAGAGAGCTTCTTATTTAGAGAGCCCATTAATGGCTCATATTCTCAATTGAGAGTTCATCTTAGTCTATCTTGAAGTTTATGAATTTTGTTTAGTTTGTAGAAGCTTTATTTAAATTTGGTTTCTATTAGCATACTAACATTGCTCATATATAGATATAAATGGTGTTTCTGATTTATATTTATACATCATCATATTAAATTATATAATTTATATTTAATATAGTTATAACAATAATATCTTTAGAAACATTTTGCAAAATGACTTGAATCATTATTCCAAATTATCATACTTCTTTAGTCTTAATTGTTGAGAGGTGATAATTATGCATCCTAGAACAGTAATGTCCAAATCAAGAGATCTTTGAGATGTTATTATTTTTACATCATTTAAGTAAATATCAGAAGGAGATCGTTAGTATTATAAGATCCAAGATTATTAAGAGGTGGGAGTGTGTGTGATTTAGGTGGGGTGGGGGTGGGGGGCGCGAGGGGGTCTAAATCAATAACTCTTAGAAACTATGCAATCCTGATCAAACCTTTTCATTAACCATTTAACCACATTTGTTAACTTATAACTTCTAAAGAAATAAAAAATGAAGTAAATGAAACCATCCACACAAGTAACATAGGAACATGAAGATTTTTATCATGTAAACCCTTGGTCAGAGGGAATAAAAACATAGCAAAAATTAGTACCCACAAGTATTTGCACTCTTCTAATGTATGCTTTGTTAAAGGCCTAGGCCTATTAGGAGTTACTCGATTAATGGATTTATCTCTAGCCCTATTAGGAATAATCCTATTAAGATATTTAGAACTCTAATTGAAGAGTCACCCAATTAAGGGATTTTACCTTTAGACTTGTTAGGATCCTACTCACCTTATTACAAGTGACTTGATTAAGGGAATTCTTGGAGAATGAGTTAGGATTTAACAAGTGTAACTGATATGAGAATATCACTACTCCTTTTCTTGTACAAATCTAGTTGAGCAATGCTCCGTTGCACCTGAAATTCATAATCTACAACCTGATAAATTTATCTGAATGAACACAAATATATTTCCCATTGATTAGGGTGGCTACAAAATTTAATAAATTTGAATTTCACTTCCTAACATTTCATCTTTAATTGACAAAATAATATTACCAAACCTTGAACAATCATTTTCCAATCCCTGCTAGCCTCCAAATGCAATTACACATCAATTTGATCAAGAATAGTCAAACTTTTTTAATTTTTCCAATAAATTTCTATAACATCAAGAAATTTGATCATCACAATTGATGTAAGAGCATCTCTCCATTACACATCATTTAGTTATGACATCTAGATTATAAAAAGATTTATTGACACCAATCAAATCATCATCAGTTGAGGATCTAGCATTAATTGTTTTAAATACTCTATTGAATCTTCATAGAGAAATCTTCTATCTATTGAAACTATATCTTTTGATACACTGATCACCTTGTAATCAATAGCAATCACATAGCCAAGTCTAGATAATGTAGATTGAACCACAATGCCTAAATCTACACAATTTTTATCAGCCAATCAAATCATTTGTCATTTGTCACTAATTATTCTCTTAGTTTCTTTTTCAATCATCAATCAACCATAATTCTCTCTGAAATTTTTGCTAGCTTGTGTAGTCCATCACATAGCTTCTCAAGAAATCTCTGAGTCTCCCTTTTGAGTTGCACACTCCAATTTAATTCTAACACTATCATGATACTAGAATCAACAACTTATGCACTTAACAAATCACTCGATTAACTATAAACCAACATAATACTGAGTTGACATCAATGGCAACACAATAGTTGATCACCTTGGCATCAAGATTTTATCACAACATTATCAATACAATCTGCATCATTTATGCCAATAATCTCCCCCTTTCGCATTCATGTAAACACTACAATAATCATATCATTCATGGAAGCAATACAAGCTTATGATAATAGCTACTCCCCCTTAGTTGATACTATTTTATCTCTCTAACTTTTTCTCCCTCTTATCACATTCTTTAGTTCTTCTCACGGTAGCCCCATTTTAGTAGTCTTCTTTCCCTTTGGCAAAAATTCCAAAGGTGTCATACAACATAGGTCACCTTTTTCTACAACAAATATCTTCACCTCTGACTACTCCCCCTATGGAGTATTCCCCTTCACATCAACTCAAAGTGAAAGATATACAATAAATCCACTATAATTATGTTACAACAATACCTTAGTTCTATTATGGTAGGTGTATAACCCCTATCTTACCTCTTAGACATTGAAAATAATCTTTAACAAGTGGCTTAATGAATATATATGTTATCAATTTCTTGGTTGCAACATATTCCAACTTGACTTCCTTTACTTATATTTCCTCTCTTAAATAATGATACTTGATTATAATGTGTTTAGTCTTGGAATGCATTACTGAATTCTTTGAATTTTTTTTGCACTTGGATTATCATAGAAAACATCCACCAATTCAACTACCTTTTCTTGGATTCCTTTTATGACCTGCTTCATCTATATAACATGTGAACAATTGTTTAGTTTCCACATACTTCAATTTTTCAATAGATTGATAAACACAACTTTTCTTCTTTCTTATCCATGATACATTTCTTCCACCTAATAATAATGTGCCACTACTCATACATCTCCTATCATCAAATTTTCTTGTCTAATCTGCATCAATGAACACACTCAAGGATAAATCACCTCATGCGGATAACATAGACCATAATCTATAGTCCCATTCAATACCTAAATACTCTCTTTACCACCACTATGTGGGATTCCTTAGAATTTGATTGAAATATGGCCATTTCTACAACTATTTGAGAAATAGTCAGTCTACAATAGAAAAACATAGTGTAATTTGTCCATCATAGAGTTGTATAGATTTTCACTCATTGCACTTGATTCATCATCCCTTGATAGTTTTCATATGGTCACCATGGGGATTCCAACTATCTTGGATTATTCCATTCCTAAGGTTTTCAAAACTTCCTTCACATACTTAAATTGACTAATATAGCTGTCATCCTTGTGCTGTAAAACCTATAATCCTATGAAGAATTTAGTCTCTCCAATCATTAACATTTCAAATTCTTTTTTCATCTCATCTGCAAATGCTAAGCTCATTTTATCATCACACCAAAGATTATGTCATCTAAAACTAATTCAACTAGTAGTAACTTGTCTCCTTCACCTTCAAGTATACATTGATATCCTCACTTGTTCTTTTGAGACCAATCTTAGCAAGATAAAATTTTACCCTTTTATACCATGCTCTAGGTTCTTATTTTAATCAATACAATTTTTTTTCCAAATTGTATAACATGTCGTTCTCTTCTATCAATGCAAAACCATTTTCTTTTTCTATGTATACCTCCTCTTCAAGAATTCCTTTGAGGAAAGAAGACTTGACATTCATTTGGAAAACCTTTAATATTTTATAAGTTGTACATTCAAGTAAGATTCTTACCCCTTTGAGTCTCATTGTCGGTGCAAAATTCTCTCTATAGTCTAGTCCTTCTTCTTGTGTATACTTCTTGCACACAAGTCTTTTTGTGTTCCAACATATTTTTCCATCTATATTCAATCTGTTCTTACCCATTTAGTGTCAATCACATTCTAATTTTTTTGGTCTAGGAACAATTGTCCACATGTCATTCTTTTTGTTGTGAAAACATTCCTCTTCCACAACCTTAATCCAACCATTATTAGATTCAATGCTTCATTTAAAATCTTAGGGTCAGATTCAAAAATTAGACATGTATTTCATGAGTTTCCTCTTGATATGCACCCATACACTCTTATCTCCTATAATTTGATCAATATAATCATTCAACTTTACCTACCTTGGAATAACTAGTTTGGGTCTAGGAGCTTCTTCTACTAGTTAAACCACTTCTTCCTCATTGTATTGTTTAACAGTTTCTTGTACCTCTAGTTATATATACATAATCTCTTAGAAATATTTATATGATTATTTCTTGTTGGATTCTTTAGGTTTTTAAAATCCTTTTGGATGTTCATCATCCTTCACATTTGCACTTTGAACATCTTTTTTGCTCTTTTTTTTACAATATTTGAAAACCCTTTCTTTTAGATTAATATCCCAATAATATACCTTCATCACTCTCTAGATCAAATGTGTCTATGACTTTATCTCTCTTGATATAACATCTATTATCAAAGACTTTGAAATGTTTAACACTAGGAGTATCGACACAGAGCAAAGGATTTCTTAAGTAGAAACCTCAAACTACCCTTACTAAGAGTTTTACATAGAAGTTCAATCAGATACACAATAGGAAACAAGAGGCCATGAAAATCAATTCAAAAGGTGTAATTATTTAACTTCACATATAATGACAACAACATTCTCGACTGTGAAGCCTTTTGGTTTATGACCTTATATAGAATAAAAATTACAATTCAGAGTCCAAGCTAGCATCTTCTATCTTCTACTCCTCACAATGTTTCTTCCTACTTCTAACCAAGATTCTTTTATAGCCAACTAAGCCACAAGTCAGCTAGTTAGACATTTAATTACATTATAGGTCCAATCTTGGAAGAGTAGACCAAAACCCAAGCAACAGACATTATAAAATCACAGACACTCAAAGATAGGGCCACACGTGTGTAAGGAGTTAGCTACCAATCGTGCAAGGTGCCACATAAGCATAGGGAATTGAACCAATCAAAACAATATGCCTCACTAGATAAAAACATTAGGAAATAGAGATCACAAGAATGACATAAAACTTGATGAATATGAAACATTAGAACTTGTACACTTAGGAAAAGGATTTAGGATAGGTCCTTGACATGATGAAAAATGCACACAACCTGAAACCAAAAGTAGAAATGACTACTTTGCAAACAACATATAGGTACATAAAACAAGAAATATGTTTTGTTTGATGCAAGATTTCTCTGAAACCCAAGATGCTCCTACATCAAAAACCTGGGGTAAGAAGAGAACTCATGTCCACGTCAAGACTTGAGAGTGTTCTTTTTAGAGTAAATTATTTTTTAATTGAATTAATTTTACTCCCTTCTTAAGATTTCACTTTCATGCACTTGCATTCGGTATTTTATAGCTAAATTATATATAAAAATGTACTTTTACCTATTAGGGTTTCCTATTAGGATTTTTGATCTCCTTCCATAAGGATTTATCTGTTGTACTTTTTCATTCATTCTTTTTGGTTGATAATACAATCTTGCATATTGTCAAAGCAAAAACCCTAGTATTTGCCATCTCTCTACTTCTCTATGAAAAGTTTTTGCATGTAGGTATTCTATGGGTTCAATGAGTTTGTTTTGATCAAATTCTACATGGTATTAGAGTCATATATGCTACAACTTGTTCATATTTTTGAAGGAATAAAGAAGCATGGTTTATTGGATCAAATTTGGTATTTTTTGGGTATTCTTTTTTTGGAAATAGGGGATCTCTAAAATTCAAAGCACTTTGAGTCCAAACATACATCACAGTTGGATTTGGAGCCCATCAAAATCCCTATTTTCATATAATGCACTTTATTTTGGAGATTGGGTAATTCTATTGTAAATTTTTTTGCATACCAGATTCGTACGACCCTCAACATGAAAATCGAGGTGGATTTTTAAATAAATAAACCACATTTTTAAAAATGCTACTAATTGAGTGGTGGTCATTGTAAAAGAACTGCGGCTCTACTGCTGAGCCATCATGGTGCCATCAGTTCCATTGTGTGCTACTAGATTCATCACCTCACTCCCTAGCCATCGCCACCCCGATCTCCAGCCACCATTCTGCCTCCTCTGTTGGTTTCCACCCCCTGCACACCCGTCACTGGGCCGTTAGCCCCAACCAAACCCACTTGTGGTCACATGAGCACCCAAGGGGCTCATTTTTAGGGGCTAAGGAGTATTTCTAGTTTTTTTTTTTTACTTCAAAATCATTCTCTACCTTTTTTATAATATCTTAGTCATATATAGGAGTTTTTTTACATATCATATATCACTAAAAAGCTCTTTCCAAAATCAATACTCTCATGGAGTTTTGCTAGCATTTTCCCCATAGTGGTTCCTAAAATCTCAGTCAAAGCTCAAGGATTTTTCTTGCATTCTAAGGGGCATAAATTGCTCCATTTTTCAACCTAGAAGAAGTGCCAAAAAGATCTTCTCCAAAACTTTCCAGATTCTTTTCTATTTTTTATCAGTATTTTATTAAGGTACACATGATTTCATACTGAAGTATTTTTGAGCTCTATTTCCTATATTTGCTTTCCAAAGTGTACTGGGGTTTTATTATCTAGTGTATTATGTGGGGTGTTTTTTTCTTGCTTTCTATTATTTATATTAGAAAACCAACATTCAAAAATACAAAATGAAACATCCCTTTTGCATCTTCTCTCTAGTTTTGAAAGATCACATTAATATGACTTTCCTTCTCATATCATGAGGGTAATGGTTGGGTAAAAGCACAGATCTGTGTCACCGTTTGTGATACCAAAACCTGTTTTGGTCAAATCTAATTTCTCTATCAAAACTCAATTTTTTTCAAAAACTAAAAATACCCTTTTATAGATCTCAAATTCAATATCATCATTATATAAATTTTTAAGTGTTTTGATTAGTTATAATATGTTATAATCTCAAAGTATTATAAGTCGATATTTCAACATTTCAGAAGATGCTCCCTCAAAAAAAGAAAAAAAAATAGTAAATCATATCAAAAAAATTTAAAAATTATATTTATCTCTAGAGGAGAGAATCCTCTTCACGAATATGTAATTTTTTTTCAAGAAGGTATAGATTTCATAGGAAAGCTTTGATGGGAGGAAAAAACTGTTGGATTCTGATAAGGTCGAACTTGAGTACTTATAACAAAAAAAATATACATAAAAAATAATTATTTCTTTTTTTGTGCACTAGCTATACATGTCATCTATAAGATATTTTCAAATCAGAACAAAAAAAAATGATTTACATATACTTGTTTGACGGGAACTACACTCTATATTTTTTACAGTTAAAAAAGGGACTTCAAAATAAAATAAAATGAATAAATTCTTACTCAAAAAAATTATAAAAATTATAGGCATAAAATTCATCCAATTCTACACATTTCATTAGTTTACATCATCTTCATATTTTAAACACAAACACCATTTTTTTTGTCACTAATGTTGAACTATCACATTCTGATATCACGTTTCTTTATAAAAGGTGACACAGGTTTGTGCTTTTACCTGGTCCTATTTGGATGAGGCTCAACTTTAGTTGATAGATGCTTTTGAGGTTATGTAACACATGAACACCATGGATCAGGCTATGGGATTGTTATCATTGCATGTTAAAAATAGTCCTCTCTTTAAGATTTGGACCAAGTTTGAGAGGTTGTTTGGCAGTGTTAATGAGTTTAGAGCACTTCAGATTGAGGCAGAGTTGACATCATTAATACCATATTCATTTCCCACTATCAAGGACTTTCTGATAAAGTTTAAATAATAAAGATCTTTTTTTCAGGGTTGTGGGAAGAACAAGACTGATAATGAACACAATTACTTTATTTTTGTCTTAGCTTCAAGGGAAATTTAATATTTTCTCCTCTAATTTTCACTCTGTTATGGATGCCTTGGGTCCTAGATTCCAAATTTCCACTTTTGAGGTGTTATCTGATCTGTTGAGTAGAGAGAAGGCCAAGCTTACACAATTGGCTTATCTCACAGGATCAAAGAACCAAGCATTGGTTGCTCATACATCTAAGGGGAAGCATAAGTAGAAACAAAAGCCCAAATTAGATCCAATGGGTAGTGAGTGTTCCTAAAAGCCACCTTAGAAACTAGATAACAAGAAACCCCCTCCCAAAGGAAAATATTCTAAGTCTGGTAAGTATTCCTCCAAGACTACGAAGTGCATAGGTGATCCTTGTAGTTTCTGTGGCAAGGAATGACATCCAATTTTCAAGTATTGGAAATTACTTGAGGCTCTTGAGGAAGCCATGCAACAACACAATATTTCTTCTTTGAAGCCACCTCATTCTCCTCCAAGGAAAGGACATGCTCTTTCTGCATGATATTTTCTTTCTTCTACTACATGGATCATTGATTCTGGTGCTTGGCACCATATGACACACTCTCTTGATTTGGTTACTTCACTTGCTCATAGTACTACTACACATATTGCAGTTGGTGACTCAACACAACTTATAGTTTTAGGTTTAGGCACTATTTCTTTGGAAAGTTGATTCTCTACAAGATGTTCTTTTGGTTCCTACCATTTCTATGAACCTCCTCTCTATCTACTAGATTTCTCATTCTAGCTCTAGTAAAATAGTTGAGTTCTCCCCACATGATGTGGTTATACGAGATCTTCATGGTCCTAATTTGGTTGTGGCTATTTAGAGTGTTGATTCTAAATCTCATTTATATAATTTTTATGACTCTGAGAGATCCGATTCTACATGTGTTTATCTTGTTTCTGTAGACACCTAAATCTGATTACACTACCTTGGTAATCTTATTTAGCTATCTCTAAAGGCATCATTAATTAAATTCCTATTTAATTAATCCTTTTGTCATCCCCTAGCTGATTAATTTAATTAATCATCTATAGTCCTAATTGATAAATCAAATAACCTATTATTTATCAATTAATCCCATTCTCCTATCTAATTCCAAAATCCCCATTTATTAAATAAATCTATTTGATAAATAAATCCCTCAAATCTAATAGCCCCTAACTTATCCTAAATCCTCCATTTAGCCTAATCCACCCCATTCACCCATACTAACCAAGCTTAGCTACTAACTCACCCACCCTCATTAATTCCATCCACTTGCACATCTCTAACATCCCTATTCTAATCCTAAACCAAGCCTAATCCCTCCCCTAACCTTGTCACATTCCCTAAGTGAGCTTAAGACTTTCCTAAGACAAATCAAAGTCTCCTCCCTCAAAATATCCCAACCATAAAACTTTATCCCAACCATAAGCCTTCAATGCTCTTACATGCCCTTAAAAGCTCTTACAAGCCATTATGAGGGCCATTTAAGGCCTTGAGCCACCTTTGTTGACTCATCCTTGCCCTTTCCTCTACCCAATGACCCTGTGACATGTGTCACTCCCTGATTGGTGCTAAACAAGCACAATCCATGTGCTCCCCTTTGAGTGCATCCTAGCCCTCCTTAAGCTTTCATCTCTCCTTGCATCTTGACCCTCCATCCCTCAAGCCCTTGGCCTATAAATTAAATCCCCTCCCAAGCCATTTCATCACAACCTTTAAGCTAAAGTTATAATGCCCTTTTGAACACCAAATTTATACCAATCTCATACATCCACACCAAAAATCCCAAAAATCTTCATTGAAGCTAGTTTGAAGCTTGAGCATACATCCCATAATCCTACCAAATCTAAGCAAATAGACTCATCCCTAAATCAAGTGACCATCCTCATTGGGAGAGCCATTCTATGACTCATATTCTCATTTGAGGGTTTCACTTTGTCTCTCATATATGTTGTGATTTTTATGCTAGTTAATGCTTTGTTCTCTTAATAGATTAGTATTTATTGCTAACATATTTCTCATATACATTTTGGCATGCTCAGTGGGACCCCGCAAGGGTCATTTTAATCTCTATTTTGCTAGTTTCACATACTTTTTCATGTTTTTACTAACCATGGGAAACTAACATTTTGTGCTTTAAGTTATGTGTCTTTGTCTTGTGGTTTTTGCTTGTAGTGTACTATTGACCGCCGTAGGAATGCACATACAACCCTATAAGCGGTTTTGACCCAGTCAACCCTGAGAAAAAAAAACTTTTTTTGCATCCCCGCAACCCCAGGAATGCGATCCCACGACGTGGGAATGCTGCTATTCTCCGACAAGAATGAGAACCTGCAACTGTGAGTTTGCACTTCATCAACAAAATAGCCTCTTCATCCCGCTGACAAATCCTCTAGCAGGAACGCGCCTCAGAAACAGCGGGATCGTCATTCCTGCCTTACCATTTCTTGTCTTAAACTTCTTGGAACTATAGTAAAAAATTTGTCAGCGAGATCGTCATTCCCTCTTGCGGGAACATTGTAAGGGCATAAACCCGCGGGATCGCTCTATCAAAAAGAGCTCTCAAGTTTTTGGCTCAGTTTTATTTTTATTTTTTTAACAGTCTTTCCTGTCATTCCCGTGAACAAGAACTCTTGCGGGATTGTCATTCCTGCGAACAAGAACTCGCATTCCTGTGACTGCAGAAACGCGTTCATAAACCTGCGGGTTCACTCTGATAGCTGCTTGGTTCAAATTTTTAACTTTTTCTAATGCATGTTTTTATTCTAACTAGTTTTCTGCAGGTTTTCTCATCATATCTTTAATCATATTTATATATATATATAAAAAGAGTATAAATCAAAATTTGACTTTTAGTGGTTTCGTAGAAAATAGACCATTCTAAGCATTTTTACGCATATCAATAATAACAAAAAAAGTTAAAATTTTCTTTTCCATAGTTAAGCTTTCATTTTGCAAGATTTTGGGTGACTAATTGAATTGTTTTTTGTCGCATTGCAGGTTGGAGCAACAAACTTAATCATGTTTTTTAAGTTTTACTTGGAATGAACTTGCATGTTTAAACACATTTTTCATTGAATGAATGTCGCTTAAATCAATCTTGAATGCCATGGTTTAAAATTAAATTTTTCTTGAATGCATGATTAAAACAACAAAACCAATCTTGAATACAAAGTATCAATTAACCATTGCAATATCTCACACTTCAATTTTTGGGCATAAAAAGAAACTAAATCCACATTTTTGTAATCTTCTAAGTTATAAAAACAAATAAAAATGCTTTGAGTGAGTTTGTTGTTGGACTCACCCTCTTTAATCACCCATCAATTTAACCATTGGTTGCAATCTCAATGCCATTTATGGGGATGGGTCCACTTAAGAGGGTGTTAAGTGCTCCACAAAAATCAAACTTCACTTACTTGAGTTTTTATTAGTTTTTCTATTTTATAAAATTCCTTGAATGTGCATTAGGCTCGCTAACACTTCATTTGGGCATTAAAATTTGAACAAATCTTGATGTGCAGGGCCTCCGGGCGCGCGCTTGAAATCAAATTTCACACATCTTTGTTTTGGGCTTAAAACAAAATCACACCAACTTTTGGATGCCTTAAAAGAAATTAATCGATACTTGATGTGGAGGGCCTCCGGGCATGCGGGTTTACTTTTTTGTTGACCCTAACTCTTCTTCTTGTATTCATTCTTTAATCGATTTTACATTTGTCAAACGCTTCAAAGTTGGAATAAACATTGCATCCTAAACATGTGTGTTTTCAAAGTCTAGATCAACAAACTTAAGCGTCAGTTGGAAAAAGAAAAAATGTGTTTTTTAGCTCAAGGTCATCCAAGTCTTCTCTCCCCTTGTCGTCTTTCAAGGCCATCTTGGGTGCATAAGGTTAAGATCCAAAACCTTGTTTCTCTTTTTAGGAGGCCTGCTTGGGGATTTCATCACCCCTTGGGATGACCTCAACTCCAACATTCTGGCGGAGTATAAAGATCGGGAGGTGAATCCAAAGACACCTCTCTTGGAATCAAGATTTTGTCACTCGGGCTAAGCCTCAAGGAACTTTATACCCTTGAGAAGTGAAAGAGGAGAAGTGGGTTACCGCTCCTCTTGGCTATGTGACATTGTTTTGGTTTCATCTACGAATTTGGACCTCACGTACCTTGGGTATATCGAGGACTCCCTAGCTAAACTAACTGTCAGCCTTGCAAAAAACCATCTAGGGTGTTAATGTGTTTGAAGTGATTGATCGAAAAATTTGTAAAACATACACACTCCTTGGCGCATGTATCACATTCTGAGAATCAAAAACTTCTATCTGGTTGTTCCTATCTATTGCTTGCTTTTTTATTTGTTGAATGAATGTTTGCCAAACTTGGTCGATCCTAGCTTAGGGCACACTTAGCATAGTCACTTCCTATTCTAGAAGTTGAACAAGTTGAAGCAAAACAATCAAGATCTATCAAAAACAAGCAGATTTGGGAATTCATGTCAAAACAACCCAAACCCAAACAGAAGTTTCACAAAGTTAAACTCAAGCCATCTCAAGCATACCAAAAACTTTCAACCAAGAGAAAGGAAATAACACCAAGCCCTCGAATTGCCAAACTCCACAAAGTAGAGGACAAAGCTACCGACAAAGCCCTTCAAGATGCCTAGTTAGATCACACCATCCAACTTAACCAACATCCAGGAGTTAACTCTGCTTATGCCTTACCAACTAGGCATGATTTCTATGATTAGACCCCCTTGTTTATCCACATCTTCTTGCATAAGCTTCAGTTTAGAGTCATCCTTGTAGATAAGCCAGCCATCCTTAGTCATCCCCTTAAGCATTTTAGCTCATCCATCTCATTTAGAACCAAACCATCTAGCCAAAAATCCAAAAGCTTTGCATCCAAGCCTTCAAAATTGTTGTCACCTTGCCAAAAATTTTCCATTCCTAACATCTTCCAAATCCACCAGCCTCACCAAGGTTATCCCTTTGACAGAGCTTTGTCTAGGGTAATCTAGCTTTGTCACTTGTTATCCCTCATCACCTTGAGCTAAAGGTTGGGATCCATAAGTGGTCAATCTTGTGTTCTTCCTAAAGGATCATCAGTCTATCCTTAAGTTGACATAATCACCACCAAGCTTACACATAGGAAAGCAAACCTTTCATGCTTTAGCAACATATCTTTGAAGTTAGAATCCCCAACCCAATCCTGCTTAGGTTTTGTCATATAGCTTTGCCTCAACCTAGGAAATCATTTGCATAGAAAAGCCTTCCTCCTTTGCATCCATCAGCATTGTTGCATCTCACCCCTAGGAACATTCTGCATTTTCATGTCACCCATCACTCGCTTAGCCAAGAAGAAGAGGAAAACAATGGAGCCCTATCATTTAGATCAAACAACGTCACTCCCCTTGAGCAGTCAACCATCCTTCAACCCAAAGAACACCATACCATCACCTACTAACATTGAAGCTTTCATGAACCAACCAGGAAATGTAGTATTAGTGAATTCCATTATAGACAAAAACAAGGAAACAATCATGGCTAACTTTCGAAGGGACAATATTGGAGCCTTCGACTTTGGAAGACCTCCCCCCTTATCAGATCCATCTCACCCCTTGTTTGAGCAACGCCCACCACCCATAGGCTCTTATGATTTGAATTATCCTCAATATGTGCCAAAAGAAGAGCCTCAAACTAGCCCATATGATCCAACAGACCCAAACATACCAACCTCCACGCAAGTTGAAATATCCCTTCCACAAGCTAATCCACTACCACCACTCCACCATTGGTCCATACCACTCCATCCCAAACCCCCTTTGCCCAAAACACCTCATCATTCACTCCCTTCACTATTGCTGCTACTGCTCCCCAACCCAGCCTTCCAAATCCACCCATCTCTCAAATCAGTGCTAGAATCTTTGGCCAACCTTAGCAATATACAACAGGGATGCCACCCATGGGGCCAAGTAATCAACCTTTCATCACCTCCAGCTTGTTTACCTCAACTCAGAACACAATGCCATCATTTCCACTAGGTCCTTGGAGCTCAGTGCCATCAACCACAAATCCACAAGCTACTACCCTCACTCCACAAAGCTATCAAACCCCACAAGCTACTACCAATATTCTACCAAGCTCTCAAGTGACCCACGCTCCTACCACCACTCTACCAAGCTTTCAAATCCAGCCACCAAGCTATCAAACCCCATCAGTTCCATTTCCAAGCTTTCAATTCCCACCACCTCCACCACCAACTAATCCATTACCTCCTATTACCAACCATTTTTCTATGCCACTTCTAGGAGGAAATCCACCACCACCAACCACCAATTACTTGGCCTCTTTTTCTATGCAGACACCTTCCCAAATGGGGGCACAGCCCACATATATTGGTCAAACTCCTCAAATCCAAAGTCAAGTTCCACAAGCTCCCTGATCCTTTCCCCAAGCTTCACAACCATCTTATACCTTACCTCCACAAAGTAATCTGTTTATCCCATGGCTAGCCTATGTTCCTCAATCCCAACCTCAAATCCAATATCAGCAGCAAGCCTCGCAACACATGCAGCAATATGTGCCACCTCCACCTCAGCAACCCATCATCCACCATTCAGTTGCCCAAGCCATGTACAATCTCTACCAGCCCATACATCAAAGTCATCCATATTCCATTGCCCCATCTAGCACATACTTACCTCAGGGCACTCCTACATTGGGGGCACCCCAACCATCACCCATTAATTTAGAATGGGAAGCCATGAAGACAACTTTGAAAAACATCCAGGAGGGAAATGATCCAAAAACCTTCAAGTTTGAGAATGTGTGTCCTGTAATCATCTAAAAATGGTCATCTAGACTATTAGCCCCCTTTTCAACATTTTGGCTAAATTAATTTAATCATTTATCTAGACCAAATTGCTAATAATCAATTTATTTAATTATAACCTATAGTTTGACTATGCTATCCTAAGTTCATTATTTGATTAAAAGAACATGTCCCCTTTTAATTAAATAAAAGACTCCATTCTTCTAACCCACTTAAAGTGCACACATAAAGTCCTTTTTCTATTTTGCAATTAAAAGAAAAGGCTTTGTGACTTTTGTCTTATATGACAAGTTAACTTATATTCTATTGGTTGACTTGTGTGTGCACATGGATCACTCCTCTTTTTGAATTCCACCGTTGATCATCCACCATCTTCATCTTGATCTCTACCATCCATACATCTTTAAAAGGGAGAGAGCTTTCCCCCTCAATCAATCCTCATTTGAATATTGTTATGCTGCAGGTTTTCTAACAGGTTTCTTTGGAGCTTTGTGGAGAACTTCTATTTCTTGTCTACATTCTCTCATCCATGACATCATGGCATTCTAGCTTAGCTTAGCTTTCATTTTTAGATGTAGCTTAATCTCATATAGTCTAATAGTTGGATTGAAACACTCTCATACATGCTTAGCATAGCTACACTTTACATTTCATTCTAGCTTAATCTTCATTTACATTGCATTCTTGAGGAACTCCTTGGGACATTTCAACTCTTGCATCTTGTCTTTGGAACCTCCCATTGCATGGTTTACTAGCAAGAAGAGTATCTCTAAGGCTCATCTGAGAGCCCTTGAATTTGAAATACACTCTCTTGCACTCCGTGGATAGGGAGCTCTAAGCTGACATCCAAGCATTCCAAACTCATGGAATTGTTTGGATAGAAGGGTTTAGAGTGGAACACTTTCGAGTGTACATTTTTGGCGCCCACCGTGGGGCTTGAATCAAGTTTCTAGCTCCATTTGCTTTTATTTTTCATCTCTAATTTTTTACAGCAGCGTATAGGATCTAATCAAATGGTTTTTAAGAATTATCACTTTGGTTTTAAGGCCAACCCATAAGTAGATTGGTTTGAAGGCCAAAAACTTAGTTGGTTTAAAGATTTGATCATATCTTTTAAACCGCTTGGAGTTTGGTTCTAAAATTTTTTTTTCAAGTTGGGTATGTGCTCAAAATGTCTCAGTATGATTTTTAGAGCACTTTGACATGATTTTCGGGAGTTATGAGTTTTTTTTAATTTTTCATAAAAAGCTTTTTTTGATCGCAAATCAGCGAATTTTTCAAAAAAACTTACATTTTTAGAAATGGTTTTCAATTCTAATGGGGATTCTTTCTTTGTGTTTTGAATTTTGAGGTCTTATTAAGGATCAAAAACTTGATTTGATAAATTTGGCCTGTTTTGACAAAATCGATCTCTAGAGAGCAAATGAAGAGATTTTTTTGAATTTTTTGCATTTTTGAAAAGCTCTTTGATTTTTAGTAGGGGTCTCTTCTTTTCATTTCTATTTTTGGATCCGAAATCATAGCAAACAAGTCCAATCTTGTTGATTAGGTCAAAATCAAAGAGTAAAAATGAGAGCATTTGTGATTAACTTGCACTTTCTTTGCATGCACTTGGTTGGAAGATAAATTGAATTTTTGAGGCAAATAACCACTTTTTATTGCATATTTTTATGTTATTTAACACTAACTTGTGGTGCTAACAAGTTGTGATTACAGGTTGCCATCCTTATGAAATTTTTTTTTTGAAACATTGCATAAAAAGAACGCATGTCAAAGCTTCAAATGCGCAAGGGCTACTAACATTGTTTGCAGGGCTGCTCAAAGCATAAAAACTCAAACTTTCTTGATTTTTTTTTCCATGTGCGGCATTGAAGCAGTCCCCCTAGTCTCAGCTACAGGAGTTCAGGTTTCCAAGTTCATATTGTACCACATTGTTTGCCACTTCGGTATCCCATCCACCATCTTCACTGGCCACAAAGGTAACTTTGAAAATCTCAAAATTGAAGAATTATGCACTTCCCTCCACATCCATCACCTCTTTTCTAGCCCATATTTCCCACAAGGTAATGGCCAGGCAGAGGCAACTAACAAAACCCTCCTCAAAATCCTAAAGAAAGTTGTCAATAATTTCGGCTGCGATTGGCACCTTCAAATAAATCCAGCCCTATGGGCCTATTGAACCTCCTTCCGTACATCCACATGCACAACTCCATACTCCCTAGTCTATGGTTTTGAAGCGGTACTACCCATCGAGGTTGAACTTCCCTCTTTGGGCATATCTTTGCAAGGGCAAATATCAGATGAAGAATACAGAGTAGCTTGGCTCACCCAGCTAGATCTCTTAGACGAGAAGTGACAACAAGCCTATTATCATCTCACAGTCTATCAAACTTGTCTCCAAAGGAATTTCAACAAGAAGGTGCTTCCATGACACTTTTAGCCAAGCGACATGGTCCTCAAAGAAAACATGAAAGTCCAAGCAGATCGAGAAAAGAAAGGCAAGTTTGAACCTACCTAGCTTGGTCCTTATGTTGTCACTGCATCCTTTGGCTTCGGAGCCTATCATCTATCTACACTGAAAGGATAACTCTTGAATGATCCTACTAACATCATTCATATCAAGAGGTTCTAAGCTTGAAGATCCTTGGTATACCCAGCTTTTGAAAAATACAAAAAAAAAATAGTAAAGAGAAATGAGCGTCCAATGGTGAAAACTTGGCAATTCAAGTGCCTTGGATAGGTACCTTGGTGAAAACCTGGTAATTCAGGTGCCTTGTGTACTTAGACTAATCCATTATCTATCACTATCCTATCCCTCATCCATTCACCCACCATCCCATAAAACACCTGCTTTGTTCCCTTGGTGTTCCAACCAAATATCCAAAATCTAATGGAGCTTGTAAATATCTCCTGTATAGCTTGTATATCTTGTACCTTAGCTTGTAAATCTTGTATCATAGCTTGTATATTCGAATCTTGTCCAAAGCTTGTACCATATTCCAGCTTGTAAATAAGCTTGTATCTTAGTTTGTATCCTATCACATGCACACAAAGAACCCCATTTTCCTTAAGCTTTTGGAAAACCATCTACCTATCCGCCTATCAACTATTATAGACACCCCACCCTTCACAAACATTTCCATCTCATAAAACCAAAACATGAACCAACCTTGTATATTTGTAACATATCTTGGTCTGTCAGCGTGTACATCCTGTTTAGCTTAGTACCATTGTATCTATCTAGCTTTCGTGTCAGTTCCTCCTTGATCAACATCTTGTACACATCACACATCTTGGTTAGCTATTCCAATGTATCCTTTAGCTAGATCTCCTATCACCAAAGTGTTATCCTTCTTAGTTCAGCTTGCTAGATGCATCACTCATCTAGATCCATTAGCTTAGGTGCTCTCCAATAGATCCTTGCAGTATATAGCTTTCCTCATGTTTGATCTTGGTCCGTTAGTACCTTGTCCTACCCATCTCATTGGAAAACGGTTCTCTTTTGGATTTTTTCTTTCTTTTGATTTGGAATCTTCCCTTTTGGGTCTTGAAGTATCTTTTCCAAACAATCTTTTTGTTCCCTCCTCAAAGTTGCCACAATCTTCCATATCATGGTATGCTGCAAATGGGGCAATCTGAGCGTAAGGTCTTGATTAAGTCTTTTGTTTGTTTTTTTTTTTTTGCTTGTGAGTTACCTAGTGTCAATTACACTCTGATTCTTTGAAGATTCATGTGTGATGCTAGGGCAATCCTTGCGTGTTTACTTTGAGTCAGTTTGTCAGTTCTCTGGACAGTTGGTGAAAAGGCCTTGATGTTCTTGGTAACCTTGGTAATTAACCAGCCATCCTATAGAAAATCTAGTGCTCAACTACATGGTGGTACTTCTCTTTGGAGTATCCCCCTGCTCAAAAAGCTTCAATGGACTCCTTTCATCTCCATTATCCCCCATCAATATCAAGCACCTATCCCAACTTATGCATCAGTATCTCTTTGAATCAATCTTCAATTTTAGCTTTAGGGATCTACAATCCTAGTCTTAGGGATCCATCAATCCAATCAATACACCAAGCCTCATCTTTTGAGATCCACAATCCTAGTCCTAGGGATCTCCGAAACCCATCTTCCGCCACTTTGACTCTTTGACATCCTATTGCATCAACTTTTATAATCCCATCCTCCCTCTGCTCCCTCATCCCCTTCCCAATCCTGGAATGTCTTAAGCTTGCTTCCTTTTGAGCATCTAATCCTCCCTTTATCATTCTCCCTTAGTGAGAGTTTGAGCTAATTCGGCCCCTTCTCTTTGCCACTCTGAGTCTCCTTGCTTATCCCAGATTCTTGTATTTTTCAAGAAGCCGTCGAGCCTCATTTTCTCTCCCCGCTACCTTCTTGAGGGAGCATCTCTAAGTCTAGTCTCTCCTTTTCTTATCCGAGACTGGGGCAACCTTGTTGCTAAAACATCTTCCTCGTGTCATCTCCATTCGAACTTCTTTGAAATAGTGTTGTCTCAACACTATGTCAAAGAGGGGTAAAATATAGACACCTATATCTAATTACACCACCTTGGTAATCTTATTTAGCTATCTCTAAAGGCATCATTAATTAAATTCCTATTTAATTAATCCTTTTTCCATCCCCTAGCTAATTAATTTAATTAATCATCTATAGTCCTAATTGATAAATCAAATAACCTATTATTTATTAATTAATCCCATTCTCCTATCTAATTCCAAAATCCTCATTTATTAAATAAATCTATTTGATAAATAAATCCCTCAAATCTAATAGCCCCTAACTTATCCTAAATCCTCCATTTAGCCTAATCCACCCTATCCACCCATACTAACCAAGCTTAGCTACTAACTCAACCACCCTCATTAATGCCATCCACTTGCACATCTCTAACATCCCTATTCTAATCCTAAACCAAGCCTAATCCCTCCCCTAACCTTGTCACATTCCCTAAGTGAGCTTAAGACTTTCCTAAGCTAAATCAAAGTCTCCTCCCTCAAAATATCCCAACCATAAAACTTTATCCCAACCATAAGCCTTCAATGCTCTTACATGCCCTTAAAAGCTCTTACAAGCCATTATGAGGGCCATTTAAGGGCTTGAGCTACCTTTGTTGACTCATCCTTTCCCTTTCCTCTACCCAATGACCCTATGACATGTGTCACTCCCTGATTGGTGCTAAAAAAGCACAATCCATGTGCTCCCCTTTGAGTGCATCCTAGCCCTCCTTAAGCTTTCATCTCTCCTTGCATCTTGACCCTCCATCCCTCAAGCCCTTGGCCTATAAATTGAATTCCCTCCCAAGCCATTTCATCACAACCTTTAAGCTAAAGTTATAATGCCCTTTTGAAGACCAAATTTATACCAATCTCATACATCCACACCAAAAATCCCAAAAATCTCCATTGAAGCTAGTTTGAAGCTTGAGCATACATCCCATAATCCTACCAAACTAATCCATTAGACTCATCCATACATCAAGAGAATAATCTCATTGAGAGATCCATTCCATGGCTCATATTCTCATTTGAGGGTTTCTCTTTTGGTCTCTCTTATATGTTATAGTAATTTTGTTAGTTAATGCTTTGTTCTTTTAATAGATTAGTATTCCTTTGCTAACATATTTCTCATACACAGTTTCTCATACAAACACAATGAGAAAAATTTTGCATGAGTATTTTGGCCATGTCAATTAAAAATATCTATAGTAGATGAGTACATAGATAGTGATTGGGATGCCTCATATCTCTTGTATTGATGGTGTTTGTCAAGGTCGTGCTATTGGAAAACATCACCAAGATCCTTTTTCCTATAGGTAGAGCCTCACATGCTAAGGCACCATTAGAGTTGATACACAATGATCTTATGTCATTTTCCACTCCTTTTTTTGGTGCTTTTTATGTGCTCACCTTCATTGATGATTTCGCTAGATGCATATGGGTATACTTTTTGAAGTACAAGTCTAATGTTTTTTATTTATTTTGGATCTTTAAGACATTTATAGAGATGCAATTTTCTCTTTCCATTATGCAAATACAAATTGACAATGGGGGGAATATGTGAATCATTCTTTCCATGATTTTTGCAATGGGCATAGTATATTACATCAAATGATAGATCCCCATACTCCTTAGTAGAATGGATTTGCTAAGAGAAAGAAAAAAACATTGTAGGAGATGGCCAATTGTATGATTCAATCTCAAGACATGCAACCTCCTTTCTAGACAAAGGTGGTGAATTGTGCCAACTACATTGAAAAATTAGATGCCTCATAAAGCATTATGACATATGACTCCTAAGTAGGCTTGGTCCCATGTCAAGCCTAATGTTTCTACAATTAGAGTTTTTGTCAGTGTGGCTTGAGAATTTATTCTAGATGCTCGGAGGACATCCATGGAGAGGAAGATCCAATCAATGATATTTTTAAATCTATTACCATAATATGAAGGTGTACAAGTTGTTTGATCCTAATTCCAGAGAGGTCTTATCTCAACGAGATATCCTATTTGATGAGCATTATCCTCAGACGGAGACTCCATCACTAGCTTCTCCCTTACTTCCTAGTACTTCCTCTACTCCTCATGATTCTATATCCTTTGAGCATGATTTAGATGATGATCTTCCTTCCCTAACTCCTCTATATATTCACTATGTGCCCAAGTGGGCTTGTGATATTGTCAGTTTCGCTAACCCTTTGGCAGGTGATCCTTTTAGATACTCATCACACTCATGCTCATACATCTGGTAATGGTATTTTGAGTCATGCTATTTTAGATGACCTTCAAACATTTTCATAGGCGATAGGGCACCTTGAGTCAGATAGGGCTATGGATGAGGAGTACTCTTCTTTGATGAAGAATCACACTTGGGATCTTTGTCATCTTCCAAAAGGAAGAGATATGGTTTGGTGCAAGTGGATGTACCATACCACTATGTTGCATATGGTTCTATTGATAGGTATAAGACACATCTTGTTGTGAAGAGCTTCTCGTAGGTGGAGGGTATTGGTTACTCCAAGACCTTTTCTCCTATAGCCAAGATGAATTATATTCATCTTGTCCTCTCACTTGCTACTTCTTAGAGATGGACAATATATAAAATGTATGTGAAGAGTAACTTCTTACATGGGGATCTACATGAGTAGATCTATATGGAGCAGCCTCAAGGTTTTTCGTAGGACTCTTCTATGGTGTGAAGATTTAGGAGGTCATTATATGGTCTTAAACAAACCCCTTAGGCTTGGTATGAGAAGATGGACTCTTTTTTGCTTACATCACAATTCACACATTGTCATTCCAATCCTACAGTATACATTTAGTGTCATGGGGCTGATAATTTGGTACTTGTTCCTCCATGATTAAGAGTGTTCAATGATCCTTGAGAGAGCAGTTTGAGATGAGTGATCTTGGGCTTTTGCACTCACTTTGGGCCTACAAGCTATTCAATCTTCAGATGGTATTTCCATAATCCAAAAAAATTATGCTCTTGATATGCTTTAGAGGTTCAAGATGCTTGATTACAAGCCTTCTACCACACCTTTTCAATTAGGTGTTGTTTTATCTACCACTTTCACTACTCCTACCATGGATTCCATTTTATACAAGCATCTTGTTGGTAGTTTGTTGTATCTAACTCACATGAATCCTAATATTTATGTCGTGGTTGGCCTTGTCTCTCAATTCTCACATGATACTCATGAAAGTCATTAGAAAGCTACCAAATGTATCTTGAGGTACATTCGAGGCACTACTTATTATGGCATTCACTACACATAAAGAGATCCTCGCATTATTGGCTTCTTAAACTTATATTGGGCTGGTGATACCGATGATCAAAAGTTTACTTTTGGATTTTTTTTGTCTTGGTTCTAGTCCTATTACATGATCTTAAAAGAAGTAGGTAGCTCATGCCTTATCATCTATAGAAGTAGAGTACCGATAAGCTATGCTAGCTAGTTAGGACATTTTATGACTTCAACAGTTGATGACAGAGTTTGGTTTTCCTCCTAATGGTCCTACTATTTTTGGCTATGATAATTAGAGTGCCATCCATATTTCCCATAACCAAGTTGAGCATCAACAAACCAAGCACATTAAGATGCATATGGATTCCATTAGGTAGTTGATTCAGGATGATTCTCTCACCGTGGAGTAGATTCCCACTTTAGAGAAAGTTGCTAACATTTTCAATAAACCCTTTGCATCCTTGCAGTATCTTCAATTGTGTTCTATACTTGGGGTGAATGAATTTGTCCTTGGGGGCATCAATGAGGCTTACCTTCCTTTTCTTTTTAGCTTTCAACATCTTTCTATCTCTTTTTGGAGTAGGGTTTTTCCCATGTGGTTTTCCCCATTTCTCTATTTCATAGAGATTTACTTATGATTGGGTACCTCATCAAGCCTTGTTGTTGTGACCCAAGTTTACATTGTAGTTCCTTTTCTTTCTTCTTGCATTTTTTGTAGCTTCATTATTTCTCATCTTAAGGGGAGGGGGTGTTAGAGTAACATATTAATTTTATTGCATTAATTAAATCAACTTTACTCCCATCTTAACATTTCACTTTCACACACTTGCATTAGTCATTTAATAATTAAATTTATTATGAAATGCATTTTTACCTATTAGGGTTTCCTTTTAGGATTTTTGATTTCCTTCTATAAGGATTGATGTATTATACTTTTTCATTCATTTGTTTTGCTTGATAATACAATCTTGCTTGTATTTGTGTTCTATCTACTTCTCTGTGATAGGTTTTTGCATGCAATTATTCTATGGGTTCAATGATTTTTTTAAAAAAAAATCTATAGTTCTTACACAAATCATAAAGATCATGTTTATTTTGAGGTATCCATGAACTATCTTCAACTAGTTTTCCTTTTCACTGAACAAGGTATTCCATGTAATTATTTCCTTTGGTGCTTCAACTTATTCTAGTATTCAAGATCTTCTCTATTACTGTCTCTTTCTTCTTTGGATAATCTATATTATCAACTAACACACTTTAAAGCTCATGGTATTCATAGATATCATAAATGTTAAATATGGGTGAAATATCCATGTCTTTAGGCAACTCAACTTCAAAAGCATTTCCACTGTCAAACTTTCTTGAATTTTACAAGGCCTAAACTTCTTCATCTTCAATCTATTGTATGTTCCAAATAGAAATCTATTTTTCTTTGAATGAACCATTACTTAATCACCTTCATTAAAATATTTATGTCTTCTCCTATGATTAGCTCACTTTTTATATTCCTGATTACTATTCTACAAAGTATCTCTTGCATCATCATGCAGATTCTTTATGAAACTGACAAAATATGCAGGATCAACACTACTCTTTTCTTCCTAACTGAAGTTTCTCAGCTCTATATTTTCTCTAGGATGTAATCTACTTATGATATCAAAAGGTGTCATTTTAATATTTCTATTCACAAAGTTGTTGTATGAAAATTAATCCTATGTCAAGACCAAGTCCTAAATTTGTAGGCTTACTTCCAACCAATCATGTCAAGAAATCACCCAAAAAACTACTCACAATTTCAATTTTTCCATCAATTTGAGGGTGAAATATAGAACTAAAATTAAGCTTAGTATTCAATTTCTTCCAAAGTATCCATTTAACTTACTATCTTTGTAGAAAAACAATTGTCTTTGGCAATCCAGGCAACCTCACTAGTCCTTTGAAAAATAGTTCTACTATATGTACTGCATTAGATGTTTTCTTACAAGGTATGAAATTTTCTATTTTAGAAAAAAATTCCAGTACTACAAAGATAGAATTAAAATCTCTATGAGTTATAGGAAATCCAAGTATAAAATCCATGCTTATGTCCTCCCAAGGTTTGCTAGGAATAGGTAAAGGTGAATACAAACCCAAATTATGACTAGTTCCTTTAGCTACTTGACAAACTCCATAACTTTTCACAAATTTATGAACATCCTTATTCATCTACGTTGAATAGCATATTTCAAAGATCAACTTCAATGACTTATCAATTCCAAAATTTCCAGCAAGTCCATCACTATGCTTCTCTTTAATGATGTTACTTTTCATAGATCCTATAGGTATGCAAAGTTGAGTTTCTTTGAAAATCATGTCATCCTGAATGAAATAGTCAATCCACTTATCTTGTTCAATTGTTAGATGATACTTACTAGTTTTCCAAGGTTTTGCAAAATCAAGGTAGTTCTCATATAGAATCTTCAAATCATCATAACGAAGCACTTCAACCTTCACTTCTATTAGTAAAATCCATCTTCTACTCAAAGAATCAACAAATTTGTTTAATTGTCCACTTCTATGTTTCAATACAAAGGTGAATTATGCAAATATTCTACCCACTTCATATGTCTCCAATTCAACTTGTTTAGATTCCAAATGTATTTCAAGGCCTTATGATCTGTAAACAAAATAAATTCCTTAGGCATCAAATAATGTCTCCACTTCTTCAAATCTTGAACAATAGCATAGGATTCCTAAACATAAATTGATTATTTCCTTCTATCATCATTCCATTTCTCACTAAAGAAAGCTATATGTATTTCTTCTTGACTCAAGAAAACTCCAATTTCATTCACACTGACATCACAATATACTTGAAAAACCTTAGTGAAATCAAGAAACGAAAGTATAGGAAATTCTATAACCTTTTTTTTAATGCTTCAAAACTCTTATTTTCTCCTTGGGTCCACTTGAAAACCTTTTTATCACCTCTCATAGTCTCTATCATAGAATTACATATTGAACTGAAATTTTTGTAAACTTTTTGTAAAAAGACCTTGCCAACCCATAAAATGATCTAACTTCTCCAATAGTTGCAGGTGTAGGCCATTCCAATATAGCTTTTAATTTCTTAGGACCCATCTTCAAACCTTTAGTTGAAATCACAAATCCAATATATACTAGCTTCTCTTTCATAAAATAACATTTCTTCAAGTTAATCAATAAATTTTCCTCTTTCAACCTCTATGACACCTGTTTGATGTACTCAATATGTTCTCCTTTAGTCTTACTAAAAGTCAATGTGTCATCCAGGTATACAATTACAAATTTGGCCAAGATTTTTTTCAAAAATTCATTCATCAATCTCTTGAAAGTAATAGGCACATTAGTTAAACCAAAAGGCATAACCAACCATTCATACAAACCTTCATTAGTCTTAAAAGTAGTTTTCCATTCATCTCCTTCTTTGATTCTAATATGATGATATCCAATTTTCAAATCAATATTGGTGAAATATACATAGCTCAAACAATCCATGATGTCATCAATCTTAGGAAAATGAAACCTATATTTTACTGTGATCTTGTTTATAGCTATGGAATCAGTGCACATTCTCTATTCTCCATTCTCCATTCTTCTTAGGTGCAACCAATACAATAGGAACCACACAAGGACTCAAATCTCTTATTAAATCTCTCCCAAGAAATTCTTGCACTTGTATATTCAATTCAACATTCTCTTCACAAGTTAGTCTATATGGTGCTTTATTTGGCATGCTAGCCCTAGCTATCAAATCCATACAGTGACTAATACTTCTCACTAGAGGCAATCCATCAGGTACATCCTTAGAAATAACATCTTAAAATTCCTCTAACAAGGCTTTTATCCTAGGTGCATGCTCAAGGTCATTTTTTTTCAGTCTTCCTATGAATGAAGGCAAGGCATATGTTATGTTCCTTCATGTCTTTTAAAAATTAACATCCATCCATAAAAAAAAAATCTTACTATAGTACAATGTTTCTCATCAAATTTCTCAATCAAAGATAACAAAATATGCTTCTTCCCATTCACTCAAATAGTATACTGATTCAATCTACCATCATGTGATGCTTATCTATCATATTACCAAGGTTTACCCAATAGAATGTGACAACAATCCATAGGCATAATATCACATAAAACTTCATCATAGTAATTCCCAAGTTTAAATTTCACAAGGAATTTTTCAACTACTAGTAATTCATTCTCATCCTAAATCCAAGAAACATGATAAGGCTTTAGGTGTCTCAACTTCTATAGCTTTAGCTTGTTTACCAGTTCCTCAAAAAGCTACATTGTCTAGACTACCACTGTCAATGATCACTTTACAATATTTCAATCAATTTTACATTTGGTTTTGAATAGGCTTCTCCTCAAAATAGGTCCTTCATATAATTTTTCATTCCTCAAGACCCTTCTTATCATTAGATTCTCACCATTCTCAGGTTTATTAGGTGTTTTAACAACCTCTTCACAAGAAAAAAACATTTCTTCCACTTCCTCCAACCCATAATTATTATATTCAAAGGCCAAATGTACTTCTACACTATATTTATAACAAGTACCTTTAAACCAAGATCTTTCACCCCTCTTACCATTATTATTATTCCTAGAGTAACCAATATAGCTACCTTTAGTGTAGGTTGTTGAATCATATTGCCTATTAGTGTCAAAATGCACACAACAACAGAGTAATTATGTTACTCAAGCAATGAAGGAGGAAATGAAAGACTATTACAATTGAACCCGAGATTAAGTAGAACTTGAGTAATACATTATCTACTGAATCTAAGTCAAGCTACAAGCCATATCAAGTATTCTATTCACATTGAATGGAGAAGAATATAATGTACCTTGAGCATAGAGATTATCGAGTTATACAGAGGATGCCAGGTGAATATTTACTAAGTGTAAGAAAAAAATACATTGTATTTACTAAGTATCACAGAAATGACATTAGAGTTTGAATTGGTATAGATTCAAATGCAACCTAACTCTATCAAGAAAGGAAAATGTTTTATATGAATAGAGGTAAAGATTTGTAAATATTTTATTGGAGAATGTGCATTTATTATGTATGATTTCAAGGTAACATATACCAATAAAATAAATTTGGAAAAGACAAAAAGGAAAGATGATCCCAAAACTGTTAATCACAATCAAAGATCAAATCAAGAAAATCAAGAAGGGTCTAAAACCTTAATTAGGTCAAGCTATAAAATGACAAAAGAATACTATAAAAGGAGTAGCTGAGAACATCTCAAGGGTTATTGTTGGTCAGAATTTAGGTGAGGAAGTATTGCGGTAAGGAAGGAATGAAGGTCACAATCAGAGGTCAGAGAGGACATAGAAAAAATTGTAATGAATTGTAGATCTATCACAAGAAGGTGATAACTATAGAGCAGAAGAGGATCTAATCAAGAAAAGTGATTGCTACTAGAGGTCATTGCTACTAGTTTCTTAAATCCTTGAAAAAGGCAAACTTAATTGGTGCAAGGCACCTATACCTAATAGCTAATCTCCTTGTTAAAGAGTTGTTTGTTTTGTTTGTGATGTAATAAGGATGTGATATGACCATCCATTGTATGGGTTTTTAACCTCTTGTGTAGGCAAGGCTCTTTGTGGTCACTTTATAAACCAAGAGAGTCCTTAGTCCGCTAGGTTATATTTTGTTGGTTTTGAGTGTTTTTGAGCCCATTAATTGAAAACAAGGTTTTTTTAACCTTAGATATGCATTTAGTACCATTTCTAAAGGTTTGGGATCATTCGATATCCATTAGGAGAAAAAATGCAAAAAAATTGTCATATTTGGCAAAAATAGCCTAATTTGATCAACTAGGTTGAAGTGTTGTTTGTAGTTTTTTTGTGTTGCAAGAGTAAAATTGATAATTGACGTTTGTAGAAGTGAAAGGGTTATATTTCAACCTGATGAATCCATCTCATGAAGTCTTGGATCCACAACCTTAACCTTGTCTTAAGGGAAGTTTCTAGGAGAGACCTAGTCTGCAAGAAGATAAAAAAGCCACAAATCTATAATACAGGTAATCGATTCTTTGAGAGATTTTTGGTGATTGGAACTTAGCATAAAATCCTTATTTTGAACTAGTATAGGATACCATAGGTCTTTGGTCATCATATTGAAGTTTGTATTACCTTGTAAGGAATTTGGATCCTAGGAGTGAAGTGGGAACCTGGGAGAGGAAAAGTAGAAGTTTGAGTAGATATTACATCAACACATTGATCCATATTAAAGGCTTGGATTGGAGAGAAGTATCTATTGTGCACTTTGCATCAAGTGGTATTAGAGACACTAAGACTCTGTTTGGAAGAAAAAGATGGCAGAAGTAGAAGACATCCACTTGAGGATAACCAATATTGAATTGGCAAAGATAGTGAAGAAGAAAATGGTTGATAGTAGGGTAGTCAAAGAGGCTAATAGAGCCAAGAGGAGAGAAATTAAAAAGTTAAAGGGGAAAGTGCAAAAAGGGACCATGAGGAGCCTGAGGGAGAAGAAGTGGAAGATGATGATCATTTTCCTAATTTTCCTAAAGATCATAGGATTATGGTAGCAACCCTATAGCGGGTAGGAAAGAAGGATAAAGGAGACTTTACCATGTTTGATGGGAAGTTAGAACTAGAGGCATGTATGGAATGGTTAGAGGCCCTTGAAAACCATTTTGAGTCTAATGATATACTTTCAAATCAAAGGGTGAGAGTGGAAAAATCCAAGTTGAAGGGGCTAGCCCTAAGTTGGTGGAATTTTCTCCAAAATGAGAGAGTAAGAAGAGAAAAAACTCATTTCTACATGGAAGGGGATGATGGAAAAAATCATGAAGCAGTTTGTTTCAGTGGATTATGAAGTAATTCTCCACAAGAAGTTGCATAACCTTTTACAAAAGGATATGGATATAAGTACTTATACCCAAGAACTTTATACCTTAACTCTTAGGTCTAAAATGTATAAAAACAAGAAGCAAAATCTTGCAATGTATATCAATGGACTTAGATATAACATATAAGATGAACTAACCTTGGTGCCAATAGAATCAATCCATAAGTGTTATCAACTTACCCTCAGAACTGAAGAAAAGAAAAAAAGAAGAGGTGAAAAAAGAAATAAAGGAAGAGGAAATTCTTTCAGGGGAAGAGGAAAATTTAATTCCAGAGGAAACTATCCAAGGAATCAAGGAGAAACTAGCAATAGTCAAAGTGCAAAAAATGATAGCAATAGCAGAGGTTCCTTTAGAGGCAAAAGACAAAGTTCAAGAGGAAGACTTGGAGGAAGGGGAACAAGTTTATTTATTGGTAGATGTTTCTCTTGCAATTAGGTTGGGCATTAATCCTTTAGATGTCCAGAGTGTTGATATTATGGTAAAATTATTTATCTATTAGTGACTTAACACTTAGTTAGTTGACTAAATTTTTACCAAGATCCATATGCATAATGAAGAGTGTCCTGAGATTTACTGTATCTACTGAGCATCTGAGACAAAATACAATGTAAGTCATGTTTCATAATTGCTACCGAGCTAGTCATTTAGATTGTAGTGTTTGTCAAGCTTTATAGAGTATGTCAAGCTTTATAGAGTCTATCAAGTTCATCAGTGAAAACCATACATGATATATGGTTAATCAAGCTCTTTAGTGTTATCGAGATGGTAGTGTTAATGAAGTGAATGAAGGTAGTGTTGACTGAGCCATTTAGTGTCAACCGAGTCTACCAAGTTTTGCTGGAATACTTTAGAATAATCGAGGGGGTTGAATCAGTTATCCAAGGTCTAAATGTATGAATAAAACTTTTCACAATTCAATAAAGCCATAAAACATTCTTCATACATGCATCCATATGTAATTACTAAAACCTATAGGTTACTGTCAAATCTACTTACAAAAATGTAATCGTGAAATGTAACAGATTCATCAACACACTTGACACAATGATTTATGTGGAAACCCAATTTGAAAAGAACCACTAGTAACATGCTACTCTTTTTCACTCTTCTGAAGTGATGCCCTGTGAAAGGCCAACCTTGTTAAAGGTTACAATATACGCTGTTAAATGTGACCCTGTTAAAGGATTTCAATCACCCTATTAAGAGTGAGCCTTGTTAGTGGACTTTAGACCATTCACTTGGAATGTCACCCCGTTAAAGGATTTACAAATGATTGTTAGGTCAACCTTAATCGAAAGGATTTACCCTAGACTAATAAAATTGTTAAGAGTAACAGTAAGGCTTGATCTGATAACAACATAAAAATTCATTTGTAGATTACAAATCATTGTTTCAGTCCTCAATTCTTCTTGGCCTTCATACTTTTCATCTCTAATAGTTTGCTCAACCTTTAATCATTCATATCTTTAAGCCTTCTTGCTTAACATGCCAGTGTAGCCTCTTCTCTTAGGTCACTTGATGAAGTGAAACCCTTGACTCCTTGCCTTCCTTAGGTTCTCACACTTAACCAACCTTTCTTTTGACCAACCATCCCTATAAATAGGAAATTAAGATCTTTTGTCACTTATTCTCCATCATCCAAATTAGGGTTAGGATAGATTAGGCAGGATACAATGAATCTATCCCACATTCCATACCTCTTCTAGAAACTTCTACTTGAATCCTCTTTGAATTCACCTAAAAATGGTTTACCTTGAATTTTGTGCCACCAGCTCATTAATATTATCTTCCACTTGGTTCAAAAATTCTAAGAAAATAAAATTGTTGGCTTAGATTCATCTAATTCACGATCTTTTAAATATTGTAGCCACTAGGCATTATCAGGCTTCTAATGCTTAGCACATACTGCATTGCACAACATCCTATGTAAAATCACTTAGCACAAACTAAAGTCTACTAGTGCTTGGCAACAACTAAACTTTACTCGAGATCCATCATTTTGCTTAGCATACACTAGAATAAAATTGTACTAGGCTCCAACTAATTTTTTGCTCGGCTTGCATTGTCTTTGCTCAACACCTACTATCCACTTGGTTAAGCTTGATAGACAAACTTTGTGTAACTTGTTCTTCTAAACTTTCTTAGTGTAACTAGCCTTTGTAACCTTAAGTAGATTATCAATACATCATGTTATCACTGTCTTAAGTGATTCTTGTACTTCTTTACATAATCATAATCCAACCTTTCCTCTAGGTGCTATTGTTACATCTTTTGATCAAATCCTCTTCATCAATCAAATAAGTGATAGTACTTGAATCATATAAGTAGTTGTCTTACCAAAAAATAACAAGTTTGACATTAGTGAAAAAAAAATGATCAAAACATATTGATCATACTTGTATGTTCTCAACAATCTCCCTCTTTGATAGTCTTCTTCAATCTTTTCTCAATAATCTCCCTCTTTTATTATTTTCAATCTATTCTCAATAATCTCCCTATTTGGCATTGATGACAAACCAAACTGATCAGCCAAATGGAAAACACTTTGTTCAACCAAACTAACTAGGTTAAAATAGTAAGACAATACCAAAAAGAAAATAATTCCTTGTATTAAAATCTCTCCCTTAATCAACAACTTCCATATTCTGAATAGGTTACAAAATTCTTTCTTATAACTCCCTCTGAATTTATTCTTATATCTCCTTCTTTCTAGGTAGATAAATATCTCTAATCTCCCTCTAAGATCGATAAATATCTTCAATTATCATTCCCTTGATCAACAATCATCTCCCTCTAAGAACCATTTTATATTTCTCTCTTTGATCAGTAAATCTCTCCCTCTTTGACAATAATGCTAAAGACTTGTCATCTTAACATGTAGATATAAGCTTTTTAGGTTCTCCCTCTGTCACCTTACTTGTGAATGATTTTTAATTTTTATCCCATTGGTTACTTTAGGTAGCTCCTAAATTAAGATCCTTTGTATCAATTTATAGTATTGAAAGTAGCCCGTTTGATGTAGGGAACTCCTTTTATTACCTAGATAGCTTTTGATAGGGGTATTAGCCCTAGTTTACCTCTTATATACTCATGAGCATCCTTAGGTAATGCTTTTGTGAAGATATTAACAATTTGTTCCTTTGTGTTAACATATTCCATCTTCATTTCTTTATCTTAAACTGATTTTCTCAAGTAATGATACTTGATTGCAATGTGCTTAGTCTTTGTGTGCATTACAAGATTCTTTGATTTATTGATAGCATGTGTATTATCACAATAAAGTATCATTGGTACTATGATCTCTTCCTTCATACCTTCGAGTAGCTATTTGATCCATACCATGTTTGTACAATTTACATCAGAAACAACATATTAAGCTTCAACAGTAGATTGTGAGGTGCAATTTTGTTTGTTGCTAGTCCATGTAACCAGTCTCTTGCCTAAGAAAAATGCTCCTCCACTGGTGCTTTTTCTATAATTAATGTTTCCAACCCAATCAACATTAGTGTAGGCTCTTAATTCAAGTTTCTCATTTTTCTTATAGTATAGACCATACTTCTCTTTTCCTTTCAGATACCTCATTATTCTCCTCACAACCATCAAATGATTCTGCTTGGATATTATAGAGAATCTTTCAACTATCCCTACAGATAATGCAATGTTAGGTCTTTTATGTACCGCATATTGTGATTTTCCAATCATAGACCTGTATAGTGTTTGATTCACTTCAGCTGAATCATCATTCTTTGAAAACTTGAGTCCTGTCACCATAGGTGTACTTACTAATTTTGAGTCCTCCAATCTAAAAGTTTTCAATATTTCTTTGACATATTTTGACTGAGTGATGTATATACCATATTTCATCTAATATACTTGTAAAACCACAAAGAATTTGATCACTTCAAACATAAACATTTCAAATTCTTGCTTTATTTCATTTGTAAAATCTTTACATAAGGCATCTTGATTGCTTGGCCAAAGAAAGGGATCAAAATACTACAGCAATGGACTGCTTAATTCAAGATTGGATATCCCAAATGTTTCTAACCCAACTCATTTGGACTCATTTAATTTATCAACCAGGGACGTAAACTTGAAATGGTGTCTACAAAGTATATGCTTCAAATATCTCTCAACTTAAGAATTATTCTATGGAAATTCAAATGATTATGCTATGGGAAATTTATGCTAAAGCTAAGAATCAAATCCATTTTGACAAAGCAAGACAATATAGCTGAGAATTACTTCAACTGCCTATGCTACAGGAATAGTCCACTAATTTTGCTATCAATGGCTACAGAAACAATAGATTCTATGCTAATTCTATGAACTAAAGGTAAATCATATGCTAATTAATTAGTTCACTTCCTATGTGGGCCCCCATAGAGAAGTGAAGTAGAACTACTCAAAGATGGAAACCTAAAATGATCTTTTTATTCATAACAATAGTAAACATACATACTAATAAACAATATTACATTCAATACTCAAAAACCAAAAGTTTTTTTCCTTCTACTAAAAACTACTAACTAAATCCATGCTCCTTCTGGAACATAGACTTCTAGTTATTTAAACACAAACTAGGAACATAATTCCTAGATTTTAGACTTCATCAACTACCAAAACAATGGATGGCATTGAATATTACAAGAGATGCAATAAATTTGGTGCCAAATGAAACATGAATTTAGGATCTCATGACCCCTAGATTTACCATTGTGACTCCTACCTTCCTGAAAATGGGCATTGGCCGTTATGGACAAAATGGTTAGTGATGTGGATGATCATTAATGAAATTTACCACTATTTGCTCAGACTACTAACTTAGCAGAGTTGACTTTATCTTTGAATCTACAAAATATTAGTGCCTCCAAATAATAACATACATCAAGATTAATTCCAAATATGTCATCTAAATTAGTTTACCCTATGTCACATTGCTGCAGGAGAACTACCCAACCTAGCTAAGGAAGAAAAACATCATTCTCACTATTTTGTAATCAAATGACATATCATTTCATAGCATATTCATTTTAGTTTTGGAAAGTAATTATGCGCACATTTGTCTAAAATTATCATAAACATCACATTCTTAAACATCAAAGTTTTTAGAAAGGTTGCAAATTCAACTATAAATGAAATGATGAAATAGACCATATTCGGGTCTCATCATTCCCTCCAACCAAAGCTTTGACTTGTCCTCAAGGAAACATGAAATTTTTGACCCTTGTAGCCATCCTAAAATCTGAGAGAATACTCTTTCCTTTACCTGTTGTAGCATAGTTCCAATAAAAGCCTTTACTCTTCCTGTACCCTTCCCATTTCCAGAGCTCTTTTGTCGTATCAAATTTCTCTAAATCTTTCTTATTAGCAAGAAATGGGGACAATAATAGTGGAGGCTAAAAAGTTAAAGGGATTTGATCAATTTTCCTTTCTTCCCTTGGCTTAATGTACCGGGTGCTCCCCAAGTAACCATGATAAGATTCAACAGAGAATGAGGTTCCTTCTTCTGCAAGTCTTCACTCAATCCTATCCGGTGCCATTGATTTCCCTACTTTGCTATAGGAAGATCTATTTCTACCATGGCTTCATATTCTTGATAGGTTGCCTTTCTTAAAGGAGAAATAATCCAATTTCCAAGTTTTGATTGAGAAACTTTCAGCCAATCATAGTGCATTGTTTCAACATCTTTGGCTTTAGGCCTAAGAAAAAGTGGAATCTCATACTTTAATTCTCTGTACTGGCAAGCCTAATTTTCTCTGCTAACTTCATTTTGGTTCCAAGACATCAATGCCCTGAGTTGAATATCACCCACACAAAGTAGAGGGTTCCAATCTCTGTTGTTAGGGGCTACTAAATTATGTAAAAAGAGTTCACAGAGTAAATTTTTGATGGCTATAAGGGTAGTCTAAAAAGCTTCGAAGAATTCTTGAGGAGCATGCAATGTTAAACTTTTACCTTGCATTACACAAGTCACCTGATAATTGACAAATTGTTCTTTCAAAAAGAGAGCATATATAGGAGAAAGAGAGCAACAAGACATCAATTCAGGAATCATGGTAGTGACTTTTGTAAGTTTTCAACTTAATTGTTCAATCTCTACATCCTTTTCAATTAATTCTTGAGTTTGATTGAAGATGGTTTTGTTGAGGCTCTCTCTCTCTATTTTCCATTCTTCCCTCTCCTGAATTAACTAATTAGATAGCTATGAAATAATGCTTAGCAATGAAACAAGGGAACCAGGATGGTAAGTAACATGTGATGCAAGTGAAGGACCAAGAAGAACAACTTGCTAGGCTATAGAGGCTAAAGCATCAAGCCCTTGCAAAAAAATCTATTCCACAATAGTATTAACTATTTCCAAATTTATTCCAATATCTTTTTCATGAAATTCTCTCCTCTAAAAAATAGGAAGAGAGTTTGCAACTCTGACAGATACACTGTCATCATTATTTGAACCTATGAAAATAATGGGTGGCTAGACAGAGGATGTTCCTACTACTGTAGGTACATGTTCTGCACTTTCTTCATTTGAACCCTCTTCAATTGTGATCTTATCCTTATCAAAAGAAGAGGATTTCTCTTTTTCAATGGTTACATTTTTGGACGCAGGGGATTGAAAAGACACACCCTCATCAGGTTTTAAAAATGATTGGCTCCTTCAAGTTCTACATCTAAGGGGTACTTCTACTACCTTTGAAGCTGTAGGAAGTTCTAAAGATCTTTCATGTACATTCCCTTTCTTCTTCTTATAAACCCTAGGAACTATAGAAGAGCTAGTATTTGGGGAAATTTTAACTTTCCTCTTACCCTTATCAAATGTTGGAGCTAACTCAAAGTTAGAAGCTATAGGAGTGGAAATTGGGGTTCTCTATGACCTCCTAGATCTAGATGAGGAAGAGCCTGGTGCTGGGTTTATAAGATTTTTCTAAGGTTCTCTTTCCTCTTTAACTTGCTCTGCAAGTTGCTTAATAGGGTTCTGCACTTTTTTTTCAACAAAATCATCCTAAGATATCCCAAGTTGTTCCTTGAGGGGTTTTTAATGATGGGCTTGATAAAATAGTGGTGTGAAACATCTTTCAAGGTTCCTTTTTAAACTAAAATGACTCTTTTTAACAAAATGTGATACATAAAATGAGGAACATTCAAAGGGTAGTCATCATGTCTTAGGCAGCTCAAAAACTTGAAATGTGTGGAATGTAAATATGAATGTCTCCCCTCATGAGTAAAATATCTCAAAATATAGATAGTTCTACAATATACATTCATTAAATAGTTATGGTAAAGATGTGTAGATCATACCTTGTTTTCGGTCTACCTAAAGTCGTGGGTTTGTGTGCACTATAAATTGGGCTCTAGTTGACACTGTGTCCAATGCATTTGAAAATTCCTTCCTACTAGAGGCAATTCCATTATCTTAGCTACAATTTTAGGTGAATATAGAACCCTTATTCCTCTAATTGTGGCAAAACCATCCTTCAACTTCTACAAAAATTCTAAGGTAAGCTTCTCATCCCATGCAGACAGTTTGAACATGTAATTCGTCCACCCCCTAGCTTGATATATTGGTAGGCAAACTGGGTCTCCCAACAATGTTGTATGATCAACTGGTTCTCTTCTTTTCAAACCACCCCCCATTGTTCCTTCAGAGTGATTATAGGAGTAATTTCAAAAATGAAAAAACTTGTAACAAGACGAGAAGACAAGTAATAGTACTTGTTTTAAGAAATTAACATTTTTAGCCTTTAAGATCACTTAATTCTGCATTAAGTACCTTAGCTAGAACTTGTACTTACCAGTTTGCAAAAATGTGTGACATAAAGGTAATGGTCACATCACATTATTCTATTTTTCATGTGGTGGCATATAAATAATAACATGAACATTTAATGATCACAAAACAAATGAATGAGATATAATACCCCTCCCCCCAACTAAATTAGGCAATAGATCCTACAATTGCTACTAACAAAGGTAACTAAAAGTAGAACAACACATTAAGAAAAAGTTTGAACTTGAGTATGTGTATGAACCTTGTAATTTGTCTTTTCAGATGATACCATCATGCAAGTTGATGAAGGGTGAGGTGAGGTGGAAGACGAGAAAAAGTGGAGTGAAGTGGAATTATTACAGAGAAAATACTTTCAAAAAGAAAGTAGTTTATTATGATGAGTGAAATGCTTTTAGATAGAGGATGGAAAATGAGTTGGAAACTCATCTACAATTGCTGTAGGAATTTTTGGATCAATAGATGCCTAGAATTGTTGTAGGAACTCTTCACGACTAGACAACTTATGGTAGAGTTTTAAGTAGTGCCCATTAACAAGTAGTTTGAAGCGAATAGGATCAATGGTAGAGAGTTACACTGCACCATTCTCAAACAAAAAAATGATTTCATATGGTCCAAGCCAATGGGTTTGGAATTTTCATGGAGTTTGCTGATAAAAAGAATCATATAGTAGAGCCTAGTCTCCAGTAGAAAACTTCTTATCACAGATGAACTTATCATGCCATTTCTTTGACTACTACTGAATTATCTTAGTATTAGGCAGGGAAAATTTGTGGTATTCATTAAGGGCATTCAGTTGTAGTAACCTATCTTCTTGAGCCTTTAAAAGATCAACACCCAATTTCAAAGCAATTTTTTAAGTTTTGTGCTCAAATTCTATAGGCATAGAATCAGATTTACCATAAAGTGATTCAAATGGGGTAAATCCAGTGGTGCTCTTCCATGTAGTCTTGTAAGCCCAAATTTCTTCAAGAAGCCAAGTAACCCAATCCCATTTGTGAATAACAACTGTCTTGGTGAGGATTGCTTCTATCTCTATTTGTGATTTATGCCTGACCATTAGCTTGAGGATGGTATGGAGAAGATGGATCATGTACTTCTTCATGAGTTATGCAATTAGGTTGGATGTGAATTGAGCTCCTTGATCTGTGATAATTTCTCTAGGTACTCCAAATCTGGTGAATATGCATTCATATAAAAAAATCTACTACTTTGTGATCTCTGGCATGTGTCAACTTGTGCTTCAACCCATTTAGTTGCATAATCAGTACATACTAAGATGTATGATTTTCCATGAGAAGAGGGTTCTATTGGATTGAAAAAGTCAATACCCCACTTGTCAAAAGTTGTGACCACCACCTGTGGCTGTAGAGGCGTTTGATTAGATTTAGTGGGCCTTCCCATGTATTGGCATTGATCACATCACCTTGTATACTTTACTGCATCTTTGTGGAGAGTAGGCCATTAGTATCTAGTTGTTAAAATCTCTTAGGTTGTTCTCTTTGCTGCAAAATGACCCCCACATGGTTCATCATGACATGCTTACAGTATGTGATAGGTTGCATCTTCCCTCACACACTGGCAAGTTACTTGATCTGGTCTAGTGTAGAACATCAACCTAGCTATCCACTAGAAATTGAAACTCTTTTCCACTAAGAGATGACACTACTTGGGTGAAAAGTGTGGTGGTGTTCTTCCTATAGCAAGGTAATTTTCTATATCTTTGAACCATGGGTTATAACTTTCTATTGAAAATAGATGCTCATTAGAGAAGTTTTCATCTATGGCTACAAGATCATTAGGTACTTGAAGTCATGACAAACATTGGCTCAACCTAGTTTATCTATTTGAGGAGTAGCCAATGTGCTAATCTACCAAAAATAGAAAGTTTGTTCATTAAATATTTGATAGCAGAGTGATAAGTGTAGAAAAAAAACCCATAGCTTGTGATATAATGCCAAAATTTATTAAGTGCATATACAACATCAAGCAATTCTTTTTTAGTAATAGTATAATTCAGTTCAACACCCTAAAAATTCTTACTACTATAGTAAATCACATGCTCAACAATACCTTATTTGTGTCCCATAACTACTCCTAAAGCAATATCAAAGGTATCAGTGTGAATGTGAAAATGTAGCTTCCAATCAGGTCCTCTAAGAATAGGTGTTGTTGTCAAAACATCCTTCAATTTTTGGACTGTTACTTCACAACCTTCTGTCCACTCAAATTCAATTATCTTCTTGAGTAAGTTATACAAAGGGGAAACAAGCTTACTAAAGTTTTTGATGAACCTCCTATAATAATCGACATGTCCAAGAAAGCTTCTAACATTTGTTTGCTTGGTTGGTGTTGGTAGATTAGTAATTACAATAGTCTTTGCAGGGTCCACTTGAATTCCACAAGAGGAAAGGTAGTGGCCAAGAATAACTCCTTCTTCCATCATGAAATAACATGTCTCACTATTAAGAGAAAGGTTGTATTCTTGACATCTTTTTAACACCTTCTCCAAGTTGGCATGAGCTTGTTCAAATGTGTCACCATAAGTGGTGAAATCATTCATACAGATTTCAACACAATTAGCAACTATGTCAGAAAATATGCTAAGTATTGCTCACTAAAAAGTTGCAGGTGCATTACATAATCCAAATGGTAAGATAGAGTAAGCAAATGTTCCCCATGGACAGGTTAATGTTGTCTTATCCTGATCTTTTGGAGAGATTTGGATTTGATTATATCCATTGAAATCATCTAAAAATGAAAAATATCTCCTTCCTGCTAGGTTATTCAATACTTGATCAATAAATGGTAGAGGAAAGTGATCCTTTTTAGTGGCTTTATTAAGCTCCTAATAGTCTATGCATACTCTCCATTTTCCTCCCTTCTTTGGAACAATAACTAGAGGTGACACCCACTAGCTATCAGAAATAGGATAGATAAATCCAACACTAAGAAGTTTTTGTAACTCTACTTTAACTATATCTTTTAATGTTGGGTTTACTCTCCTCTGGGGTTATCTCATTGGCTTAATTTCTATGCTAATAAATATTCTATGTGTACAAAGATTAGGATCTAAGCCCTTCATGTTAGTATAGTCCCATGCAAAGGCTTCCTGACTATCTTGCAATAGTTTAATGAGACTTGTCATCTAAGATGCAGTAACATCATTATTGACATTCAAGTCTTTTCCAATCTTAGCTCTCTTTACCTTCTCTACCTTTAAAACCTCTATTATTGATGGAGATTTAATTTCATGGGGTAATAATGTATGAAGGTAGTTAGGTGCTATAGGAGATTGAGATGCATCACATTTAGGCAATATAGTTTGTAAGAGTCCAGTAGGATTTGTAGAAGTGGACTCCTTAGAATCATATTGATTAGTAAGGATTGCAACCAATACATCATCTTCTTCCTAGGATACAACAAATAGATTTCTATCAAGCATTATGATCTATTGAATAGAATTCAAAGCATTAAGATCTATTGAATAGAATTAACTTCTGAAGGATCATCACCAAGGCCTGGCCAAGAAACTTGGTCAAGGTCTAGTTGTGGTTGTGTAGGAGAGTATAGAGTTAACTTTTTAGTCTTGGTAGCATCTGATATTATCATTTTTCCTACTCGACATGAAATGCATGCATCTGTAGTAGCCAACCAAGGTCTTCCTAAGATTAATGGATATCCTCCAAGGGTTCCTCTAGGAGATAGCACAACAAATTTTGAAGGAAAATCTAGGGAATCCAAGGTTACAATGATATCTTCTATCATACCATCAAGCTTGATAGTTGAGTTGTCTACTATCTGAAGTATTATAGGAGTGTCCCTTAATCCAATAATGCTAAGTCTTAACAAGACTTCTCTAGTCATGACATTAATTGATCCTCCCAAATCAATCAAAACATTCTGAATTTGGATGTCATTTATGTGAATGGTAACCACAGGACTTCTTGGGTTAGAATACTTAGGCGTCAAGGCTTTGCTTAACATTAAATTAGAAAGTTGTTCCAACACATGGACAGTAGGAGGGTCCTTTTTCATTCTACCAGACTGCTTGACACATGCTTCTTTTAAAGCTTTATTGTAAAGGGGAATCTCCTTAAGTGCATCTAATAATGGAATCTGGATAGTCATTTGTTTAAGTTGGTCTAGGAGATCAGTTGCTACAGGATTTGGTTTAGATGGAGCTACAGGAACTAACCTTTGTAGATATGGGGGAGTAGATGCTTATGGGGGAATTGAGGCATCAGTTAGTTAATTTTTTGGAACATTTTTATTATTAGCAACCTCAATTAATATAGGTCCTTTAGGTGGAGGCAACTTGGTTCCAGAACTTAGATGAATATCATTTATCTACAAAGAATAATCCTATTGTTTATTATTGGGATTTGGTGTTGGCTGAGCAAGAAATTTTGGTTGCTTCTATGTGCTAACATTGGCTATAGGAGCTAGAGGCAACAAGGCTTGCTGCTGAGGTGGAGGCATCAGGGCTTGTTGCTGAGGCGGTTGCTTAGGCCCCCATTGAGGTTGGTGCTACCAATTCCCCTAGTAGATAGTTTGCTAGTTAGGGCCCCATTGAGGATATTGGTTATTTTGTTGAGGTTGTTGATTATTGTGTTATGGATACTGAGGTGGTTGTTGGTAAGCTTGGTTATACTATGGCTATTGGTTGGTCCAATTATTGCTCCAATTTTGTCCTTGAGGGGTAGAATTTGGAGGAATAGTGCCTTGCCACTAATTATTATTATAACCAAAATTATTTAGAGGGTCTTGAGGCATACATTTTCTCTAAGCCCATGGTCATCTTTGAGAAACATAGATCACTTCTCCTATATCCTCATCAATTTCTTTGAACTTAGTGGGCATTGGTTGTGCATTCATAGCTGCAATGGTCTTGCATGTGCAGTTCTTCTTCCTTTCTTTGCAACAAGGGAAAAATTCAGTCGGCATAGCATCAACTTCATCCTTTTTCCTTTAGGCTTGAATGATATCCAACTGAATAGCAATATAATTAATGATATCTTGCTTGAAGTTAGACATTAGGTTAGATAACTCCATCTTAGATACTCCTGACCCACCATTGGTCTTATGTGGTAGGCTCCTTAGTCCTCTACCTTTCTTCATAGTGGCTCTTGAAAAGTTCTGAATAATCTCCTTGATTTCATTCCAAGTCCTTTGTGTAACATCTTCTCCAGCCATTAGATCCAAGGCTTCCATGATTTCTTCTTGCACACCTCTAAGAAAAATATGCTTCTTAGATTCTTCATTTAAGTTATGTTGTGTATTTTGTTGCACATTAAACAAGAATCTAGAAACATAATCTTCTAGGGTTTCACCCTCCTTCTATGACATTTTAAAATGTCATCCCCCTTCATATCTTGACCTTTGCAATATTCTTTATATTTTTGAAGAAATAAATTACTCATTTTAGTCCAAATTGCTACAACATTTGCACCCAACCCCATGATCCATCTTAGAGCAACCTCCTTCAAAGTAGAGGGAAACAATTTCAACTTATGGGCATCAGTTGTGTAGTCATAGCTCCTATAGAGAATGTCAAACTCAAAGAGAAAGGTTTCAAGGTCTTCTATAATAAGGCCATAGAATTTTGAAAGAGAAGCAGTAGGTATGTTCTTCAAATTTTGATTCCCTTGCTAAGGTGGAATAGGAAAAGGAAAGGTAGGCATAGCCATTCTAGGAGGAAAAGGTGGTGCTTGATGTATAACAATGGCTAGTGGATTATCTTGATATGCAGGCTCATCAAAAAGTTCATTCAAGTGGAATGATTCTTCTGAAGATGAAGAAGGTATTTTAGCTTGAATATCAGCAAATAAATTTTCAAAGGGCATGTCTTCATCATTCTCTCTTTGGGGTTCATCTAGTTAAGGATGAACATCATTGGATGGTTCTTCCCAATTATCATGAGGAAGGAATCTCCCAAGGTCATCTCTTCTTCTATACATAACATACATCTTTAATACTAAATTCTATTCTTTAGGGAATAAAAGTCCAACTACAAATATTGGTTTGAATTAACACCATCCCTAGCAACGGTGCCAAAAATGCTTGGACAAAGAAAGAGATCAAAATAGTATAGAAATGGACTGCTTAATCTAGGATTAGACATCCCAAATGTTTCTAACCCAACTCATTTGGACTCATTTAATTTATCAGCCAGGGATGTAAACTTGAAATGGTGTCTACAAAGTATATGCTTCAAACTTCTCTCAACTTAAGAATTATTCTATGAAAATTCAAATGATTATGATACAAGAAATTTATGCTAAAGCTAAGAATCAAATCCATTTTAACAAAGCATGACAATACAACTGAGAACTACTTCAACTACCTATGTTGCAGGAACAGTCCACTAATTTTTCTATCAATGGCTATGGGAACAATAGAGTCTATGCTAGTTCTATGAACTAAAGGTAAATCCTATGCTAATTAATTAGGTCACTTCTTGTGTGGGACCCACGGAGAAGTGAAGTAGACCCACTCAAAGATGGAAACCTAAAATGATCTTTTTATTCATAACAACAATAAACATACATACTGATAATAGCAAGATTACATTCAATACTCAAAACTCAGAAAACTTCTTCATTCTACTAAAAACTACTAACTAAAATCCCTCCTCCTTTTGGAACATAGACTTCTAGTTATTTAAACACAAACTATGAATAGAATTCCTAGATTTTAGACTTCATCAACTACTGAAACAATGGACAACATTGAATATTACAAGAGATGCATTAACTTTGGTGCCAAAACAAACATGAATTTAGGAGCTCATGACCCTTGGATTTTCACTTTAACTCTCACTTTGTTGAAAATGGGCACTGGTTATTATGGACAAAATGGTTGGTGATGTGGATGGTCATTAATGAAAATTACCACCATTTGCTCAGGTTGCTGACTCCATTTAGCTGAGTTGACTTTACCTTTGAATCTGCAAAATATTAGTGCCTCCAAAGTAATAACATACATCAAGACTAATTCAAAATATATCATCTCAATTAGTTTACCCTATGCCACATTGCTACAAGAGAACTACCCAACGTAGCTAAGGAAGAAAAACATCATTCTCACTATTTTGTAATCAAATGACATATTATTTCATGGAATGTTCATTTTAGTCCTAGAAAGTACTTAATCACACATTTGTCTAAAATTATCATAAACATCATGTTCTTAAACATCAAAGTTTTTAAAAAGTTTACAAATTCAACTATAAATGAAATGATAGAATAGACTATATTCGGGTCTCATCATTGACCTCCAAATATGATACCATCAACACAAATTTCAGATTAAAAAATACCTTTTCCTTTCTCTATCTTTTTTTATGGATTGTTGTTATCATCAATCCTTTCAAATCCAATCTTCATAAGATACTTATGAAGTCTCTCATACCATGCTCTTGGTGCTTGTTTCAAACCATATAGAGCTTTATGTAATTTGCATACCATGTTCTTATTGTTAACATCAAGAAAACCTTCTAGCTATTCTATGTAAACTTCTTCCTCTAATATGTCATTCAAAAATGTAGATTTAAGATCCATTTGATAAACTTTGAAACCTTTGTTGCAAAATAAGCAAGTAAAGTTCTTACTCCTTCCAATCTAGCAATAGGGGAAAATGTCTCTCCATAGTCAATTCCTTCTTCTTGTGCATATCCTTTGTAAACTAATCTTGCTTTGTTCCTTTTTACTTCACCATTTTCATCTAGTTTGTTTATGAATACCCACTTGGTGCCAATTACATTCTTGTCTTCTGGTCTAGGAACTAGAGTCCATGTCTTTTTTTTCTCAATTTTTTCTATCTCCTCTTCCATGGCCTTACTCTAGTTTACATCCTCCAATGCATCTCTTACTGATTTGAGTTTTTCATGCTCAATGAACATGTATCATTTCTTAAATTTTTTCTTGTAATTGGTCTAGCATATTTATCTCCAATAATCTGTGCAATAGGATGATGTCTTTTGACATATTTAGACAATCTTTGTTTAGCTCTTGTTTCTTCATTTGATCTTTCAGTTTCAGAATCATTTTTTACATCTTTTTCAAGTAACTTAGCATCTCTACTATTCTCAGAATTTGAATGTACTTCAACTTCATTTTGTAACTCAACTTCTGAATGTAGCTCGATTCTTGAATGCAATTCGACATTCATGGTCTGTGACTCTATAGTTATTGACACTTGTTGTTGGTTTGTAGCTTGATTTTCAACATCTTCTTCAACAGGCATACCTTCATAAGAGTATACAAATGATGTTTATTCTTCTATTTCTTTCATAGGTTCAGCCTCATATACTCCTATATATTCATCAAAATTCACATTTGCACTTTCCACAACTTTCTTAATGTTAGTATTTAAACACTTGTAAGCTTTACTTCTTGTGGAATATCCTAAGAATATACCTTCTTCACTTTTTGCATCAAATTTACCATTCTTGAAATCTTTAAGAATATAACATTTGCTTCCAAATACATACTTTAAATTGGTGAGTATCCATACCATAGTTCAAAAGGTGTTGAATGAGTACCTTTCCTGACTTGTACACAGTTCAAGGTATAGATAGCTATACTTACAGCTTCTCTCTAGTATTTCAAAGCAACATTCTTCTCCATCATGAGTGTTTTAGCATAGTCCATTATAGATATGTTCCTCCTTTCAAAAATTCCATTTTGAGGCAGGGTTCTAGGGACAGATGCTTGTCTTTTGATTTCCCTGTCATTAGAGAACATCTCAAATTCATTTGATGTGAATTCTCCTCCTTTTTTAGATCTTAAACACTTCATATTGTTACCTATTTCCTTCTCAACTCTTGTTAGGTACCACTTAAACATTTGGAAGGCATCAAATTTCTTTTTTAGAAACATAGTTGTCATCATTAGAGAATAATCATCAACAAATGACATAATATATTTATCTCCTTTGTAGCTTTGTAGCTTTGTACTTCAATTGATCCACACAAGTCAGTATGAAAAATCTCTAGTATTCCTTTAGAGATATAAGTTTTACTCTTAAAACTTGACTTTTTCATCTTGTCCAATTGACATTGTTTGCACATTACATTATCAAGCTTCTTCAACTTAGGCAATCCTCTAACCTTTCTCATGTTACTAATACTGACTAGGTTATCAAAATTGACATGGCATAACCTTTTTTGTCACAACCGTACATCATCAAATTTTACAATTAGACAAGTAGCATCATCTATATCAAGATATAATATATTACTTCTAGTCTGATCACCTTTTCCAATCAATCTTCCATGTATGTCATATATCTTAGTAACCTTGTTTTCAAATTCAACCTTGCATCCCAAATTATTCAATTGTGACACACTCAAGAGATTATAGTTAAGTCCTTCAACATAGTAAGCATTGTCACATAAAATCTTATCTATGAGCTTGATATAACTTTTCTTTTTATTAGACATGGTGCATCATTGCCAAATCTTACACTATTTCCATCATAACAATTAAAGAAAATGAACTTACTTTTGTCTCCAATCATGTGATGTGAACACCCATTATCAATGATCCACTTTTCATTCTTGTTAATGTAGGTCACAAGTGCAGTTGCCTCATCTTCATTAGATTCATCCTTCATTGCAACATATACCACTTCATCATCATGTTCATCAGATGTTTCCTCTTCAGCAATGTAGCATGACTTTTTTCCTTTGTCTTTGTAGTCCTTACTATCTTCATCTCTTCTATTCTTTTACTTGTCACTACCTCTATAGTTTTTCTTTGGACATCTAGCAACAATATGACCAATCTCATTGCAATTGAAACAAATGATAGGTAATTCAACTTTGAACTTACCTTTACCTTTTCAGAATCTTCTTGCTAGTAGCGCTTCAAGTTGTTGAACATCCTTCTCATCTATATCAGTGTCACTAGATACATATTTTATCTTTTTCTTCTTATTCTTCTCATTAGGTTCCTTTAATGACACTTTGAAAGAAGATTCAATATATTCAAGTTTGTAATTATCAAAGATAGCTAGCTCAAAAGTAGTGAATCTACCTACCAAACCTTCAAATGATAGATCATTTCCTGGTATACATCTTAGTTCTTGAATTGTAGAGACTCTAATAGCATATATAGGCAGTAGCGTTCTTAAAACTTTGCTTGACATAGTATCATCATCCAATTTTCCATTAGTTCCTCTTATTTTGTCGACTACTTCTTTTATCCTTGCAACATATTGGCAATATTTTCACCTTCTTCCACTCTCATATCATCAAACTTACCTCTGAGACTTTCAACTTTGGCTCTAAGAACATTGGTGTCTCCTCCATAGATGGCGGCTAGGACATCCCATATTTTCTTTTCACTATCAAGACCTTTGATATCATCAAATTTAGCATAACTTAGGGTAAAGGAAATCTCTAGCATTACCTAGTTATGTTCTTTCTTCTTTCTCATATCCTTAGTAGTTGGGGCTCTAACAGGGTCAACATGCTCAATGGTAATGGTAGATTATGCATGATCTCCAAGTCCTCCAAGGAGTAGCTTTATCAAACTTTGCCATGCAAAAATGTTATCTCTGTTGAGCTTTGGTACTTCTCTTTTTGACATCTTGATCTTTGTGCTTCTAGTACCTTCAAATTAGTCATCTTTAAGCTGATGGCACTAATACCAATTATTGGAATACTTAAGAATAAATGTGGGGGTGAGTCAGTTATCCAAGGTCCAGATGTATAAATAAAACTTTTCAAAGCTCAGTGAACCCATAAAACATTCTTCTTGAATGCATCCATATATAATTACTAAAACTTGTAGGTTACTATCAAATCTACTTGCAGAAATGTAAGCATGAAACATAATAAATTCATCAAGACACTTCACACGATGATTTACGTGGAAACCCAATTTGGGAAAAACTACCATTAACATGCTACTCTTTTTCACTCTTCTAAAGTGATGCCCTATGAAAGGCTAGCCATGTTAAAGGTTACAATACGCACTACTAAATGCAACCCAATTAAAGGATTTCAATCACCCTATTAAGAGTGAGCCTTGTTAGAGGACTTTAGACTAGTCACTTGGAATGTCACCCAGTTAAAGGATTTACAAATGACTGTCAAGTCAACCTTAATCCAAAGGATTTACCCTAGACTGATATAATTGTTAGAGAGTAATAGTAAGGCTTGATCTAATAACAACTTACAACTTCATTTGTAGATTATAGATCACTATTTTAGTTCTCAATTCTACTTGGCATTCATACTTTTTAGCTCTGATAGCTTGTTCACCCTTCAAGAATTCATATCCTTAAGCCTTCTTGCGTAACATGCGAATGTAGTCTCTTCTCTTAGGTCACTTGATGAAGAAAAACCCTTGACTCCTTGTCTTCCTTAGGTTCTCACACTTAACCACCTTTGCTTCTAATCAGCCATCCCTATAAATAAGAAATTAAGATCTTTTTCTACTCATTTTCCATCATCCAAATTAGGGTTAGGATGGAATAGGGAGGATACAATGAATCTATCCCACATTCCATATCTCTTCTAGAAAATTCTGCTTGAATCCTCTTTGAATTCACCTAAAAATAGTTTACCTTAAATTCTATGCCACCAGCCCATCAATCTTATCTTCCACCTGGTTCACAAATTCTAAGAAAACAAACTTGTCAACTTATATTCATCGAATTCATAATCTTTTAAATAATGCAACCACTCAACATTATCCAGCTTATGATACTTGGCACATACAACATTGCTCGGCATCATCTGTAAAATCACTTAGCAAGAACTAAAGTTTACTGGTGCTCGACATCAACTAAACTTTACTCGGCATTCACTATTTTTCTCAGCATATACTAGAATGAACTTTTACTCAACTCCAACAAATTTTCCACTCGGCTTGCACTATATTTGCTTGGCACCTACTATCCACTTGATCAAGCTTGGTAGACAAACTTTGTGTAACTTGTTCTTCTAAACTTTCTTAGTGTAACAGGCCTTTTTAACCTTAAGTAAATTATCAGTACATCTTGTTATCATTGTATTAACTAATTCTTGTACTTCTTTACATAATCATATCTCAACCTTTCCTCTAGGTGCTATTGTTACATCTTTTGATCAAATCCTCTTCATCAATTTAATAAGTGATAGTATTTAAATCATTTAATCAGTTGTCTTACCAGCAAATAATAGATTTGACATCAGTGACAAAATAATGATTGAAACATATTGATCATATTTGTATGTTCTCAACAATCTCCCTCTTTGATAGTCTTCTTCAATCCGATCTCAATAATCTCCCTCTTTTATTATTTTCAATCTATTCTTAACAAGTTCTTCAATATTTTCTGAGTCACCCAATGCTAACCAAGTTCCTGCTACTCTAAGTGATCAATGTGAATGAAGAATCAATTTCAAACAAATGCCAGAGTTTTCTGGGTTGACAGTGTTGCCGAGTATTAGAACATCACCTGAGTTATCTTCAAAACTTGAGTTACAACAGTAAGCCAACTTAGTGAAGATTGTTTGAATTAGGTATTGAAGCCAACTCCATAAGGTAATTTATTGGATTGGTATATATGTAATATCTTTTCATATCCAATGTAACATATAAGTGAATCAAGCAAGCAATATGAGTGCTAATTAATAAGGCTACAAGAAGTATAAGGAATAGTAGAGTCTTATCTATCACAGTCAGGTGATCGTTGTATTTCAAAGGAATCTCATTCAACAAACTGAGTTGCAAATCAAAGATCAATCACTAATTCATCCTAATAGGTGTATCAGCCAAATCCTCTAGCAAGGTGGACTTAACAGTCATTCTTAAATCTCCTAACATAGTGCATACTTCATTGTATGTTGTAAATCCTTTCACAAGGTGGACCAAATAGTCCTTATTGCTCCTAACAGGGAAAATCACTAGAAGTGATCAATTGTAAGTTTTAATAGGCTAACTTTATACTACATTAGTAAAGCTTGTGGGTATTAGCCCCACCCTAGTTTTACTTTCTATTTGGAAGGTTTTTGGGTTACCAAATATTATGTCAAATGTTATGAATGTTTTATTGCTTTCAGTGTTTCATGCATGCATTTAGATCATATTATATTATGAAGGTTTAATTGGTGAATAGAAGTTAAAGTTTTATTAGTTCTCGATTCCCCCACTTTCCCTCTGAGTCACCTATTCTATACTACATTTCCAACAATTGGTATTAGAACATTGGTTTTCACATAAGAAGTTTAGCAACTTGAGAAAAGATTAGAGGCAATGGAAGTATATAGATTGGAGAAAGCTATTGAAAATGAAAAATTGGATCTGCAATTGGACATGGAATAATTCAAGAAAATGAAGGAGAAATTCTATCAATCCCTAAAAAGAAGAAAAGACCTTACAATATAGATGGATGACAATCTCTACATTGAAGAAAGAATTATAGACATTTATCAAGAAATAAGTTCAGATGAAGCCGATGCAACAATCATAGATCCACTTGAAAAGAATCTTACTCTTCATGAAGAAGTTAGAAAGCTAAAAAGAGAATAAGAAATTCAATTAGTCAAAATGTGTGAAGTCATGGAACAAAAAGAAAAATCCAAAGAAGAAATAGAAGAAAAGGAAAATGAAAGTCAACAACTATTTCTTCAACAAATAGATCTCACTAGTCACCTCAATGATGCAAATCAAGAGCTTATCGACTTGAAGAAAAAGAATGAAATAATGTACAATGATCTCAGCATAGATAATAAAATCAATGAGAGGATAATAAAATCTTAAGAAAACATGAATAAATTAAATGAGAAAACTCAATTTAGACACAAAGGAAAAGATGGATTAGGATACATAGAAGAAGGTGAATCATCTTAGCAAGGAGCTCAAAAGAACAAAATTCCTACTTGTAATCAATGTGGAAAGATAGGGCATACATCAAATAAATGTTGGAGCAATAAAAAATCAAAGTTCAAAGAAAAGTGTTATAGTTGCAACAAATTAGGACATAGAGAAACCTAAGTTTGAAGGAAAGTGGTTCAATTGTAACAAACAAGGGCACAAATATTTAGAATGCAAGACAAAGCAATGGAACCTAGAAGAACAAACTGTCAAAGCTATATTTGGTAGGGATTACAACACATGGTACATATGTCACTATTGTGGTGAGTGCAGGCACATTGGAGAAAACTACATAAAACATCACACAAGGAAGAGAGACACTACATAGTGATGTTTTGTATGTACAGAACTTGGACATCTTGCAAAGAACTGTATGAACCAAGGAAGAATTGAAGATGAAAAGAAAGAAAACGATGAAAATATTAGAAGTCAAATGAGGCAGTGGTGGGTAAGGAAATTTTCTAAGGATGCAAACAAGAGAAATGAAAGTATTGACACCCAAGTCAATGAGCTGGGTGACTCAACCATTTCAAACTAGTTATTTATGGAGATTACTGAAACTATGATTCAAAAGGAGATATCTCACATTAGTTCTAGTTAGCAAGTAGAAGGTCCATATCAACAATCCAGATGCACAAGGATCACCAAATAAATATGTCAGTTCAAGTGATGTCTTAGACCTTACCGAGCATGGTCTGATCACAAGACCTTACCAAGTTTGGATGTAGTGCTAAGTTGAAGACCCTGATGAGATGGAGAGCTTACCAAGTTGAAGGCATCTTTTGAGTGATAAAGACTTAGTTGGATTGGACAACCTGTCACTGAGCGAACTAGTATACAACACATTAATGGTAATTTTAAGATAGAATATCAATAAAAGGAAGAAATTGAAGGATTTGTTTCACCGAGAAATTTTTAGAGATAAGAGGAAAGAGAATTCTAGAGCCCCCAAGTGATTCAAAGAAATTTCATCAAAGTTTACTCCTGCATTTGAAGTATTATTGAGTAGTATGGCATCTTCTAGTAGAAAAGTGAAGAAAGTTTAGAAATGTTGGTCCAAGGAGTTGATTGCAAAGCCCCAAAATTTGAATTGAGTCTAGCAATTGCAAAAGAACTTGACCTAGTTGGAGCTCAATCATAGAGTCCTCCTAAGGTACTCCTAACTCATGATATCCAGTCATATTATTAGTGTTCTATCCAAGAATTAGGAATCCTATAAATTAACTAGACATATAATAAGTTGTGTGTGGATGGGAATCTAAAACTTGAGCAGAAGCACTTGGAAATGAAATTTTTAATGCATATCCTTCATATACCAAGAAACTTTCAAGGAAAATGGATTAGGTTTATTCTACGCCAAGTTCATGACATGTATTTATGGTTTGATCAACAAATTTAGATCACCAATAAGATGATTCATAGAATGACATGGTTGTCAATGCTTAATAAGGAAAAAACCACCAAAACCCTAGGTCGGGTCAAAGTTGCAAAGAAGAGTCTTGCTGAATGAGATGACAGAGGCATGAAGTTGAATGGAGTCACTGACATGGAGACCAAATTTGTTATTCATTTTATTTCTCACAAGATCTACAGCTCAAGCCATCTAAACAACATTCCATGCAAAGTTTTTGACCTAGCTTACAAAGTTTTGAAGAACAATTATTCTTTCGACCTTGCTGAGCTACAACTCAATCAACTCAGAAAAAACATGTAGAGCATTTGATCATCAAAGAGTAATCCATGTATGTTTGGATCTCTTTTGACCTACTTATTCTTTTATGTACAAAATTTCTTTCCTTCCAAAGGCAATGTGGCATGGAAGAAGGATACACCTATTGTGTATCAAATCAATGAATTTATAGCAAAAATGTGAGAGAATTTTGAAGGAATTATGGATGCATATTTTGAAACTTTTAAGGAGAAAATGTAGAGTAAATACAGAATTATGAAGAAACTACTAGAAGACTATGAGAAAGATATTTTTTTCTTGTGGATTGTGACAAAGTAAACATCTATGCAGTAAGGCAAGGAGTGGCATGGGTTAGGCATTTAAGATATGAGGTTTACATTGACGATACAGGGGATATAATTGATGCTCTTGAGAATGAGCCAATAGACCCCAAGGCACCATATTTTGGTACCTATGAGGAAGCCAAGGCTAGGATTTCATTGGAGATCAAACATCCTCAAGCTATGAAGTGAAGAAGGAAATAGGTTGAGAAAATATTGAAGAAAACTAGGAAGTCCAACTCTCCATTCCTACTGACAAAAGGAAAAGGAGATTAAATTGAGGTAGATGAAGAAGTTGAGGAACCTATAGAGGAAGAAGAATCTAAAGAGGAGAAGATGCCCAAGAAGAAAGGGAAGGTTATCATAACCAAACCTACAAAGTCCTCCCCTACTGCATTCACAAGGCGATCTGCAAAGTCCAAGAATAAATTAAAATTGTAGAATGAAGATGAAGAAGAGGAAGTAGTCTTCAAGAGGTCTACGCCTACCTTCCAAGAAAGACTAAAAAGACTGAATAATGGAGGAGGCATGGCCAATTTCAAATCCCTCAAGTATGAAACAAGGACCAAAGAAGAGAAGAATTAAATTGAAGAAGTCCTAATGGCTAGGATGGCAAAGTGGAAGTACTCTCTAGAGGAACTAACCAACTAAGTTCTTGATGTTTTACTGAAGGTAGTTTCACCACAATGGAATAATGTATTAAAAATTGCCAAGGATATTAGAGAACAAATCTTGAGACAACTTATGTTGAGTCTATCTAATAAGGAAGTCAAGGAATCATTGAAGAAGAATGAAAAAAAGTTGACCCCTAAGTTCAATGTATTCCTAATCCTATCAAAATACATTGAATCAATTATAAAATTGAACACAACTACATGGGAGAACATTTGTCGTCTGCATAAGCCTAGTGAGGAGGTTGTGCAAATAGATGATGAAAAATATGATGAAGAATATGTTGAGAAAGATGATGAGGAAATAAATGATGATGAAATTGATGAAGCTGATAATGTGGATGAAGAATTCAATAGTGAAGAGGATGAAGAGGATCATACTACTAGTGGAGACCTCCTTGAAATTTAGATATTCAATATCCAATTCCTGAGAAGATAGAAGTAGAGGTAATGGCCTCACTCCCACTCTCTCTGAGAAAAGCCTTAGTGTAATCCAGCTCATACAAGGCCACTACCAATTTAGTTGAGGTAAAAACTATTTTATTAAGCACCCAATTAACAATTGGAACCATTCCACCGAGTGCTATGGTGACAACTTCATCTACCAAGCAACAAGTTCCTTTTGTTACAATAGTGGATCACATTGAGTTACATCCAACATTAGTAAGTTTTCTTGTTATAATTTGTATTGATACTATTGTTTCTATTATGTCTATTGCAATGACAATTGAGGTTAAGCCTCAATCGAGCACTAAAAGTTTGAAGAAAGGAAAGAAAATTAGTTCTTTTGCTATTTTGAAAGAAAAGGGTAAAGAGGTAGAAGCCTCTATTGAAGAAATTGATCTAGAGGATGATATTTTAATACCATATTGGGATCTTACCAATATAATTCTTGATCAAATGGATACCCTTGGTGATTTGTGGAAGAAAAGGGGAAAATAGAAAAAGCTCAGAGAGGAGAAGAAAAAGAAAAACCAATTTCTTGAAGATATTAAGAGCATATTTGTTGATGCACTGTATATTAAGGTTCATGAAAAGAAAAAAATTATAGATCAACTTGTTGAAGTAGTTCACAAGTATAATGAAGAATTAAGTGGACAAGAAACTTATATAGAGGGCAGAAATGAAGTTTGAAAATAAAGTTTTTGGAGAAAGTAGCCTAGAAGATTGCTATTGACAAAGTGGAGTTGTCCACTATTCTTTTTTCTTTTGAAGATTCTATAAATAATGTTGTTCCTTTATTTGTAAATTTAAGTGATCCATAAAATTTTACTAAGGAAATAAATGATAAGCTATCCAAGATAGATGTTGATATGAAAGAAAGTGCACATCAGTTGCCACTTGATCCTAGTAGTAGTTCTGCACATTTTGTGAAGATCAGATATCTGACAGATCTATAGACATAATTTTTGAGGGAAGAAGCCAATATTAGTGCCACACTAGCATAAATATTGAGAATTATACTCCCTAACATGGATGCAATGAAAAAACATATTGCACATGCAAAAACATTGATCCATGACAACTATTTTTCTATAGCTGATCACATGATGGAACTATCATCAGAGGTGCAAATAGCTTTGCATAGTTCAAAATTTTTGCAAGATAGTTGGGACAAGAAAATGTCCATAATTTTGAAGGTACATAGTGATTTCCTTTCACATTTTGGCATTACCTTTCAATTATGCATTTTTTGGCATTTGTGTCAAAAAGGGGGAGAATAGTATTATCATGCATAAGGGGAATGTATATATACAATAATGAAATATATGTACAATATGAAGAGATTTATATACATGCAAGAAAATATGTTTACAAAAAAAATTTTGAAAAATAAAAAAGAGTCAGAGATTACCGAGCAACAACAACAAACAACAGTCAAAACTGAGTTATATACCTAGACATGTTAATAGGGGGAGTTTTGACTTGAATTTTGAGTATTCAAATTTTTGGTATGATAAGTTCTATTGTCACTAATGCCAAAGGGGGAGATTTTTTATCTTATGGTCAAATCATTTGTCTATTAGTGACTTAACACTTAGTCAATTGACTACATTACTATCAAGCTCCATATGTAGAATGAAGAGTCTCCCAATATTCATATGTGATGCCCTGTGAAAGGCCAACCCTGTTAAAGGTTACAATACACACTATTAAATGTGACCTTGTTAAAAGATTTCAATCACCCTGTTAGGAGTGAGCCTTGTTAGAGGACTTTAGACCATTCTCTTGGAATGTCACCCAATTAAAGAATTTACAAATGATTGTTAGGTCAACCTTAATCCAAAGGATTTACCCTAGACTGATACAATTGTTAGAAAGTAACAATAAGGCTTTGATCTAATATAACTTACAAATTCATTTGCAAATTACAAATCTTTATTCAATCCTCAATTCTACTTGGCCTTCCTAATTTTCAGCTCTAATAGCTTGTTCACCTTTCAAGAATTCATCTCCTTAAGCCTTCTTGCTTAACATGTCATTACAGACTCTTCTCTTAGGTCACTTGATGAAAAAAAACCCTTGACTCCTTATCTCCCTTAAGTTCTCGCACATTAAAACCTTTCGTCATGACCAACCATTCCTATAACAATATATATTAATTAGAATTAAAAACATATAATGAGATGAAATTACCATTTTAAGATTCATTAGTATGGAACTAATGAATAATTGGAATTTATAAATGTGTCATTTTAATAATATTGATTACAATCCTAAACTAAAGATTATGTTATCATTAGTTTATTAATTTAAACTATATATTAATGTTAGTTTATTGTAGGATCATACTCTTAGTTTATTAGTTTTTTAATGTATACATTTTAATAACATTAATTACCATGGATGAATTTAATAATAACAACTTGATCTAAATAGGTAATACAAATTAGTTGGAACTTACACAATCATTAAATAGATATGTATCAAAGATAATTTAATATGTTAGAATTATTTTATCAACTTCTTTTCAAACTATTGAATTTCATCTCATTATGTGTTTTTAATTGTAGGATCATACTCTTAGTTATCATTAGTTTATTAAAAAACTATATATTAATGTTAGTTTATTGTAGGATCATACTCTTAGTTTATTAGTTTATTAATGTTTATTAGTTTATTAATGTGTTTTTAAATGTATACATTTTAATAATATTAATTACCATGGATGAAGGTTGTTAAGATTATTATATATTTTGTAAAAGTTTTTTAAAATAATGTATTGGCTTACCTAGTTAGCATATTTTTATCCACATAAAATAAATATTTTTCTTTAGCCCTACTAATTGATTTAAAAAATATGCATCTTTAGTCCTACTAATTGATTTAACAAATTTGTGTCTTTAGTCCTACTAATTGATTTACCAAATATCTATCTTTAGTCCTACAAAATGATTAATTTATAATTATTACAAATAAGTATAATGTTTTAAATTTGTAATCTAAATTATTTGGGTTAATTTATTAGTTTAAGCACCTAGATATTAATTCAATTCAATCACCCTATATTATTATTATTTTTCAAAATTATAAATTAGGTTCATAGATCAATTTTGAACTTCTTCATATTTAACTATTGAAGTAGGTGAAGAGAAGTTAATTTGATCATTTTATAATGATCACAAACAAATCTAAAGTTTAAAATCTATAATCTAATTCATGAAGAATGTTCTACTAAAATAAAAAAATATACACATACATGTACTTCTTAAGAATAAACATATCTATATCTAATATCTCTACTAAAATGCATACATATGCAAACTGTAAGTCTCAAATAAATATGTATGCTAGTAAAATATAAAAAGTCAAATACACATCATCCAACTACTAAAGTACTAAATAGTCAAATAAATAGTGAAATGTACATGTCATCGAGGTACTAAAATACACATGTATACATAAGTCTCAAGAATATCTTAATGCATCAAAATATAAATAAATCTACTACTACTAGAGGGACCCCTCAAGACGCATACAAACAAAATGACCCTCTGATCGAGTCTCCTATACATCCTATGGCTGAGGCACAACAACTGAGCCTTGCAAATATATATGCATTAGAACTATCTAAACATATATATACGTGTACATGAATATGAGTGCATATAGTTTGAAACATAAATAACTTTACAAACTATTTCAAACTTGTACCTGAGCACTACTGGGTGTCTCAATAGAATCCTCTCTCTAATGTACATGCCCTGACCCAACACTAGATGTAATAATGTGCTCAATGACTTGTGCATGCACAATTTATTATAACTTTTAAATATCTATCTAAACTAATTTTTCAAATTTCATATATATATAAATTTAAAAATATTATATATGCACCTGGTTCTCAGAAGATGGAGGATCATCATCAAACTCCATCGTATAATCTATTGATGCACCTCTAGTGTCAACATCTCATCCTAATACACCAGAATCATCTCCTAAAACTCCAACACCTACTGAACCACCCTCAACACCACAATCTCTAACTGCTAGTAATGATGAGTGAAGTGGCATGTGTAACTAGCTAGATAATGGTGTAGAATCAGTGCCAGGTCAAAATGACATGTCCATGTATGATGAAAATCCATGCTTAGACTAGTATCAATCTTAGATAGCCCTTGTAACTGCTCATCAAAATCATCAAGGCCCTCAGCTATGATCCTAACATCTCCAACTCATATGCCCAAGTCATTTGTAGAGTGTCATGAGCTTGGTGCAGAATGTTGTGAGCTATGATGTGTGGCGACTATCACTAGTGTGGTTTGTGCTTGTGGAACTATGGGGCTCTGATGGTGTCTAATAACAACCATCACCAAGTGAACTAGTATCCCCTGTGTATCAGAAATATAACAGATACTTTGTAATAGATCCTCCAAAAAATACAATGCTAAATCCATATGTGTGTGTTGTCCAAAAAGAGCATGAACATCACCTAGTATTGGTAATCCAACAGCTCTATATGCCTCATTAGGGGAGGTGTCTGAAGTGCTACTCGATGTCTCTAAAGATGGTCGACTTGGATATTTGTTGAGTGTGAATATAGCAACCAAGAGAGTAAGATGTGATACTAGTAGCAGTAGATGCAATGTGTCCAATACTGTCAATTGGTCCCCTCTGGGAAGAAATGACAACCATATATGCAATAGGTACTAGTGTTGGAGTCACTGGAGGAAGCCTTTGTCCAATGACCTATCTCACAGCTAGAGGTAGCAGACGCTATACACTATGATACTGGTCACAATCTGTGATCTGACCATGCCCCTATCCACAATAATCTAGAATATCTAAGTAGTTTATGTTGAGCCCCATGTAGAACTCGGCATACAATTGTTGTGCAAAATAAAGAGGTATCTAATCCTTATTAGGATAACGACCATGTGTGGCTAAAAAACAAGGATAGATCATACTTGTGATAATAGGATCTCTACACTGTGTCACTCGATAGCCTCTCACCCTACCCTATGTACCCTCATATGATGGAAATAAATCTTGTTTGATGACGTCTTTGGGGGCCACCCTTTGATGTCAAAAGATGCACCTCTTGAAACTTCAGCTCTAAGCTCCCTAGATATGGCAACTAATACATTAGGGGTAAATGAATGATGAGCTCTAGATCTAGTAGTGAGATCCTGTAAACTCCTACATATGGTCACACATATGTCTCTATATAAACCATCATCAAAGGACAATATAGACTGCTCTAATATAATAACCTCCTACTCTGCAAATGCAAATAATGCATCGATATCAATGCATGGAGGTGGCACAGCAGGAGCCGCACCAGGAGCCACACCAGGACCTATACCAAGAGCTACAATAGGAGCCACAACATGAGCCACAAAATGAGCCCCACCATGAGTTGTAGCATGAGCCCCACCACAAGTAGCACCATGAACTACACCACAAGCCACAATAGGAGCCACAATAGGAGGAGTCAAAATAGAACCCTCATTACCCTCAGGATGATGAGTAAGTTGATCGTGTGAAGTCATATCTACAATGGCGGAGATAATATTATATTGTAAATACACATATATACATATATGTACATGTAATCTAGTACACAATTTTTTATTTTTAAAAGATATGTAATTGTACATCATCTAATATACACATCAATATATATCATGTACATGAGAGTTAGAGTTAGGGTTAGGGTTTGAGTTTTCAGTTAGGATTAGATTAGGGTTTGATTAGGGTTTGAGTTAGGGTTTGGTTAGGGTTTGATTTCTAGGATTATAGTTAGATTAGGGTCTGATTAGGGTTTCATTTAGTTTTTAGTTAGGATTATAAATTAGAGTTCAAGTTAGATTAGGGTTTGAGTTTTCAGTTAGGATTACATTAATGTTTGAGTTAGATTAAAGGGTTTGAGTCAGGGTTAGGGTTAGGTTAGGGTTATCTAGTTAGATTAGGGTTTGAGTTAGATTAGGGTTTGATTTAGATTAGGGTTTGAGTTTGATAATGGATTTGGTTAGGGTTTGATTTCTAGGGTTATGATTAGATTAGGGTTTGAGTTAGATTAGGATTTGATTTAGATTAGGGTTTGAGTTAGATTAGGGTTTAAGTTTTCAATTAGGATTAGATTACTTAGGTTTGAGTTAGATTCTAGGGTTTAATTACGGTTTGATTTAGATTAGGATTTGAGTTAGATTAGGGTATGATTAGGGTTTGAGTTTTCAGTTAGGATTAGATTAGGGTTTGAGATTTTAGTTAGGATTGGATTAGGGTTTGTCTAGGGTTTAATTTTTAGGGTTATAGTTTGATTAGGGTTTCATTTAGTTAGAATTAGATTAGGGTTTGAGTTAGATTACAATTTGAGTTTTCAGTAAGAATTAGATTAGGGTTTGAGTTAGGGTTTGAGCTAGATTAAGGTTTTAGTTTAAGTTAGGGTTAGATTAGGGTTAGACTTAGGGTTAGTGTTAAAGATTAGGGTTTGAATTCTAGGGTTATGGTTAGATTAGGGTTTCAATTAGGGTTAGATTAGGGTTAGGGTTAGATTCTAACAAAAGTTAGAGTTTTCAAGTTAGGGTTAGATTATGATTACCGTTCTAGGGTTAGATTAGGGTAACTTTAGCTAGGGTTAGTGTTAAATTAGGGTTTGAGTTTGAGTTAGGCCTAGATTAGGGTTTGAGTTCTAGGGTTTGATTAGGGTTTTAGTTATGGTTAGGGTTAGGTTAGGGTTATCTAGTTAGATTAGGGTTATAATTCTAGGGTTAGATTACCTAGGTTAGAATTTTCAAGTTAGGGTTAGAGTTTGAGTTAGTGTTAGAACTTAGGGTTTAAGTTTGAGTTAGGGTTAGGGTTAGAGATAGAGTACTAATATTTTATAATTTTCTAGACTAATGTTTTTTTGTTTTTTCTAATGTTTTTCTTATATTTTTAAATATTTTTTCTAAAATTTTCTAATATTTTATCCAAATATAAATTATAATATTTTTCTAATATTTTGTAATGTTTAAAATTCTAATATTTTCTAATGTTATACTAATTTATTTTCTTTAATGTTATACTAAAGTAATATTTCCTAATGTTAAATACTAATTCATTTTTCTAATATTGTAGATTAACATTTTTTAATATTTCAAGTAATATTTTTTGATATTCTACATATTATTTTTTAAATATTTGGTAATATTTTTCTAATATTTTCTAATTTTCTAGACTAATTATTTTTCAAATATTTTCAAATATTTTTCTAATGTTTTTTCTAATATTTTCTAATGTTTTTTTCTAATATTTTCTCTTATTTTTTGAATATTTTCTAGACTAAATTTTTTAAATATATTTTCTAATTTTTTTTTGTAATATTTAAATGTAATGTTTTTTGTAATGTTTTTCTAATAAAACTAATATTTTTCTAAATTTGTTTGCTAATGTTATACTGATTTTTAAAATATTTTCTAATATTTTTCTAATATTCTACACTACTATTTTTTAATAATTTGTAATGCTTTTCTAATATATTGTATGATTTTTCTAATATTTTCTAGACTACTGTTTTTAAAAATATTTTCTAATGTTTTTCTAATATTTTTCTAATAAAACTAATATTTTTCTAAATTTGTTTCCTAATGTTATACTAATTTTAAAAATATTTTCTAATTTGTTTCTAATATTCTACACTATTATTTTTTTAATATTTTGTAATGTTTTTTTAATATATTGCAATATTTTTTCTAATATTTTCTAGACTAATTTTTTAAAAACATTTTCTAATGTTTTTCTAATATAAATGTAATTTTTTTTCTAACATTTTTCTAATAAAACTAATATTTTTCTATATTTGTTTCCTAATGTTATACTAATTTTTTAAATATTTTCTAAATTTTTCTAATATTTTACACTATTATTTTTTAATATTTTCTAATGTTTTTCTAATATATTATAATAATTTTCTAATATTTTCTAGACTGGTGTTTTTAAAAATATTTTCTAATGTTTTGCTAATATAAATGTAATGTTGTTTCTAATGTTTTTTCTAATAAAACTAATATTTTTCTAAATTTGTTTCCTAATGTTATACTAATACTTTTTGATATTCTAGATTAACATTTTTAAAATATTTTCTAATGTTTTTATAATATTCTAGACTATTGTTTTTCTAATATTTATCTAATTTAACACTAATTTTTTTCTGAATTTATTTTGTAATGCTAAATTGATATTTTTCTAATATTCTACACTAATGGTTTTTAATAATTTCTAATGTATTTTCTAATAACACTCATATATAACTAACAAATTCAAAAAAATTATAAACAATAAATTAATAGAATTAACTAACATAAATAAACAATAAAAATATTAAATTAACATGAAAATATTCTTTGAAAATATAAAATAAAATAAAATAATAACATATAAACATACCCAAAATAGTGCAATGACCAAAATCTAGAGGAGAATGACGCAAAGTGACGCAACTCGCCCACCAATCAGGTATGTTTGCCCCAACATCCAAATCAAATTTCACCTCACCATAAAAATGAAATGGAAAAATAGGAGTTTTAATCTCAAAATTGTTGTAATAATATGTTTACGTGAACATATTAATTAGGGATGTTCGTGCAAACATACCCTATTAACCTAAATATGTTCACACAAACATACAAGTTTTTTAGGTTCGCATAAACATACTTAATATGTTCACACAAACATATGTAAAATGGAATTTGAAAAATTTCCATCATTTTGCAATTTTTTTCATGCCACAAAAGTGGTACCCAGTATTGTGGATTCACCATCGGATATTATTGGCCCAACCTATTTAAGGATCCTCATGCCTTGGCAAGGAAGTGTAAACAATGTGTATTATTTTATAGGAAGGAAAGGCTAGTTGTCTTACCCTAAATCCTATTTTGATTGAGAAGCCATACATGAAGTGGGGTATAGATTTTATGAGCCCCATTAATCCAAATTCTAGTGTTGGCCACAAATGGATTCTGATTGCCATAGAATATTTCACACATTGGACAGAGGCAGTAGCTTTAAAAGAGGCCAACGAGACTTCTGTTTTGAACTTCTATAAAGATCTCATTTTCAAATTTGGAGTTCCTTACTCCATTATATCTGATAATGCCTTGGCATTTGTGGGAACAAGAAAAATTGAATGGGAATTGAAGAATGGAGTATATCTCAACACTTCATCAAATTAATATCCTTAGGGTAATGGTCTAGCTGAGAGTACTAACAAGAACCTGCTGAGGATATTGAAGAGGACCTTGATAGACAATAAGCAAGACTAGCATTCCAAGTTAAGATCAACTTTGTGGCTTGATAGAATCACTCCCAAGAGGATTCTGGGTAACTCACCCTATGTTCTTGTGTATGGGAAGCAAGCCAAACTACCTATTTCTATAGAGTTTCCATCATTAGAACTTACTAATAACTTGATGCTGTTTGAGGAAGATGATCCTCTAAAGATGAGGTATGCTAAGTTTTTGGAGCTTAAGGAAGAAAGGAGTAAATCATTGCAAATAATGGAACACCAAAAGATGCAAACCAAGAGGATGTTCAACAAGAGGTCTAAGCTCAAGGTATTCAAGGAAAGAGACTTGGTTTTGTGGTGGGATGTTCTTAAAAGAATTTGGGCCATCATAATAAGTTTGATAGTATGTGTACTAGCTCGGTCATGATCTTAGAATGCAAGGAACACAATGCATACTAGATAGCTACTATGGAAGGAGAAGTCCTACCCATCCCTATGAATGTGATACATCTCAAGCTTTGTTTTGAGTTATGATCAGTCTATGTATCTTGTATGCTCTATATACATTCTCTATTTTTATTTTCCCTAAGTGTAGTCCAACACAAGTATGTTTAATTGTAGCCTTCTCTGCTTTCAATAAGTTCCTAGGGTCTCAAAGGTCTAAGCAAGCAAGTTTTTGCACACTCACTAGTATAGAATGTCTCTTTCCCAATATCCTTCTCTAGCAATGCTTGATCCAAATGCATATATACAAGCATGTGCAACTAATATTTTAACTAAATTATCATTCTTGGTTTGATTTTGTGCCCAATAGGTTGTTAAGGCTACTAGTTCAATGTCTAGTAGGCAGTCATTCAGTAGAAATTGCCAAAAATGGATAGGTTGACCAATCATATTTCTTAGGGTAATTTTAACCCATCAAATACCCATACAATTAGGGGATACATAAAATTTTGACCATGTTTTATCATTATATCCCTTGGTTTTAATCTTTTGAATTCACATGTCTTATGGTTATGAGAATTCTATTTATTATAACCCTTAAGTTCTGCAGGTCCCATTTTATGTCACAAAATCAAAAATCACGAGGGCCCTTGATCTTCAGTAGATCAAGGGTTGTTTCTTTGTCGCTTTGGGGAGTTACAAGGTCATTACCTATAGCAATATAGCAACATGTTGACATATGTCCAGATGGGGTCAAAATAAAGGCTCAAGTTGTGTAGTAATAAAAGGATCAAGGCAAACCTAATGATGTGGCAATGCCTAACTGGCCAAAGGGGTTGACTATGCTAAGAAAATCTCAACTTTTGATGTTTGTAGATCTCAGTTGATCCAATGGATGTCTCTTTGTCACTTTATAGAGTTGCACATTTGTTATCCATAGCAAAAAAGTGAGGAGGTGACTCATGTCTAGGTGGGCCTAGGAGCATAAGCAAAAGAAAATGTGCATTTGCTATTTTTGAGGCTTTGATACTACAATAGGCAATATGTTGAGAGATCTCAGGGGCCATTAATGAGGGTTACGATCTTATGATTTTTGTTTGTCATGATATTGTAAAAGTTAAATATCAGATTGTCAATGCTACACCAAAGAAAGTATAACCACGATCGTAAGGGTGTAAGGAGCCAAAAAGCATGTTCTAATGCTATGATACAAGGTTAGTCATATGGTCATGGAGTTATTTTCATGGGCTCGTGACACTGCGATATAAAAAAGATTTCTAATGATTGTGATCGTGAAGCTAGAGTTCTCATGGTAAGATATTATGTGGGGGTTTCCTCCCCAGTATGTCATAAGGTCATAGTATCAAGAGATTGGGAATCAAATTTTAAGGTTGACTTTTCAACTATTATGTATATGACCTTCTTGGATAGTCATTGTGAAATCAACTAAAGGTGGCGTGCCCAACCTATCATGTTGTAACACGTGGATATGTTTTGGTAGTCAGTTAGATTTTGACCCTAGGGTGGTGCAGTATCAGTGCAAAAATGAAGCGATGTGGGTTGGCATCAATCAAGGGGGTGGGTTCGTGACTCAAATGGCCTAGTTTTAATGAATATGTGATTTTTAGATAAGTATGAGTATAGTGGAGATAAGATCATATCATTTTTAAAGTTAGTTATAGTTGTTAAAGGCTATGCCAATAGGGTGGTTGTGGATTTGATCTTTTAATGCCACCAGAAGAAAAGGGAAATTAAGGTACTTTCGCAAAATGTAGCACCTAGATTTTCCATGATTATTCTCCTGGTGTCACCCATAATGGGAGATGTAAAACTTAAATGTGAATTTAGTTCTCTGAGATATATGTACTCTTCCATTGATTTTTTGTCATGTGCCTCTCCCATTTGAAGCTTGTTGCAATCCTTATCTATTTAAGGATTCCTAAGATGTGGAGAAAGGGGCTGGCATTTTTGGAGTCTTATGCAAGATAACATTGTCAAGATCTCTTAGGAGTCCCTCGTGCTTTTCTCAATAGATCACTTTATTTTTATAGCCAATCTGGATGAATGTTTTTCAATGACCCTTTGAGATCTCAATAAAGGAATAGTCTTAGAACCCTTATTATGTCTCCTTATTACCCCAGTAATTGATTTGATATAGCTTTTTGAGATTTAATCTTTGAATCCTTGTGTTGTGTCTCAATTTCAATTGCGAGAAAGGTCTGAGGTATTCATATAGGTTACAAGTCAAGATACACTATTTCCATTCAAGTTTGTGATATTGTGAATATTAGCATTCCCTTTAACATCTTGTTTGAATTGCATCCTTCTTGTGAAATATTTATATGTGAATGATTCATTGCAATGTTAAGTTCTTGTTAGCTACCCAGGAGTGTTTCATCAAGTCAAGCCAGCAATACCTTCATCCTACCATTTGGTGTATCACCCCACTTTACTTTTTTAGTATTTACTTTCCAAGCTTCTTCTATACCTTTTCCCCTCAAGTTTATTTTCATGTTAAAAGAAGTAAATCAATGAGACATCAAGAGGAGTTGGCTTATAACCCAAATATTCACTCTTAACTTAGGTACTTTCCATTGCCTAGGAGTGTTTCCATGTTACTCGAAGTTGACTGAGTTAAAACCCATTGATAGGTGCAAATTTTAGAGATAACAAGTCCTAAGACCCATGTGAACATATCATAATCTATCTTAAGGGTTGAAAGGATTCATAGACTAAACTATGACCCCCTTGGACACATTTCATCATGACATGTGTCCCTAGGGGTCCTAAGACACCTAGGGACATATTGTAATTCCTCATATGGGTCGAATGGGGTTGTAGACTAACCTACGACCCCCTTCAACCCATTTCATCATGACATGTGATATATCATAATCTATTTTAAGGATCAAAGGGGGTTATAGGCTAATCTATGACCCCCTTTGACACATTTCATCACAACATGTATCTCTACGGGTCTAGAGACATATGGTAATCTATCATATGGGTCGAATAGGGTCATAGACTAACCTACGACCCTGTTTGACCCATTTCATCATGACATGTGTCCCTAGGGGTCCTTGAACCCCTAAGGACTTATCATAATCCATATTAAGGGTTGAAGGGTATTGTAGGCTAACCTATGATCCCTTTCAACACTATTCATCACGATATGTATCCCTACAGGTCTTAGGACCCCTAGGGACATATGGTAATTGATCATATGGGTCGAAGGGGGTCATAGGTTAGCCTATGAGACTCTTTAACAAATTTCATAGCAACATGTCTCCCTAGAGGTCCTACAAGCCCTAGGGACATATGGTAATCAATCATATGGGTCAAATGCATGTGTCCCTAGGGGTCCTAGGACCCTTAAGAACATATGGTAATTGATCATATGGGTTGAATGTGGTTGTAGGCTAACCTACCATCCCCTTCAATCTATTTCATCATGACATGTATACTTAGGGGTCCAAAGACCCCTAAGGTCATATGGTAATCGATCAAATGGGTCAAAAAGGGTAGTAGGCTAACCTACAACCCCCTTTGACCCATTTCATTGTGATATGTGCCCCTAAGTGTCCTAAGACCCCTAGGGACATATCGTAATCCATCTTCAGGGTCGAAGGGGGTTGTAGGCTAACCTATAACCCATTTCATCTCAACATCTATTCCTAGGGGTTCAGGGACCCCTAGGGACATATGGTAATCAATAATATGGGTCAAAGTGAGTTATAAGCTAACCTATGATGCCTAAGACACTAGTTGACTTATATGATCAATTACCATATGTGCCTAGGGGATGTAGTACCCCTAGGGACATATCGTAACCCATCTTAGGGGTCGAAGGGAGTCATAGCCTAACCTATGACCCCCTTCAACATATTTCATCATGACATGTGTTGCTAGGGGTCCTAAGACCCCTAGGGACATATGATAATTGATCATATGGGTTGAATGGGGTCGTAGGCTAACCTACGACCCCCTTCAACACATTTGATTGCAACATGTACCCCTAGGGGTCCTACGACACCTAGGGACATATGATAATAGATCATATGCATCAAATAGGGTTGTAGGCTAACTTACAATGCCCTTCGAACCATTTCATCATGACATGTGTGCCTAGGTATCCTAGGACACCTAAGAATATATGGTGATTGATCATATGGGTAAAAAGGGGTTGTGGGCTAACCTGTGACCCTGATCAACCCATTTCATTGTGACATGTGTCCCTAGGGGTTCTAGGACCCTTAAGGACATATCTTAATTAATCTTAAGGGTTGAAGAGGGTCATAGCCTAACCTACTATCCCCTTTAACCCATTTCATCATAACATGTGTCCCTAGGGGTCCTAGAACCCAAAGGTACATATGGTAATCGATCATATGGATTAGCCTATGACTCCCTTTGACCCATTTCATTGTGACATGTGTGAACATATCATAATTCACCTTAAGGGTTGAAGGGGTTTTTAGGATAATACACAACCCTCTTTGACACATTTCATTACAACATGTGTAGTTAGGGATCCTAGGACCCCTAGGGACATATGGTAATTGACCATATAAGTGAAAGGGGATGTAGGCTAACCTATGACACCCTTCAACCCATTTCATTATGACATGTGTCCCTAGTGGTCCTAGGACCCTAGGAACATATGGTAATCATTCATATGGGTTAAATGGTGTCATAGGCTAACCTATGACCCCCTTCAACCCATTTTATCATGAAATGTTTCCCTAGGGGTCCTAATCTATCTTAAGGGTTGAAGGGGGTCGTAGGCTAACCTAAGACCCCCTTCGATCGATTTTTTCATGACATGTACCCCTAGGTCCTATTGGTTAAAATTTTGTTCTCATGTTAGGGTTTATAACCTAACTCTTTTAATACACATATTTTGGAGAATTAAAAGGATGTCACCAACAAATGGGTCAATGTATGTGTTCTATTAGTTCCCTCTGAATTACAAGGTACAACTCCCTCGGGACTTGGTATGATATGTAATGAATATTTCTTTCTTATATAATTTTTTTATGATAGAATAAGCTCTTAACCTAAGAGTAGTATTGGCTAACTAAATTACTTGTAGACCCAAAAAATTTAGGCAAAATAGATTGGGGCAACCTATCACACGGAATGGAATGACTATAGTAGATTGTCTTAAAAAAATTTGACCCTTACTCCTATTCTAAATGTAGATAAATCATGTAAATGCAAAAGACAAAAGAAAGAAGAGATCTACATGAGGAAAAATGCAATTGCTTTAACTATTAGACTTAGGTGAAATAGAATCCAAAAAGTTTACAATAGATTCATCCACATTTATTCTTCAATTCCCAATGAAACTAATTTTAACATGCCATGGAACAGACAAGAGGAGAAGAAAAATCTCATGTGAAAAAGTAAATGGAATTACCTATAGTGTAAATACCATAGTGAAATGGAATCCAACAAGTGATCACAAAATCACATGTAATCATCCTTCAACTCTTAATGCAGAACTAATCTATGAATTGAATGGATAGCAAAAAATGAAGAGAAAATTAGGTAAATGGAATTACAAAGCCAATTCACTATCAATTTTTCCAATGTTTGCATTATCAGAAGAAATTAAATTTATAGTTTTCTATCATCCCTTAGTTATGACAAAGCAACAGTAACACAATAAAAAGTAAATATGAATAAAACATGAAAATATCTAATCTGCAATATGGTATGGATGTGTGGCCTTTTTCCCAATGATGATCCTACTCCCATGGCACCTCTAAGAACACTTGGTGACAATTGATCTTCATGTAGATTTAGAAACCCTATGGAAATCTTCATTTTCTTTGTATTCTACTATTGGTTCCAAATCCATGTAATTCATATCTCAATGGTCACATCAAGTTTTAATTCTAGCCGTCAATCTTGAATCAATGATCATGATTAAAACCTAGCAATCCTCCTTACTTTTCCCTTATCGCCTCTTCACAACTATCATTCATACGATACCTTTAACATGTGTGATGATGTGATACACTAACTATTATTTCATTTTATAACTTAACAATTTGACATCTTCACTAATGGCTTAACCACGCGATAGTGCGAAACCTTATTTCTTTAACTATTAAATGTTTTTCACCTTTTTGCATCTTGGAATGTCTTAAACAATTTATAGCCTGTGACCTTGCAATAACTATTTTACTAACTATTGTGGTTTCTTTCACCTTTGTAACATTCTTTAAGAATTAACATTAACACCTTGTGATGTTGCAATGACCATTTTGAGTCTAATTGTTACCTGTTCACATGCTCGCAACTTAAAACTCTAACTCTTCCTTTAACCTTATGAAGTCGTGAATGCATGCTTTCATTCTGTCATGGTACTAACCTCAACTTACCCTTAACTACTAGCAACCCTACAAAGACATGATGAATAACATTTTGCTACTTCACAGCCTTAACTCTAGGTTAGCTTTAACTGTCTATGAAGATGTGATAGCCTTAGATCTTAATTGTCATGTTAACCCTTCATAGCATCACAACTTAAATTTCTTGAAGCCAAGACTAAGTCACAATCATGTGATTTGATCCTAATCTAATGGTTAGGAATCCATTTCTAAAGGTAGTTGACTTTTAAACTTGTGACCTGGAAATTCAAATGCATTTTGCATCGTTGATTTGATTTTTATGTTCTCTCTTGTCACCTTTAACTAGATCATTCACCATTAAACTATAGACCAATATGAATCTTCATGTCCAGCATGTTTTTGAATATAGAACAATGGATTAACAAAAATTATAGACCTCTTCTCATCAAGAAAATCTTGACTCCACCCAAACCCTAATCATCTAGCCACTTGAATAATCACATGTTCACATGATTTCCTACCTAGTTTTCTTGATGGGTAGATGAGAAGAAGATCATCCTAAACGTAACCTAGACTTAGAATCAAGACATGACATTGACTTGACTGCATCTTATAGAAAAAAGGAATAGAACTAAAAACTAGCAACAACTAGCTCTGACTAGGGATTTATACATGACAATTCTTAGAAGAATCCTAACAATCTTTGGTTCCACAAAATAGGGTGACAACTCGGAAACAAAAAGAATAGACTAATCTAGGAAATAAGCAACGATTAACTAAGAAAGTGAGAAACTAAACTAAAAAAATTGATTGAAAGAAGAATCCTACCTAACTAGCTACTATGCAAGGGTTACCTACTTTTCAATTTTGCATTTGGTATAACTTCAAATCCTTCCCACTATAAGAACATGGCAGGATTTCTCCAATGGGTTATGCCAACTTGAAAGAGTTGTTTTGGCTCACTTGCATGATTTGAAATGGCACTTTCCACAAAGACTAAAACCTAGAGTGCATTCCTCTTGGTTCATGTCTCTTATCCCAAAGTAGGACCAAATCACCTTCTATTAATTTCCTTGGTCTTTCTCTTTGATCAAATAACTTCTTAACTCTTCCTTGATGTTCAATGATTTTATCTACTATTTCTTCTCTTTCCTCCTACAACTTGATGAGATACAAAATTCTCTTTTCAAATCTATCTCTACATATACCATCTTCAATCATAGTCTTAAATTTATAAGTGGAAAGCTCTAGAGGCAATGGTAAGTTAGCTTCTACTCCATAAACTAAATCAAAAGGTTAGATACCAATAGCTCTTTTAGGTGTGGTCCTATCTGCCCACAAAGCATCATGTATCTTCTTGTTCCAATTTCTCTTATTATCTAAGACTAATTTCTTCAAGATATTAATTAGATTCTTATTACTAGATTCAACATGCTCATTTCCTTAAGGGAAATAATCAGTGGAATGACCAACTTGGATACCATTATCATAACAAAACTCAAAAACAATTTAGGAAGAAAAATAAGATGCATTATCCATTATCATTTTTCACAGGAACTCCAAATCTGACCAATATTTTTTTTTTAAGGAACACACATACCACCTATGATGAGGTGTTCTTCATTGGCTTGGATTCCCCCTATTTACTAAAATAATCTATGGTAGTTAGGATATAAGAATTTCCTCAATTCGAAGGAGGATTGATCATGCCTATATAATCCAAACCCCTATTGAAAACAAATTGTTTCAATTATTATTTTCTCACTAATGTCAGACCTACTACTTTCTGGTAAGACAATTGCTTATATGATTTAAGTACTATCATTTATTTGATTGATGAAGAGGATTTGACCAAATGAGGTAACAATAGCACCTAGAGGAAGGTTGAGTTATGATATGAAAAAGGAGTACAAGAATCAATTAAGACATTGACATTATAGTGCATTGATAATCTACTTAAGGTTGCAAAGGTTGGTTACACTAAGTAAGTTTAGAAGAACAAGTTAACCAAAGTTAATCTACTAAGCTTAACCAAGTTGATAGTAGGTGTCAAGAAAAGCTAGTGCAAGCCAAGCAGAAAATTAGTTGGAGCTAAGAAAAGTCAATTTCAGTGTAAATCGAGTGAAACAATGTATGTCGAGAAAATTTTAGTTGATGTCGAGTACCAGTAAACTTTAATTCATGCTGAGTGTTTTGATAGTGGATGTCAAGAAACACAATATGTGTCAAGCATCAAAATCTAGTTAATGTCGAGTGTTAGCATTATGAGAAAGATCTAGAATTTGATGAATTTGAGCCAAAAAGTTTAATTTCTTGGATTGTGTGAACCATGTGGAAGATAAGGTTGATGAGTTGGTAGCACAGAATTCAAGTTGAACCATTTTGAGGTGAATTCAAAGAGAATTGAAGCAAATTTTTCTAGAAGGGAATAAAATGAAATGATGGGTAGATTCATTAAATCCTACCTAGTCTGACCTAACCCTAAAATGGATGATGGAGGATGAATGGAAAAAGATCTTAATTCTTTATTTATAGAGATGGTTGGTTAGAAGTAAAGGTTTTCATGTGTGAGAACCTAAGGAAGACAAGGAGTCTAGGGTATTTCTTTATTCGGTGACCTAATAGAAGAGACTACCTTGGCAAGCAAAGAAAGAAGGCTTAAGGGTATGGATGCTTGAAGAGTGAACAAGCTAACAAAGTTGAAGTGTATGAAAGCCAAGTAGAATGGAGGACTAAAATAAAGATCTATAATTTGAAAAAAAAGTTGTAAGTTGTTGTTAGATCAAGCCTTACTATTACTCTCTAATCATTGTGTTAGTCTAGGGTAAATCCTTTCAATTAAGGTTTACCTAATAGTCATTTGTAAATCCTTTAACTGGGTGACATTCCAAGTGAATGATCTAAAGTTCTCTAACAAGGCTCACTCCTAATAGGGTTATTGAAATCATTTAACCGAGTCACATTTAACAGTGTGCATTGTAGCCTTTAATAGGGTTGGCCTTTCATAGGGAATCACTTCAGAAGAGTGAGAAAGAGTAACATGTTACTAGTGGTTTTCCCCAAATTTGGTTTCCATTTTAAATCATGTTGTCAAATGTGTTATTGAATATGTTATGTTTCATGTTTACATTTTTGCAAATTGATTTGATAGTAAGCTACAAGTTTTAGTGATTGCATAATCTAATGGATGCATGGATGATGAAAATGTTTTATGGATATGGATTCACTAAACTGTGAAAAGTTTTATTTGTACATCTACACTTTGGATAATTGATTCACCCCCCTCCCCCCCCACCAGTTATTCTAAAGAATTCCAACAACCCCACTAATAAAAAGGAGCTTCAATCACCACTAGCTTAAGAGGAAAGTCAACTAGCTAAGGTTTACCAGTAAACATCCTACATTTCTCACAATTAGCAACCCACTTATATGCATCCTTAAACATACCATACCAATAGTAGCATTGGCTAACTTAAGATTTTGAATACAGTGATAGTAAAAGAGAAGTGTCTTCCACATGCTTCATTATGAAAAGACTTTAAGAGCTTCTCTTGCTACTCCTTATCAAAACATCTTAGAAATGTACCATCAATAGCTCTCTTATAAAAACATCATAATAAATTACATAACTTAAAGCCTTTTTTTTTTAGATCCCTCTTTTTCTTAGCAATCAATCCATCAATGCACTCATCATAGGTCAGAAAGTATGCAATATTTGAAAACCAAGGACCTTAAAGACTTGCCATAAGAAACTTTAGAGTGTCTTCTTCTTTAACTTTTTGATCTTCAGCCAAGGCTTTACAAAGTGCATTTCCTCTCACAAGTTTGGTTGGCTTAATTTCTATATCATACACTTGGACCTTTTCTATCCAAACTCCTCTATTATTTCAACCAATCTCTTGTTGTGTCAAGATAGTTTTAACTACAAGATTAGGCACATATATCATTGAATGGGAATGCAACACATATAACCTAAAATTCTTGAGTGCTCTCACCACTACACATGCATGTTTCTCCATTTGTGAATATTTCAATTCTTGATTCTTCGATGCCATACTCATGTAGGCAATTGGGACCTATATTCCTTCTTTTTTTTCCTATATCAATATAGTTGACATGGTATGCTCTGATGCATAACAATATATGATGAACTCTTTAGTATAGTCTAGATGAACAAGAATGAGGGCTTTGGTAATAGCACCTTTCATGTCTTCAAAAGATCTTTTTCCAATATCACTTCATTTGAATGCTTTATTACACTTAAATATTTCATAGAAATCAAGCACAAACCTCCTTAAGAAATTTACCTACCCAAAGAAAGACTTTACTCCAATTTTTCTCAATGGTAGACTTAATTGTTGAATGGCTTTAACTCTATCTAGATCAATTTTCACGCCTTCTTGAGAGACAATGTGACCAAGCAATTTACCTTATGTCACACAGAATACATATTTCTTGGGATTCAATTAGACACCATGATTTCTACACCTTTTTATAACTCTTTCTAAGTATTTGATGTGATCTTCTCTTTTCTTGGAAAAGACTGTCAAATCATCAAGGCACACAACAATTATTTTGTCCTTCAAATCACCAAAAGCCAAATTCATTGCATGTTCAAATGTTGCACCTGCATTAATAAAACCAAAAGGAATCTTATTATTTGCAAAAGTACCCCATGGTATGGTGAAGGTTATCTTGAACTAATCTGCCTCATCTACTTGAATCTAATTATACCCTGAAATGCCATTTAACATAGACATCATCTCTAACCTTTCAACAGTCTACAAGAGGTGATCCATGTTTGGGAGTGCAAAGTTATCTTTGAGAGAAGCCTAGTTTAGATTTCTAAAATCCACACAAATCCTTATCTGTCCATTTTTCTTCCTCACTGGCACAATTTTAGCTACCGAAGTAGAGTGATGGATAGGATATGTGATCCTAGTCTGCAACATTTTATCAATCTCCTTAAAAATTAATCCTTCAACTATAAGGTTGTAGTTCTTTTGTTTCTATTTGAATGGTGTTGCCTTTGTCTTTAAGGGTATTTCATGTTTAAATTTCCCATCCGCAAAATTTTTTAGATCTTCATAACTTGAAGAAAATACATTTGATATTCAATGATTAATTTCTTTATTTCTACCATCTCCTTTTGTGTGAAACACTTCCCTATGTTTATCATTTTTGGACTGATTTATGTCCCTATATTTATTCCATTATACTCACCACAAGATTTTCCTTTCTTATCTCTCTCTCTCTTAATGTATGCATCATGTCTATCAAATAGTTTTTCCAAAGAAATAAGATGAGGTGGGATCTTGTTACCTTTTAATTGGATCATATCTAGCTCTGGTTTCCTTTTTCCATCTATCAATGGATCGCCACTTGAACTAGTGATTCCTTCAAAATACAAGCCTACAAAAGGTTTTTCCCCTTAAATGAATTGTTTTATGTGTCTTTCATCATAAAACACATACCAATAATCTTCATGATTAGGAATATTAGACCTAAATAAAGCTTCCACTTAATATATTTGATCTTTGAAGTTAGGATGCGGTAGGAGCAGAGATGTAGAGACTACCAAAGAATTAGCCTTTGAATTAAATTCACTTGGTGCTACTCTAATTTAGAAAGCATCCAAACTTTTAATTTCATCCTACACCTTATTATGATAGTTTTTCAATCTTTGGTTCTTTATTGCATATTCGTTCTTTACTTGCCTTACCAACAATTTTGCATCTCCTTGAGCTTTGAGTATCTTGACCCCTTTTTTTGCTGCAGTTATGCTAAGGAGAAGGGCTTCATACTCTTCAATATTGTTGGTATTCTTGAAATCTAACTTATATGCCAAACAAGTTGTTTCTCCATTAGGCAATGTCAAAACCACTCATACACTTGAACTAGCATTGGTGCAACTGCCATTGAATTCTAAAGCCCACAAATATTCACCATCAATATGCTCTGATTCTTCTTGAATATCAGGGTTATTAGAAAATAGAATATAGTTACCAGACTGCATTTCTTGATATAAGATTTGAGACCTAGGATCATCTGATTTTAGGATAGTGAACTTTTATTTTTTCTTTTGGTTCGAGTTTCTCCCTTTTGTTCCCAACTAGGATGGTAGTGTAGGACTAGTCTAATTTTATATCTCTCCCTATGTCCTTGCAAAAAATTGTACTTAGGAGCATTCCATAACTTGCAGCGATGTCTGCCACTAGGATGATGAGTTTTAGTCTTTTAGAAGGATAGGCAGCTAGAGAAACTTGAGCAACCTTTATTTTTCCAAGAAAGGGTACTTGTTTTGCATCCATTGAGTAACAATGACCAAAATTTTTAGTCAAGGATAGACCTAGAGCTTTAGCTACAGAGGTAGGCATCACATTATCAGAAGCCCCTAAGTCTATGATGCAATTACTTGACCTATTTCCATTGATAAACAAGGAAATGTAAAAAGGATCTAGTATTTTATTGGGAGAAGTAGCCAAGACAATAGACTCTTGTTCTTGAAACAACTTAGGTAGTGTAGGATCTTCATCAGCCAAAGGAGTTCCACTAGTACTAGCTTTTTTATAATGATCAACATTAGCATTCATACTATCATGACCTCCATCTTTATTATTACAATTCTCAACAAGTCTTTGGAATTGATCAGGGATAGACTTCAAATAATCTAGTGGGGATATCTAAATTCTCACCTCTTCAAAATATTGTATTATATCAAAGGAATTAGATAACTTACATTTGTATTCCTTTTGTGAAGTTGAAGGTATCATGCCACTATCTCTAGCTACTTTATTTGATGGTGCATAATTTTTGTTAGGAATAGAATTGGAAACTTGATTCTTTTCTTCTGACCCCTAGTCACTGTTGTCAACTGAGGTCTATCTAGAGTTGTAAAAAAATCCCCTCCAATTTTTGAATCTAATTCATACTCCAAATAAAAAAATTTAGAGTTGCCACAAGGAGTATGATCATCTTCAATTTTTGGATATTCCATCATTTATTTTTTATTTTCCACCATCTACTTATATCTGATCATGTTAGTACATGTATCCCCATCATGGTCTTCCCGTAAGTAGAAAGCACACATGTTTTGTTTCTTTGAAGCAATCTCAATTGCTAACCTCTATTAAGTAGGTGGTATTTGCAAAGTTTTACCTGTATTTGGATGCCTAGAACCTTCTTGATAAGGTTGGTGGAAAGAATGAACAAGCCTATTGATTTGTTTCTTCAATGAAATAACCTCATTAGACAACTTTTGGAGCATGACATCTATATTATTTAAAGTGCTAGCTATATTACCTATGGTTGCAAATTGAAGTTCCCTTTTCAACTTACCAGAGACTATCATGTCATCTTCCATCTTCGTAGCTAGCATTTGGGAAGCTTCTAAATTTGCTACATTTCCTCTCCTAATTTGATACCCTAGATTAGCAGGAATAGAGCTGATTTAGAAGGTCTTCTTATTGTCTTTTTTTGGTACACTTGCAATAAGTATCCTCTTGATGAGTTTGTTAAATTTTTCATTAAAATCCCTCATAGAAATAAATAGTTCTTTCTTCATTAGTGTCAATTGAACCAACAACACTTGTGCATCTTCTATACTTTTATAGTGTTCTTCAAACCTTTCCTTTATGTGATTCCAATTCGTGATGCACCCTATAGGTAAATCTTGGAACCAATCAACAACATTATCTACAAGAGTATCCATAAACATCCTAACTTCCACATCTTCATGTTCAGGATTCACCACACCAAAAGCTTTATGAAAAGCACTTAGTTGTTGCTCTACAGAGATTGTGTCATCACCATTAAATCTTGGAATTTTTTCTTGATGCTCTTGAAAAATAATTATTAGCTACAAGGTTGAGAGCACCAATTGCATTTCCCCAAGGGACTACCATAGCTACTAGTACAATGATAGCATTTGTTTGGAAAGTGACTAAAAATAGGGAGTGCTACACAATGCAATAGCAAAGAATTAAAAATAGGAGAAATAGAAGTTCTAGAAATAGTAGGGGAAGAATATTGACTTCTCCTTGTTCTAGTAGAAAAAATTGTAGGCAACTGAGTTTCTTGAAGTTTCTTTGCAAGTGCTCTTCCCTTTCTAAACAAATCTTCTAGAATAAGAAAGTTGGCCTTTTTCATTCCTCATATACTGGGTCAATCCTTCCTCTTTCCTTGGCACTCCTGGTATACTTTGAATCCAAGATGAATAAACTAATTAGAAAATGGTGTTTTGAGTTTACCTTAACATTGATGATCAAGAAAACTTTACCAGTCTTCAACTTTGAGTTAGCTTATGCTTTTCTAGTAGGTTCAGGCTATAAACTAGTATTATGTTCTTATGGAAAACACCTCACCTCCACAAGACCTATCTTGCAACTCAAAATATATATGGAATTAAAGTGAAAACTAATTATAAAGGAAAATTCAATAAGGCTCTTTCATTTTGAATTCTCCCAAGTAGAGTCTTTTGGAAATCTGATTGAAAAAGAATACTATCAAAGAAGGAAGATGGTTGATAAAGAATGTTCTCAATCACTGTTTTGTCATTGATGTCAAACCTACTATTTTCTAGAATGACAAATGCTTATAAGATCCAAGAACTATCACTTAGTTGATTTATGAAGAGGATTTAATCAACAAGATGTAACAAGAGTACCTAAGGGAAAGGTTGAGTTATGGTTTTGTAATGAAGTGCAAGGATCAGATAAGACAATGGTTAAATGATGTATTGATAATATACTTGATGATATAGAGTTTGGACACACTTAGAAACACTAGAGGAATAAGTTGCAACAAGGTTGATTGCAATGCTTAACTAAGTCCATTAGTGAGTGTTGAGCAAGCTAGTTCAAGTTGAGAAAATTTTTAGTTAGTGTCAAGAAAATGAAAAATCTAGTGTGTGTCGAGTGATATAGAAGAAGCATATTTAGGTGCCGACCAAAGTAATAGGTGTCGAGCATCAGTAAAAATTAGTAGATGTCGAGTAAATCCACACTAGGTGTCAAGCATCAATAAAATGTAGTTTGATGCCAAGTAACACAGTATGTGTTGAGCACCAGAATTTCAATAATGTCGAGCTGTTGCATTATATGAAAAGTCAAAGATTCACCAAATCTGAGCTGACAAGTTTGTTACCTTAAATTTTGTGAACCAATTAGAGGATAAGGATGATGAGTTGGTGGCACATAATTTTATGTAAATCATTTTTAGCAAATTCAAGAGGATTCTTCATGATGTTTCTAGAAGGAACAAGATGTGGGTTATATTCAATGAATCCTACCTAATCCATTCGAATTGGAATTAAAGGAGGAAAGAATTGAGTAGGAAAAGCAATTCTAGACTTCTATTTAAGGAGTCACAGGCCAAGAAGAAAGATTTTCTAGAGTTCCAAATTGCAAAGTGGTTGAAGGGTATCAAGGAGAAGACATCAATAGGAGAAGGAAGAATAAAGCACAGAGACTCTACTTTTATAAGTGGTCAGAAAGAAGATTGCACTGGTACATCAAGCATGAAGACTCAAGAAGAAAAAGCTTGAAAGGAGGGCAAATTTTTAGAGCTATAGAGACTGAAACCTAGGCAATGTGAAGAGCTAAATGGTGATCTAAAATCTGCAAGTTAATTTGTGAATTGAATCAGGTCAAAAAACCCTCATTGTTACACTCTAGCAATTGCATTAGTTAGGGTAAAATCCTATGGACTTCGGTTGGTTTAACAGCCATTTGTAAATCATTTAACAGGGTGGCATTCCAAGTGAATGTTCTAAAGTCCTCTAACTAGGCCCACTTCTAACATGGTGGTTTTATCCTTTAACCAGGTCACATTTAACAGTGTGTTGTAGTCTTTAACAAGGCATGCCTTTCATAGGGCATCACTTCAAAAGAGTGAGAATTGAGTAGCATGTTACTGGTGGTTTTTCCCAAATTGGGTTTCCATGTAAATCACTATGTTATGTGTTGATTTTTCATGTGTGATGCTTGCATGTTGATTTATAGTAACTTCCTAAGTAAGAAAGTTTAAGCTCGGATGAATGAACAATCTGATAGGTTCACTTTACTTAGTGAAAAAGTTTTAACTAGACATTTGGACCTTGAATAACTGATTTTCCCCCCCTCTTAGTTATTCTAAAGTATTTCTAACAATTGGTATTAGAGTCATCTGCTGATTTAGTTTAAAGGTACTAGAAGCAAGAAGATCAAGATGTCCAAGAGATAAGTTCCCAATCAACAAAGATAACTTCTTTGTCAAGCAAAGTCTGATGAAATTGCACCTTGGATCAATAGGTGATTATGCAAAAACCTCAATTAGAGTAGAAAATGTAGATCCATCTGGACCCCTCTCTACAGATGATTTGAATAAAAGGAAGGAGCACAATTAGGCATTGTTGGAGATTGCCTCTGCACTCAATTATGCTGAATTTGATGACATCAAAGGATGTGATACCGCATTCAAGATGTGGGAAGCCCTGTTAGATATCTATGGAGGAGATCAGAATGTTCAAAGAGTAAAGAGAGAAAGCCTCAGAGGAAAGTTTGATGACATGAAAATGGAGGAAGGTGAGAATGCTGCTCAATATGCCTCTAGAATGAAAGAAGTAGTAAGTGCATTAAGAAGTCTAGGTGGTCATTTCAAAGATGATAAAATTAATAGTAACTACTTAAGAAATTTTATCCCCATCTATGTTATTAGAGTTTTAGCCATCCAAGAGCTAATGTGTGTACCAAGAAACACACTAACCTTTGAAGGTATAGTAGGAAGACTCACTACTTTTGAATTATCCAATTATGATAACTATAGACCTAAGAATCTTGAATCTGATTTCAAGGCTAAGCTATCATTGAAAGATACTAAGGAAGTGAAATCAAAGAGGAAGAGTAGAAAAGGAAAATTTGCATCCACTGACAGCAACACAGATGAGGAAGATGTGAAATAGTTGGAAGCACTATTGGCTAGAAGATTCCACAGATTCAATTGCAATGGAGTAGGACATATTTCTGCAAGGTGTACATAGAAGAAGAACTACAAAGAAGGAAACAAATACAAGAACAAAAGAGAAAATTATAGCAGAGATTACAAGGACAAAGGTAAGAGATGCTACATTGTTGAAGAAGATTTTGATGAGAATGATGCTAAAGTAGTCTATGTAGCCATGAAAGATAAATCAAATGAAGATGAAGCAACAACACTGGTGACTTGTGTGAACAAGAATGACAAGTGGATCATAGATAGTGGATGCTCACATCACATGATAGGAGACAAAAGTAAGTTTATTACCTTTACCCAGTGTGATGGAAATAGTGTTAGATTTGGTAATGATGCTCCATGTCAAATCAAAAGAAAAGGTTCTATCAAACTTACAAAGAAAATTTCATATGATAATGCATACTATGTAGAAGGACTAGACTACAATTTTTTGAGTGTGTCACAGTTAGGCAATGTAGGTTGTAAAGTAGAATTTGGAAACAAAACTGCCAAAATCTATGATATTGATAGAAATCTAATAAGAAAAGATGAAAAAACTAGGAGTAATCTATTTTACCTTACTATGGAAGATCCAACTTGTCTTATTGTTAGATATGATGATGTTTGGTTATGGCATAAAAGGATGTGTCATGTTAACTTTGACAATCTGATTAGCATCAGCAAAAAGAAGAAAGTTAGAGGCTTGCCTAAACTGAAGAAACTTGAAAATACAATGTGCAAACAATGTCAACTAGGAAAGATGACCAAGTCAAGTTTTAAAAGCAAAACCTACACTTCCAAAGAAGCACTAGAATTAGTCCATACAGACTTATGTGGCCCAATAGAAGTACAAAGTTACCAAGGAGATAGATACATAATGCTATTTGTGAATGACTATTCTAGGATGATGACTACCATGTTCTTGAAGCAAAAATATGATGCATTTCAAATGTTTAAGTGGTATTTGTCCAAGCTTGAGAAAGAAACAAGAAAGAGTTTGAAGTGCCTGAGATCAAACTGAGGAAGAGAGTTTACATCAAAAGAGTTTGAGATATTCTACAATGACAAAGCTATTAAAAGAAAAACATCAGCACCAAGAATTCCCCCACAAAATGGTATTGTAGAAACAAGAAATAGATCATTAATAGACTGTGTCAGAACATTGATGATGGAGAAAAAGGTTGCACTAAAGTACTAGAGAGATGTTGTAAGTATTGTTGTTTACACCCTGAATTGAGTACAAGTCAAGAAAGGAACAAATGCAACACCTTTTGAACTTTGGTATGGTCACTCACCTAATGTAAAACATTTCAAAGTATTTGGTTGTAAATGTTATATTCTTAAAGATACTAGAAATTGCAAGTTTAATGCAAAGAGTGATAAAGAGATATTCCTTGGATACTCCACTAGAAGTAAGCCATATAAGTGTTTGAACACTAACACTAACAAGATTGTGGAGAGTGTAAATGTAAATTTTGGTGAGTATACAGAAGTCCAAGTTGATGAATTCAAGAAACCAGAAAACTATAGATTTTTTGTATACTTCTCTGAAGGAATGTCTATTGAAGATGAAGTTGCCAATCAAGCTGGGAATCAATAACAAATTTTAGTATCAGCTAAGTCACAACTAGTGAATGTTGAGTTGCATTCAAAAGCCAAGTTGCAAAATGAAGAGAATGTGCATTCTGATTCTAAAATTAGTACACATGAAAGAGAGAATGAGATGCTAGATGGTGATGTGCAAAGTGACTTTGAAGCTGAAGGACCAAACATGGAAACAAGGATAGAACCAAGAGTAGCCAAGTATGTGAGAAGACATCACCCTATAGAACAAATCATTGGTGACAAGGATGCAATACCAATGACAAGAAATAGACTAGGGAATGAATCATGTCTACTGAGCAAGATTAAGCCTAGAACAGTTAAAGATGCACTAGAAGATGATAATTGGTATAAAACTATCGAAGAAGAGATAGGTCAAATTGAGAAGAACAAAACGTGGACTCTAGTTCCTAGACTAGCTGATAAAAATGTGATTGGTACAAACTGGGTCTTTAGAAAAAAACTTGATGAGAATGGTGAGATAACAAGAAACAAGGCTAGACTAGTTTGCAAAGGATATGCATAAGAACAAGGATTGGACTATGGGGAAACATTTTCCCCTATTGTGAGAATGGGAGTAAGAACACCACTTGCATATGTTGTTTACAAAGGTTTCAAAGTCTATCAAATGGATGTAAAGTCTACTTTTCTGAATGGTATACTAGAAGAGGAAGTCTACATAGAACAACCAAAGGGATTTCTTGATGACAACAATAAGGATATGGTTTGTAAATTGCATAAAGCACTCTATGGTTTGAAGCAAGCACCTAGAGCATGGTATGAGAGACTGCACAAATACCTTGTGAAGATAGGATTTGAGAGAACAAATGATAACAACAACTTGCATATCAAGGCAGAAAAAAGGTAAAGATATTCTAATATCTGAAATCCTTGTTGATGATACAATATTTGGAGGAAGAGATGCTCTATGCAAAGATTTTGTTGATCAAATGAAACATGAGTTTGAGATGTCAATGTTTGGAGAAATCAAATTCTTTTTTGGATTACAAGTGCATCAACTGAAGTATGGCATATTTGTGACACAATCAAAATACATCAAGGAGATGCTCTAGAAATTTGGATTAGAAGATTCAAAACTAGTTAGTACACCAATGGTAATAGGACATAAGTTATCTAAGAATGATGAATCAGCTGAAGTGAATCAGACAATGTATAGATCAATGATTGGAAAGTTGCAGTATGTTGTACATAGTAGACCAAACATTGCATTAGCTATTGGAATAGTGGCAAGATTTTTTGCTAATCCAAGAGAAAATCATCTGATGACAGTGAAGAGAATACTGAGGTACCTAAAAGGAATTCATGACTTTAGTTTGTACTACAAAAGAAGTGAAAAGTTTGAGTTGAGAGCCTACACTAATGCAGATTGGGGAGGTAATATTGATGATAGAAAAAGCACTAGTGGAGGAGCACTTTTCTTAGGGAAAAGACTGATTGCTTGGACCAGCAAAAAGCAAATTTGTACCTCACAATCAATAGCAGAAGCTGAATATGTTGATATTGCTATCAACTACACTAATATTGTATGGATCAAACATTTATTGCAACATATGAAGGAAGAGATAACTGAACCTGTAATACTTTATTGTGATAATACAAGTGCCATCAACATATCAAAGAATCTTGTTATGCATGCCAAAACAAAGCATATTGCAATTAAGTATCACTATGTAAGAGAAGCAGTGGAAGACAAGCAAGTAAGAATGGAATATGTTAGCTTAAAGGAGCAGATTGCTAACATCTTTACAAAAGCACTACCTAAAGATGCTTTTAAGTATTTTAGAGATAAGTTAGGGATGATACCCCTAGCCAAGGATACTTAAGATAAAGCAAGACTACCCTACATCAAATGAGTTGATTGTTGGCATATTACAAATTGATGTAGAGGATATTTACTTTAGGATCATGCCTTAAGTAATCAAAGTACTGAAGTTCCAAATTAGTCACAAGCAAGGTGATAGAGGGAGAAATTGGAGTACCTACAAATACTACACTTGCATGTAAAGATGTTGAAACAGTATGTCTTTGGCATTGTTGTCAAAGAGGGAGAAGAATGAAGAAACTAATCAATAAGTAAGGGAGAAGAATGAACAAATTGATCAACAAAATTCAATTAGATAGAGGGAGAAGTAGTTGAGGTAGTTGATACCAGAACATGACCAATGCATACAGAGGAAGGAATAATGTAAGAAGGAATCAAGTGTAGCAAAAAGAAGATCAACAGTTGACGGAGAAGAATGAAGAAATTGATCAACAACATTTGATCAACAACATTCAATTAGATAGAGCGAGAAGTAGCTGAGGTAGCTAATACCAAAACATGATCAATGCATATAGAGGAAGGAATAATGTAAGGAGTTAGGTGTACAAGAAAGAAGAAGAATGTACAAATATGAAAAAGGAAATAGCAGCTCAGAGGGAGAAAATAGTGCAAATAAGAATCAATTAGAGGAATCATAGAACAAAGAGGTAGAAGATAGTTTATCAACAAAAGAATTCAGAGGGAGTCATAAGTTAACTTATGTTGCTAATAGAATGAAGAGTTTTGATTTTAGTTTTCTTTTTGGCATTTGATTTACTATTTTAACCTAGTTTGCATTTTTTTAGCTTGGTTGATCAATTTGGTTTGCCATCAATGCCAAAGAGGGAGATTGTTAGAAATATGATTGAAAAAGAATACTATCAAAGAAGGAGGATGGTTGATAAAGAATGTTTTCAATCATTGTTTTGTCATTGATGTCAAACCTACTATTTGCTAGAATGACAATTGCTTATAAGATCTGAGCACTATCACTTAGTTAATTGATGAAGAAGATTTAATCAATAAGATGGAACAAGAGTACCTAAGGGAAAGGTTGAGTTATGGTTTTGTAATGAAGTTCAAGGATCAGTTAAGACAATGGTTAAATGATGTATTGATAATATACGTGAGCATACAAAGGTTGGCCACACTTAGAAACACTTGAGGAATAAGTTGCAACAAGACTGTAAAGCTTAACTAAGTCCATTAGTGAGTGTCGAGAAAGCTAGTTCAAGCTGAGAAAATTTTCAGTTAGTGTCAAGAAAATGAAAAATCTAGTATGTATCCAGTGATATAGAAGAAGTCAAGCATGTTCAGGTGTTGAGAAAAGTAATAGGTGTTGAGAATTAGTAAAACTTAGTAGATGCCGAGTAAATCCATAGTAGGTGTCGAGCATCAATGAAATGTAGTTGATGTCAAGTAACACAATATGTGTTGAGCACCAAAATTTCAATAGTGTCGAGCTACTGCATTGTTGGAAAAGTCAAAGATTCGCCAAATCTGAGCCGACAAGTTTGTTACCTTGAATTTTGTGAACCAGTTGGAGGATAAGGATGATGAGCTTGTGGCACATAATTTTATGTAAATCATTTTTGAGAAAATTCAAGAGGATTCTTCATGATGTTTCTAGAAGGAACAAGATGTGAGTTAGATTCAATGAATCCTACCTAATCCATTTGAATTGGAATTAGAGGAAAGAATTGAGCAAGAAAAGAAATTCCAAACTTCTAATTAAGGAGTCATAGGCCAAGAAGCAAGAGTTTCTAGTGTGCAAAATTTCCAAGTGGTTGAAGGGTGTCAAGGAGAAGACATCAAGAGGAGAAGGAAGAATAGAGAATAGAGACTCTGCTTTGATAAGTGGTTAGAAAGAAGATTGCACTGGTACATTGAGCATGAAGACTTAGGAAGACAAAGCTTGAAAGGAGGGCAAGATTTCAAAGCTGCAGAGACTAAAACCCAGGAAATGTGAAGAGCTGAATGGTGATCTAAAATTTGCAAGTTAAGTTGTGAATTGAATCATGTCAAAAACCCCTCATTGTTACTCTCTAGAAATTGTATCAGTTAGGGTAAAATCCTATGGACTTAGGTTGGTTTAACAACCATTTTTAATTCCTTTAACAAGGTGGCATTCCAAGTGAATGTTCTAAAGTCCTCTAACTAGGCTCACTTCTAACAGGGTGGTTAAATCCTTTAACTAGGTCACATTTAATAGTGTGTTGCAGCCTTAAACAAGGCAGGCCTTTCATAGGGCATCACTTCAAAAAAGTGAGAATTGAGTAGCATGTTAATGGTGGTTTTTCCCAAATTGGGTTTCCACGTAAATCACTGTGTTGTGTGTTTATTTTTCATGTGTGATGCTTGCATGTTGATTTATAATAACTTGCTAAGTAGAAAAGTTTAAGCTTGGATAAATGAACAATCTAATAGGTTCACTTTACTTGGTGAAAAATTTTTAGTTGGACATTTGGACCTTGAATAACTAATTCACCCCCCCTCTCAGTTATTCTAAAGAATTTCTAATAAAGTCACCAAAAACTATTGGTTAATAGTATGTTCTCCTATTAGGGTTTATAAATTGACTCTTTTAATACCTAATATTTTGGAGAAACAAAAGGATGTCACCAAAAAATGGGTCAGTGTATGTGTTCTATCACTGCCCTCTGAATTATAAGGTATAACTCCCTTAGGACTTTTAATGATATGCAATGAATATGTTTTTCTTAGATCAGAAGTTTATGATAGAATAAGCACTTAACTTGAGAGAAATAAATGTTAACCAAATTTCTTGTAGACACAAACAATTCAGGAAAAATGGATTGGGACAACCTATCACACCCAATGGAATGACTATAGTAGATTGTCTTAAAAAAATTTGACCCTTACTCCTATTCTAAATGCAGATTAATCATCTAAATGCAAAAGAAGAAATGAAGAAGAGATGCAAATGAGGGGAAATGGAATCCAAGTAGTTTCTAATAGATTCATCCACATTTATTCTTCAATTCCCAATGAAACTACTTTTAACATGTCATAGAACAAACACGAGGAGAAGCAAAATTGTATGTAAAAAAGTAAATGGAATTACCTATACTATGAATACCACCATGAAATGGAATCCATGGGGTGATCATAGAATCACATGTAATCATCCTTCAACTCTTAATTTAGAACTAATCTATGAATTGAACGGGTGACAAAACATGAAGAGAAAATTAGGTAAATGGAATAATAGAGCCAATTCACTATCAAGTTTTTTGACCTCTGCATTATCAAAAGAAATTACATTTATAATTTTATATCATCCCTTAGTTCTAGAAGAGCAAGAATCGCACAATAAAAAGAAAATATGAATAAAACATGAAAATATATAATCTGCAACATGGAATGAACATGTGGCCGTTTTCCCAACATTGATCTTGATCCCATGGCATCTCTAAGAACACCTAGCAACCATTGATCTTCATGCAGCATTAGAAACCATTTAAAAATCTTCTTTTTCTTTTGTATTCTTCTATTGATGCCAAATCCATGTAATTTGTATCTCAACAGTCATAGCAAGTTTGAATTCTGGCCGTCAATCTTGAATTAATGATCATGATTAAAACCTAGCGATTCTCCTTACTTGTCCCTTATTGCCTCTTCACAACTTTCATTCATACAATACCTTTAACCTGTGTGATGATGCGATGCACTAACTTTTATTTCATTTCATAACTTCACAACTTGACATCTTCACTCATGGCTTAACCACATGACAATGTGAAAACTTATTTCTTTAACTATCAAATGATTTTTGCCTTTTTGCAACTTAGAATGTCTTGAATGCTTTCTAGCCTCCAATGTTGTGATAACTATTTGACTTAACTATTGTGGTCTCTCGCACCTTCACAGCCTTCTTTAAGGGTTAATATTAACACCTTGTGATGCTATGATGACCATTTTGAGTCTAATTATTAACTTTTTGCACACTCGCAAGTTAAAACTCCAACTCTTCTTTTAACCCTACGAAGCCATGAATGCATGCTTTCACTCTATCATAGAACTAACCTCAGGTTACCCTTAACTACCAACAACCTTGCAAAGATGTGATGAATAAAATTTCACTACTTTGCAGCCTTAACTCTAGGTTATCTTTAACTGACTATGAAGATGTGATAGCCTTAGATCTTAACTGTCACATTAACCCTTCGTAGCATCGCAACTTAAATTTCTTAAAACCAGGACTAAATCGCAATCATGTGATATGATCCTCATCTGATGGTTAGGAATTCATTTCTAAGGCAGTTGACTTTTTAACTCATGACATGGAAATTTAGATGCATTTTGCACTTTTGGCTTGATTTCCATGTTCTCTCTTGCCACCTTTGGCTAGAACATTCATCATTAAACTATAGACTAATATGAATCTTCATCTCTAACATACTTTAGAATATAGAACAATGGATTAACATAAATTGCAGACCTCTTGTCATCAAGGAAATCTTGACTCCACCCAAACCCTAATTACCTAGCCACTTGAATAATCACATGCTCACATGATTTCCTAACTAGTTTGCTTGATGGGTAGATGAGAAGAAGATCTTCTTAAAGGTAACCTAGACTTAGACTCAAGACATGACATTGACTTGACTACATCTTAGATCAAAAGGGAATAGAACTAAAGACTAGGCAATAGGTCCTAGGTCCCCTCAGGACATATGATACTCGATAATATGGGTCGAAGCCTATGACCCCCTTCAACCCATTTCATAATTGCGACATGTGTTCCTAGGGGTCCTAGGACCCCTATGGACATATTGCAATCCATCTTAAGGGTCAAAGAATTTTGTAGGCTAACCTATGACCCCCTTCAATGTATTTCATCATGACATGTGTCCTTGGGGGTCTTGGAACACCTTGGGACATATGGTAATCAATCATATGGGTCGAATGGTGTTGTAGGATAACCTACAACCCCCTTCGACCCATTCCATCACAACATGTGTCCCTAGGGGTCCTAGGACCCCTAGGGACATATTGTAATTGATTATATGCATCAAATGGGGTCATAGGCTAATCTACAATCCTCTTCAAACCATTTCATCACAACAAGTTTCCTAGTCATATGGTTTGAATGGGGTTGTAAGCCAATGTACGACCCCCTTTGTCCTATTACACCACAAAATCTATACCTACATATCCTAGGACCCCTAGGGACATATTATAATCCATCTTAAGGATCTAAGATATGTCTAAGCTAACCTACGACCCCCCTTCAAACTATTTCATCATGACATGTGTCCCTATAGGTCCTAGGACCCCTAGGGACATATGGTAATGATCATATGGTTCAAATGGGGTCGTAGTCTAACCTACAACCCTCTTCAACCCATTTCATCTAACATGTGTCCCTAGGTGTCCTAGGACCCCTAGTGACATATCATAATCCATCTTGAGGGTCAAAGGGTGTCGTAGGCTAACCTACGACCCCCTTCGATGCAATTTGTCATGACATGTGTTGCTAGGGACCCTAGGACACCTAAGGATATATGGTAATCAATCATATGGGTTGAATGGGGTCATAGGATAACATACAACCCCCTTCAACCTATTTCATTGTGACGTGCATCCCTAGGAGTCTTAGAACCCTTAAGGAAATATTGTAATCCATCATAAGGGTCAAAGGAAGTTGTAGGCTAGACTATGATCCCTTTTGACCCATTTCATCATGACATGTGTCCCTAGGGATCCTAAACCCCTAGCATCATATTGTAATCTATCATATGGATCGAATGGGGTCATAAGCTAACCTACAACAACCTTCAACCCATTTCATTGCAACATGTGACCGAAACATATTTTAATCTATCTTTAGGGTTAAAGGGGGTTGTAGGCTAACCTATGACCCCCTTCAATCCATTTCATTGCAACATGTGTCACTAGGGATCCTAAGACCCATAGAAACATATGATAATCCATCATATGGGTCAAAGGGGGTCATACGCTAACCTATGACCCCCTTCAACCCATTTCATCGTGATATGTGTCCCTGGGAGTACATATTGTAATCCATCTTAATCATCTAATGGGGTCATAGGCTAACATATGATTGTTCTAGGTGGATCTACCACTAAAAGTTAAGTGTTCCAAAATCTCTTAGAAGTAGTGCCAAATTGAAGAACTTGTCAAATTGAACCTAATGGAACTTGAATAGGCTCGAAAGGAGTTCATTTTCTCAAGTTATGGCCAGTCAAATTTTTGGTCAAAGCTCATACATAGGCCATCAAAAAGGGAAGAATATGATCATCTCAAAAGTTATCAGCAATTGGTTTCAAATTAAAGATCTTGTCAAGAGTTTTCCAATGGCATTCATTTCATCAAAAATGGAGATGGGATGTGAAAGTTATGGCAATTCAAAGTTGAGGTGAAAGCATCATTTTGATGATGTCAACTTGATGTCATCATGATGACATGGTAGAAAGTGATGTGGCCCATTCCACCAATCACATTTGGGCATGTGGCTTATTCATAACATAAAAACCAATGTGGCTTTGACATGTGGCACTCTCATAGTTAAATGATAAGATGCCACATGTCACCCGAAAATCATGTCACATGGCACATGGGTCATTTTATGGCCAAAACAATTAAGACATTTGAACCTCTAACATCCTCCTTGGAATCCATCAAGAGCACCACTCCATTGCTTATGGTGCTTAGCTAAGTTTAGACTCCATTCAATTAATACAAGTAAAATTGTTGATGAGTGGTTGGTGCAAGTCGAACCCTTGACCTCCACCCAGCTAAAAGAAATGTTGACCACTACATCATGCATGTTAGTTACCATTTTAGTGGTCGGTGTGTTATTTAAATAATGGTTGACCAAGTTAAATTAAAAACCAAGCTAAAAATGGAGGAACAAACAATTGTTCATGGATGGTTATGAATTGACCATCAAAAAGGAAGTTATGAACAAAATTTTATATACCAAGATAGGATTATTTTGTTATTATAATTGTTAATCCTATTATGGAAAAATTTTATGTATTAAATGGACCTTATGGCTTTTGTAAAGGCATTCAAAGAGAGGATCCAAAGGTAACCAAGAGGCCAAAGTTTGCTAGAAAAAGGATAAGTATTATATTCATTGTAAAAAATTCTTAGGAGAAGAATTCTTGTAGGAAAAATAAGGAGAATGTGATGTAATGATGCTTTATCTCTATAGTAAAGCCTTTTTTTAGGTGAAGTCTTTCTTGCTCTTTAGAAACCAATCTTGCACCCTTGAGAGCTTGTATGCAAATTTTTTTGAGTAAGGATTGTATGAGGACTTCAAGGATGGACTATAGTATGATGTAAGCCAACTTTGGGAGCATCAATAATACATTGGTCACTCAGTTGAGCTAGACTCGGAGACGTATTCTGCTTAGATCAAATGAACTTTGTAAATCAAATTGGTTCTCTTCTCTCTCTTTTCTCTATCTCTAGTCATATAACTCTCTCTTTCTATTGATTATGTTATTTTAATAATTAATTTATTTTTAGTTATACATTAGACATTAAGTATTCATACACCTTTATGTAATTTCACATAGCATATAATTGTCTAGATCCTAAAATTAGATCAAGTGATATAAGAGCCTAGTTTGACAAGTTTTGCAAGAAGTGACTGTAGGTGTATTTTCCACAATGACATCAAAAAAGGGGGAATTATCCAAGATGGAATTGACTCCATGTAATGCCCCACCTGGAGACCCTTGGAACAAGGATAAATATAAGCCAAGATATTATTTATTTGAACAAGTATGAGAGCACAAGACAACCATCATACGTAGATCATAAAGATCACAACTAAAGACTAACCAAACAACCAACACCTAAGATCTCCAAGTATCACCACTAACCAAAACATAAACAAGAAAATAGTAGAGACCAACATGTCAAGGATGAAAAGTATGCACAATTCAACTAGTGAATACCAAATTGAAAGAAAAGAACTAACTCCTAAAAATTGGCTAAGTCTGAAATCCTAACGCCCTAAAATTTCCTAGAATCTTTATCTTAGCTTGTAGAGGTCTGAAACCTATCTCAAAAAACTCATCACATATATTAAAATATATCTTAAGTATAATTCAATTTATACTTAAATGATATATTTTAAACCCCCTAGGAAAAAATTTTTGAACTAGGAAGGTCTAAAACCTAACATGGTGTCCAAAACCAACTTCTGGACTTTTCTTAGACAAGCCTAGATACCCCCAATTTTTCATTTGAGGCCAATAGACTAAGAGATTCTTGTGCGAGGAAGTGCAACATGCCACATGAGAAACTACCATCTGTGCAAGAAAGTGCACCAAATGGTGCAAGAATGTACTCGGCACAATAACCAAGACACCTAAAACTAGTGTTGGGTTTCGTAAAAGAAATGCTAGAAGAAACCCAACACACCACGTGAGAAATTGCATTCTCACATGAGAAACTATAATTTTTCCCAAGAGTCCAAAACAACAAGCCATTAAATATTAAGGGAAAAAAACTAGAAAATGAATTCCTCCACACAGGGAGTACTGGATCCACATATCAAGGAAAAGATACTTGAACAAATAACTAAAAGATGGAAGGTAAATCTAACCATCTAACATAAGTGAAGGGAAAATAATTGAAAGCAACATCACAAAGTATAGAAGTAATATCACAATGAACTGGAATAACCCACTAAGTACGCGGTTCCCCCCTACCATAATAGCATCTTAAGACCATCATGGGCCCTAGCCATCCCCCATGCTTAACATCCCAAACTACTAATAAGATCATTGGTACTAACATATGAGGGTGTCACTACTAGAACGTGCCACAATATAAGCATAAGGAAATCTAACATGCTAAAAATAAAGCATAAGATAATCCTACAAAATGGATAGCATCATCTATCATATGCTAATCATCATAACAAGGAAATGCATCAATAACTAACATCATCTAAATATGACATACAAGCATTCCAATGGAACAACAAATCACTAGAGAGCATACTCTAGAATTTGAAGTATCAAGTGAAAACATCCAGCAATGGTCGCACTAGGACAATAGACCATCTCTATACACCAGCCCCCAATAGTGGTATAGGTAGCTATGCCTCCCAACCACATGAAACCCATAGGTCCACTCCTGCCATGCTGATGGAGATAATGATCCAACCAAAAATGCACGTAAAGCACAATGTCCATGGCTAAAACTCACACCAAATAGTATGATGACCGAAACCAAGAACATAAACACTGCATAAACTATAGGTCCTAGTCAGACACTCAATGGGCTACTATGTAGGGGCTAACATCATGGAGATTTGCTTAGCATCAATAAGCCCAAGCTAGTATTGGTAGCTGCTCTCCCCAATGGAAGGCACACAATCCAATTTTAATTATCTTAAATTTATTACCACCCAGTGTTTTTCTTTAGTTATCAATTATATAAAACTTCCTCTGCCAACTAGGAAATGGACACCAAGCTGCAAGATAGAAGCCCCTACATATGCTACCCTACCCTACTTGTGCTCATCCAACGATGAGTGCCCATAGGTATATAAATTCCTAACCCAACCCCAATGGTCATAACTTTTAGAAGTACCATGAAAGATTGGAACTAGTAAGTCACTTGACAAGTGTATGCACACGTACTCGTATGTGGTGCACCACCATCATGAAGATCATAACACAAGGATTGGATGAGAACACAATGCATAAAGTCACTCAACCAAAAATAGATTAAGGAGGATGGACGTGGCATGCATCCAAATGCAACATAAAAGTGCAACAATTGTCTGACTAACTTCCAAACACATGATCTAGGCCCATGACCAAACTCATTCCAAGAAAACCCAAGAAAATAGGGTGGCATGCAAAATGAGGTAAAAAACCCAAAAACTAGAAAACTTTGAAATTAAAGCCTATTTGTTCTTTGGGTACAAAACCCTCAAAAATCCAATAATATTTGGGTTTGAGAAACTTGTGCAAAAATAGCCAACATAACAGTGTGAAACCCCAAACCCCCATCCCAAAAATAGGGAAAATGTTCATATTTGACCAATCGGGTAGAACCAACAAACAAAAATGGAGGAGAACACTAGTTCTCAACCTCCAAACAAATAGCTACCAAAAATAGAACCTGAAACAAAATTGAAACAAGAAAATGGGAAATCCCTACCTAACTGCAAAAGGGGCAGAAACTGAAACCCACACAATAAAATAATGTTCTCATTGAAATTGTTGAAAATCATAGCAAGGCATAGTCTACCTGAGCCAGATCTAATGAGACTGACCTCACAAATATGTCATGCTTATAGATCCCACAATGAATAGAAACGTGATCCTCTAGAAGAGGATTCTCAAAAAAAGCTCTCAAATTTGTATTCTCAAAAACTGAGAAGTGAGAAAACAAATCTCTTTTTCAATACTTATTCACTTTTTGAGTGAATAGTTGATTAGTGCACATAGCTAGTTAGACTAGGTAGACTTTGAATTGACCCAAATGAAAATAGGTTATTCCTCATAATGGGAATTCACCTAAGGAAAAGTTGCCAAAAATTAAATTCAATAAGATTTAAATCCCGAAAACCCAAAATTACATAAATTAACTTAACAAATTTCGTGACAATGTGAACCTCTAAATTCATAGACATGCTCACTAGTCTAATAACATAATGTAGATGAGTTCAAATTTAGTAATCATGAAAAGGTTTTAATTAAAAAATTTTAAATAAGGATATGTCGATCATACAGGGATGACATTGGTAAAATGAATAGTTGAATCACTAACTCCACAGGTCACTACCATAGATATAAATCCTACACACTAAAACACATGATCAAGTGCAATTGCATATAATATCATCGCCAAAGAAATAATGCATTAAATACCTAATCAACCCATTTACATCACTCATGCTCGCATATAACATACTGAAACAAGAATGAAGTAAATCACCATAGCATAAAATCCATCACATAACATAATCAAAAAATATGTCCAAATACTAGATAATTAGATATCATCATAGACCTACTATCATCTAAAAATGGTATCAACATGCAAATATGATAAATTAAATAGTATAGCAAAAAAGCATCTATCATATTGAATCAAAGTATAATATCTAACCCTTAGATCATCTCAAAGTACATATAAAAAGAGTATCAAGTATCTCTCAAATCAAAATATAGACAAGGTATAGACTGCAAACATGAGAAGCACTACATCCTCTCTCACTAGCATACCCTTACTCCTAGAAGCTGGCAAAAAGATAGGGGTATAATCCCCTCAATCGTGTAGCATCTTCCCAGGTCACTGAAGTCTCATCGCTTGGGTCTCATTGGACCCTTACCTACTCGATGCCTTGACTTTGCAAGGTCAACTTTTGGTGTTGTAGGATATTAATGGGCTCCAAAGTAAGTTTCTCGTCTACTACTTGCAAAGCATCCCAATCAATAACATGGGTCACATCAGGAATATATTTCCTCAAAATAGAAACATGAAAGACATTATGGATGCATGATAGGCTAGGTGGCAATGCTTTTTGATAAGCAATAGGACCAATCCTCTTGAGGATCTCAAATGGTCTAACAAAATGTGGGGCCAACTTAGAACATTTCCCATAATGGATGGAGGTCTTCCTTGATCGCACTCTCAAAAACACTCGGTCACCTACAGAAAAGTGACAATCCAACCTATGGCATTTTCATACTCCTTCTTCCTATCTTGAGTAGTAACCAAATACTCTCTAATGTGAACAACCTACTACTCCATATCCTGGAGCATCTCTAGAACCAAAAGAACTTAGTTCTCTAACTGATCCTAATTTAAAGAAGTATGACACAGTCTACTATAGAAAGCCTAAAAAGATGACATGCCAAGAGAACTATTATACCCATGTTGTATGTAAATCAACAAGGTACAAATAGTCCTCCCACCTCACTTGCCTATCCCTGACATACATGCGAAGCATATCCTCCAAAACTTGATTCACTCTCTCAATTTGACCATTGATCTCTAGGTGATAAATCAAACTCAGATTGAGCTGTGTGCCCAAAGTATGCTGGAGAGACATTTACAGTGCAAAAGTAAACATTGGATCTCTTTCCAAAATGATCCGATTAGGGATGCCATGCAAATAAATAATATCCTCCAAGAAAACATGTACTATAGAAGAAGCTATGTAGGATGCTCTCATGGGTGAAAAATGTGCTACCTTGGACAATTTTTCCACTGTCACCATGATACAATCATGCCTCCATGATGACATAGACAACCTTGTGAAGAAATCAATTGATTTTGTATCCCACTTCCACTCTTGAATGGTATGCAGCTACAGAAGACCTATCGAGTGTTGAAACTCTATCTTTACTCTCTAACACTCAAGACATCGAGTGACAAAATCAACAACATTGTGTGTCATCCATACCCAAAAGTATAGTTGTTTAAGATCAGCATGTATCTTCTTGACACTAGAATGTGTAGAATACAGTGCATGATGTGCTTCCAACACAACCAAGGCACAAAGATCACCCAACATGGGTACATAGATATGCCCCAAGTGTCATTATAGTCCATTGAAATCAAGCATATAACTTAAAAATATCCCTTCAAGGGTATGTCCAAACTCGATCTCCACCCTCACCTCCTAATACCAAGTGTCACTAGGTAAAGCCTCCAAGATACAGCCTCGCAAATCTACTCCCAATGAAAAAATCGATACCTCATGTCACCTCCTACTCAAGGCATCCATAATGACATTCTCCTTCCCTTTAATTTAATGAACATCAAAGTCATATTCACACAAGAACTCCATCTAACAAAGTTGTTGTGCATTTAGGTTTGGCTGAGTAAAGATATACTGCAAGCTCCTATGATTGTTATGCAACTCAAAACTATGTCCCAAAAGAAAATGCCTCCAACAAACTAGAGCATGCACCATGGCTGCAAGTTCCAAATCATGAATGGGGTGGTTGAGCTCATAGTCCTTGAGTTTCCTTGACTCATACACAATCACTCAACCATCCTACATCAACACTGCACCCAGGCCTTCTAACAAAACATATGTATAAACCATGAAGTCACCTACATGATTAGGCACTACAAGGACTAGTGCACTAGTCAAACACTACATAAGAGCATTAAACACTACCTCACTCTACTCTGACCAAACATACTTCTTCCCTTTCTACTAAAGAGAAGTGATGAGACTAAAAAATTCTCAAAATTCTAAGACATTAGTGGGTGCTAGCCAATCCATTATAGCACAAATCTTCTTTGGATCCACTACAATTCCATCAGTAGTGATGATGTGTCCCAAATACTTCATCTCTAACTAGAACAACCCACATTTACTCAAGTTTCCATACAACTAGTGGTCTCTCAAGCACTGCAATACCTAATGTAAATGGACTTTGTGCTCCTCCATAGTCTTCAAATAGATCAATACGTATTCAAGAATACAATGACAAATTAATTGATGTAAGTGTGAAATACACCATTCATCAAACTCATAAACATTGATAGTGTAATGGTTAACCCAAAGGATACAACCATGAACTCATAATGCCCATATCGCGTACAAAAATTTGTTCGATGAATTTTAGCCTCCTAGGTATGAAACTAATGGTATCCTGACTTTAGATCAATCTTTGAGAACACTCATGCTCCCTTCATCTAATATAACAAGTCATCTATCCTTGGAAAAGGATAAAGGTTCTTCATCGTCACCTTATTCAACTACTGGTATTCAATGCACAAATGCAAAGAACCATCCTTCTTTTTCACAAAGATGATTGTTGCACCCCATGGGGGTGCACTAGGATGAATATGGACCTTGGCCAACAATTCTTCCAACTATAATATAAGCTCACTCAACTCTTGAGTATTCATGTGTTAAGGAGCTCATGAAATCGGATCTCCTCCTAGTACAAGATCAATTTGAAAATTAATGTCACACTATGGTGGCATACCTAGAATCTCATCAGGAAACACATCTGCATACTCATGAAGGAGTGGGTGGTCATCAAGTGTCATTTTATAGCTCTTGTCTTCCTCGAGATCACTAACATAAATAAGAAATAGATAACAACCCTTCCACACACTTTACTTTAGTTGATTAGCTAAGATCATATAAAGTGAGACTAGTCTCTGAACTCTCAAAATTTCTACTTGCCCACCTATATTGTCAACATATTGTACCATATTACAATGGTAATTGATATTCTCCTAATGGGTGGCTAACCAATCCATACCTAACACAATGTCATATGATCCTAGAGGTAGAATGCATAGATCCACTATGGTGGTGAAGGTTCACAAATTCAAACTATAATAACTGACCAAAGAATCTATAGCCACTTTGGAACCTGTGGATAACTCAACCTACCACCTATTGACTTGACACACTACCACTAGCCCACATCATTGAATAAGAGATGGTGAAATGAAAGAATCTAAAGCACTAGAGTCAAACAAAACTAAAGCTGAAATACCATGCAATGTACCTATAGCCTTGACTATTATACCTTGATGCTCAACTTGACGGTTGTCAACCACCACAAAGACTCAATGATTCCTTTTAGCATCTCCATTGTAGGCTCTAATATGGCTACATCCTTACCAGGTCCTATGGATGGTTTGATCGAACACTCAAAAGATTTATGGCCAGACTAGCCATAAGAATAACAATTTTCCCTAAAGCTAGAACATGTTCCACGACCACCCTGAGTAGCACTAGGATAAGGTGCACTACCCCTACTAGAGTTTTGTTGAATTCTCTGAGGAGGATGATCCTGTTGAGTTTTTTGTCCTTGGTTCTAATTACCTCCTTTCTTACCTGAGGTACCAAAGTTTTTCCCACCTTTAGGCCATCTTCCTTTACCCCTGTTATGATAATGACCACCATTGCCGCCTTAAGAGGGTGCTGACTAAGCCTAGACCTTCCTTGAGGACTAAGAATACTAAGAATCCTATCCTAAAGGTTGTACACTTTGGTTCTGAGAACCAGATTTACCATTGCACCCCCTAGCCACATTGCTCTCTATGATCCTTGCCTTCTCAATGGCAAGAGCAGGTGTCCTCGGTTAATGAACACAAACATGTCCAATGATGGAGCCTCTAAGGCCCTTGACAAAATGTTGAGTGGTGAGTGCCTCATCATGCCTATAGCTCAAGTACCATTTCAAAAAAAGGAACTTCTTCTCATATTGATCTACCATCATAAAGCCTTGTCTAAGTTCATGGAATTTATCAATGTGAGCCTCATAGTACTATGGCGATAGGAATCTCTCTGAATCTCTCCTTGAAGATCTCCTAGGTGAGATCTATGACACTAATCTAGAGCCTACCATAATTTGAATCCCACCAAATGGAACCATGTTCCCTCATCTGTGTGATTGCATAATGAGCCTTCACATTGCTCCCATAAGTTAGTAAGGAGAAACAATGCCCCATATCAAGGAACCAGGTCTCAGCCTTGAGTCCTGTACCTTGGCCATCAAACAATGATGGTTTGGATCTCTAAAGTTCCTACATTATTTCAACCTAAGTGAAATCATCATCATCATCCCAACCACAACCCCTCCATTGGTGCCTTCTTTTTCTAGTAGTGTACAAGAAAAGTCCCATTCACACTCCTCCTCTCTATGCTCTGATCAATGGGATTCTCCATGATAAGACCCCTCTTCCTAATTATGGTCTTGTTAGTGCTCCTCAACATAAGGGCCCAACTAAGAAAGAATCTTTTGAAGCATTGGCATCAATTCCCCAATGAGATTCTAATTAGCATTACATTATTCTCCCTCTCCTTCCTACCATTCCTCTTCTTGATGTTCTTCTTGAATATCTCATCAACTACCACCCTAACTAATAGGTATTCATGTGGGAGGCATCACTAAGGGACAATAAGATAAGGTAAAACATAAGGATCATAAGCATAAGAGTTGGAAGCATGAACCAATGAGATATCAAATAATCAAACATGATATAACAATATATAGTAGAAAACAAAACCATAGTGGAAGCATAACACATAGATCCCAATGTTGCAACATGGGCTTTGCTACCAGATGCAATGCCCCACCCAGAGATCCTTGGAACAAGGAAAAATATAAGCCAAGATTTGAAAAAAATTTGAACAAGTATGGAAGCACAAGACAACCATCATACATGGATCATAAAGATCACAACGAAAGACTAACCAAACAACCAAACACCTAAGATCTCTAAGTATCACCACTAACCAAAACATAAACAAGAAAATAGTAGAGACCAACCATGGTCTCACACATGTCAAGGATGAAAAGTAAGCACAATTCAACTACTAAACACCAAGCTAAAAGATAAGAGCTAACTCCTAAAAATTGCCTTAGTCTAAAATCCTAAAGCCCTAAAATTTCCTAGAATCTTTATCTTAGCTCATAGAGGTCTAGAACCTATCTTAAAATAATCATCGCATATATTAAAATATATCTTAAGTATAAGTCAACTTATAATAAATGATATATTTAAATCCCATAGGAAATCTATTTTAAACTAGGAAGGTGTAAAACCTAATAGGGTTTCCAAAACAAACTTCCAAACTTTTCTCAAACAAGACTAGATACTACCTATTTTTTGTGCGAGGCTAACAAATCTCATGTGAGGAAGTACAACATGCCATGTTAGAAACTACCATCCACATGAGAAAGTGCACTAAATGGCGCAATAATGTACTCAGCCCAATAGCCAAGACAGCTAAAACTAGTGTTGGGTTTCACATGAGAAAGTGCCAGAAGCCGTGCAAAGAAACCCAAGACACCACATGAGAAATTAAATTCTCATGCAAGTAACTACAATTTCATGTGAGAATCCAAAATAGCAAGCCAAAAAAAATTAAGGGAAGAAAACAAGAAAATGGATTCCTCCACACTGGGGATTACTAGATCCACATATTGAGGAAAAGACACTCAAACAAATAACTAAAAGGTAGAAGGTAAATTTAACCATCTAACATATAGTGAAGGGAAAATAACTGAAAGCAACATCACAAAGTACAAAAGTAACATTGCAATGAACTGGAATAACCCACTAAGTACATGATTCCTCCCAGCCATAATAATATCATAAGACCATTGTGGGCCCTAGCCATCCCCCATGTGTAACATACCAAACTATTGATTAGATCATCGGTACTAACATATGAGGACATCACTACTAGAATGTGCTACAATATAAGCATAAGGAAATATAACATTCTAAAAGTAAAGCACAAGATAATCCTACAAAATAGATAACATCATCTATCATATGCTAATCATCATAACAAGGAAATGCATCAACATCGTCTAAACATGATATACAAGAATTCCAATGAAAGCATAAATCACCAGAGAGCATACTTCAAAATCTGAAGTATCAAGTGAAAACATCCAAAAATGGTTGCACTAGGACAATAGACCATCTTTGTACACTGGTCCTCACTAGTGGTATAGGTAGCTACACCTCCCAACCATGTGAAACCCATACGTCCACTGCTATTATGCTAATGGAGATAATGATCCAACCACAAACACACATAAAGCATAATGTCCATGGTTAACACTCATGCCAAATAGTATGATGACCAGAACCAAGAACATAAATAATGCATAAACTATTGGTTCTGGTTAGACACTCAATGGGCTACTAAGTAGGCGCTAACATCATGGAGAGTCGCTTGGCATCGACAAGCCTAAGCTAGTATTGGCAGCTATTGTCCCCAATAGAAGGCACACAATCTAGTTTTAATTATTTTAAATTTATTACCACCCAGTATTTTTATTTAGTTATTACTTATATAAAACTTCCTCTACCAATTGGGAAATGGACACCAGGCTGCAAGATAGATGCCCCTCCATATGCTACCCTACCCTACCCATGCTCATCCAATGATGAGAACTCGTAGGCATGCAAATTTCCAACCCAACCTCAATGATCATAACTTCTATAAGTACCATGTATGATTGAGAATCGCAAGTCACTCGACAAATGCATGTGCACGTACTCATGTGTGGTGCACTACCATCACGAAGATCACAACACAAGAACTGGATGAGAACACAATATAGAAAGTCACTCAACTGAAAATAGATTTGGGAGGGTGGATGTGGCACACATCCCTATGTAACATGGTCTAAATGACATCCAAATAGATGATCTAGGTCCATGACCGAACTCATGCCAAGAAAACTAGAGAAAATATGGTGGCATGCAAAACAAGGTAAAAACCCCAAAAATTGGAAAACTTTGAAATTAAAATCCATTTGATATTTTGGTACAAAATTCTCAAAAATCTAATAATATTTGGGTTCAAACACCTTATGCAAAAATGGCTAGCATAACAGTGTGAAACTCCAAACCCCCATCCCAAAAATAGGGAAAATCTTCATACTCAACCAACCAAGTAGAACCAACAAACAAAAATAGAGAGGAACACTAGTTCTCAGCCTCCAAACAAACAACTACCAAAAAAAAACTTGAAATAGAACTAAAAAAAAAAAAATGGGAAAGCCCTACATGATAGCAAAAGGGGCAGAAATTGAAACCCACACAATAAATTAAAACACTCACCAAAACTGCCAAAAATCATGGCAAGGAAAAATCTACCTAAGTTGGATCCAACAAGACTAACCTCACAAAGATCCCACACTCATAGCTCCCACAAAAAATAGAGACATGATCCTCAAGAACAGGATTCTCAAAAAAAACTCTCAAATTTGTATTTTCAAAAAGTGAGAAGTTAGAAAACAAATCTCTTTTTCAATATTCACTTTTTGAGTGAATAGTCTATTGATTAGATTGAAAAGATCATTATTGAGCATAGATTGAAGAATCTAATCAAAGAGGGAGATTTTTGAAGAAGATTATGTGTTTCAATCATTTTTTTTCCACTGATGTCAAACTTGCTATTTGCTGGTAAGACAACTACTTATAAAATTCAAGTACTATCGCTTATTCGATTGATAAAGAGGATTTGATCAAAAGATGTAACAATAGCACCTAGAGGAAAGGTTGAGTTATGATTATGTAATGAAGTACAAGAGTCAGTTAAGACAATGATGACATGATATATTGATAATCTACTTAAGGTTACAAAGTTTTGTTACACTAAGAAAGTTTAGAAAAACAAGTTACACAATGTTTGTCTGCCACGCTTGATCGAGTGGATAGTATGTGCCGAGAAAATTCAATGCAAACTAAGTAAAAATTTAGTTGGAGCTAAGTAAATTCTTATTCTAGTGTATGTTGAGCAGAATCATGGATTCCAAGTAAAGTTTAGTTGATGCCAAGCACCAATAAACTTTAGCTCATGCCAAGTTATTTTGTAGTGGATGTTGAGCAACACAGTATGTGTTGAGCATCAGAAGTTAGATAATGCCAAGCTACTACATTATTTAAAAGATCATGGATTTGATGAATTTGAGCTGACAAGTTTGTTTTCTTGGATTGTGTGAACCAAGTGATAGATAAGGTTGATGAGATGGTGGCACAAAATTCAAGGTAAACCATTTTTAGAAAAATTCAAAGTGAATTTTAGGAGAATTTTCTAGAAGAGATATGAGATATGGGGTAGATACATTGTATCCTACCTAATCCATCCAAACCCTAAGTTTGATGATGGAGAATGAGTGAAAAAATATCTTAATTTCCTATTTAGAGGAATGGTTGTTCATGAAGTAAGGTTTTCATATGTGAGAACCTAAGGAAGACAAGGAGTCAAGAGTTATGCTCCATCAAGTTACCTAAGAGAAGAGTCTGCAATGACATGTTAAGAAAAAAGGCTTAAGGAGATGAATTCTTGAAAGGTGTACAAGCTTTTAGAGCTAAAAAGTATGAAGGCCAAGAAAAATTGAGGACTTAATAGTGATCTGTAATCTATAAATTAAGTTGTAAGTTGTATTAGATCAAAGCCTTACTGTTACTCTCTAACAATTGTATCAGTCTAGGGTAAATCCTTTTGATTAAGGTTGACCTAACAATCATTTGTAAATCCTTTAACCAATTGACATTCCAAGTGAATGGTAAAAAGTCCTCTAAAAAGGCTCACTCCTAACAGGGTGATTGAAATCCTTTAACAGGATCACATTTAATAGTGTGTATTGTAACCTTTTAATAGGGTTGGCCTTTCACAGGGCATCCTTTTAACAAAGTTGGCCTTTCACAGGGCATCACTTCAAAAGAGTGAAAAGAGTAGCATGTTACTAGTGGTTTTTCCAAAATTGGGTTTCCATGTAAATCATTGTGTTAAGTGTGTTGATGAATCTATTGTGTTTCATGCTTTACATTTCTACAAGTTGATTTGATAGTAACCTACAAGTTTTTAGTGATTACATAATCTTATTGATACATGCATGAGTATAAATATTTTATGAGTTCACTAATATTTGAAATATTTTATTTATACATCTAGACCTTGGATAATTGATTCACCCCCCCCAAGTTATTCTGAAGTATTCCAACAATTGGTATCAAAGCCATCTACTTAAGAGGACTAGTTTAAAGGTACTAGAAGCACAAAGATCAAGATGTCAAAAAGAGAAGTAATCAAGCTCAACAAAGATAACTTTACTAAATGGAAAAGTTTGATGAAGCTACACCTTGGAGGAGTTGGAGATCATGCACAATCTACCATTTTAGTAGAGCATGTTGATCCTGTTGGTGCCCCTATTATTGAGGATATGAAGAAAAATAAAGAACACAACTAGGAAATGTTGGAGATTTACTTTGCCCTAAGTTATTCCAAATTTGATTATATCAAAGTTCTTGACAGTGGAAAGAAAATGTGGGATTCCCTAACCACTATCTATGGAGGAGATGCAAATGTCCTAATAGCCAAAGCTGAAAGTCTCAGAGGTAAGTTTGATGATATGAGAATTGAAGGTGAGAATATTGCTCAATATGTTTAAAGGATAAAAGAAGTTGTTAATGTAATAAGAGGAGCTACTGACAAATTAGATGATGACACTATGCTGAGTAAAGTTTTAAGAACATTGTTGCCTATTTATGCTATTAGAATTTATGCAATTCAAGAATTGAGATGTATTCCAGGGAATAAACTATCACTTGAAGGACTGGTAGGTAAACGCACTACTTTTGAGCTATCTAACTTTGACAATTATAAACCTAAAAAGATTGAATCTACTTTCAAAGCTAAGGTATCATTAAAGGAACCTGATGAGAAGAAGAAAAAGAAAAAGAAGTATGTGTCTAGTGACAGTGATATAGAGGAGGAGGATGTTGAACAACTTGAAGCACTACTGACAAGAAGATTCCACGAAGGTAAAGGCAAGTTCAAAGGTAAGTTACCCATCATTTGTTTCAATTGTAATAATGTTAGTCATATTGTTGCTAGATGTCTAGAGAAGCAGAACTACAGAGGTGGTGACAAGTACAACAGTAGAAGAGATGAAGACAACAAGGATTAAAAAGAAAAAGGCAAGAAGTCTTGCTATATTTTTGAAGAGGAAACAAAAGATGATTCTAATGAACATGATAATGAGGTGGTGTATGTTGCAATGAAGGATGAATCTGATGAAGATGAGGCAACTACACTTATGACTTGTGTGAACAAGAATGATAGATGGATCATTGACAGTGGATGTTCACATCACATGATTGGAGACAAAATTAAGTTCATTGCCCATAATTGTTATGATGGAAACAGTGTAAGATTTGGTAATGATGTACCATGTTTGATAAATGGAAAAGGTTCTATCAAACTCACAAATAAGATTTTATGTGACAATGCTTATTATGTTTAAAGAATTAACTATAATTTGTTAAGTATATCACAACTGAATAATTTGGGATGTAAGGTTGAGTTTGAAAATAAGATTGCTAAGATATATGATGCAAATGGGAAACTGACTGGAAAGGGTGATCAAACTAGAAGTAATCTATTTTATCTTGATATAGAGATTCTACTTATCTTGTTGTAAAATTTGATGATGTATGACTATGGTACAAGAGGTTATGTCATGTTAACTTTGATAACTTGGTTAGTATCAGTAACATAAAGAAAGTTAGAGGTTTGCATAAGTTGAAGAAGCCTAATAATGTAATGTGCAAACAATGTCAGTTAGGAAAAATGACAAAATCAAGTTTTAAGAGTAAAAACTATACCTCTAAAGGAATACTAGAGATTGTTCATACTAACTTGTGTGGACCAATTGATGTGCAAAGCTACAAAGGAGATAAGTACATTATGCTACTTGTTGATAATTATTCTAGAATGATGACAGTTATGTTTCTAAAACAGAAATCTTATGCTTTTCAAATATTTAAGTGGTACTTAGCAAGAGTTAAGAAGGAAACAGGTAAAAATATAAAATGTTTGAGATCTAACAGAGGAGGAGAATTCACATCAAATGAGTTTGAGATATTTTGTAATGATAGAGGAATAAAAAGATAGACATCTGCCCCTAGAACACCTCCACAAAATGGAATAGCTGAAAGGAGGAACATATCCATAATTGACTGTGCTAGAACACTCATGATAAAGAAGAATGTTGTGTTGAAATACTTGAGAGAAGTTGTAAGTATGGCTATCTATACCTTGAACCATGTGCAAATCAAGAAAGGTACTCATTCAACACCTTTTGAACTATGGTATAATTATAATGTAAAATACTTTAATGTATTTGGAAGTAAATGTTACATTCTTAAAGATGTTAGGAATGGTAAACTTGATGCAAAAAGTGAAGAAGGTATATTCGTAGGATACTCAAATAGAAGTCAAGATTATACGTGTTTAAATATTGACACTAACAAAATTGTGGAAAGTGCAAATGTGAACTTTGATGAATATATAGAAGTTTATGAGGCTGAACCTATGAAAGAACTAGAAGAATACAAATCATTTGTATACTTTTATGAAGGTATGCCTACTAAAGAATATGCTATTAATCAAGCCAAAAATCAACAACAAGTTTCAATGACTACCGAGTCACACCCTATGAATGTGGAGTTGCATTTAGGAATCGAGCTACATTCAGATGTTGAGTTACAAAATGAAGTGGATGCACAATCTGATTTTGAGATTAGTATGCATGAAAGAGATACTGAGCTACCTAAAAGAGATGTACACAATGATTTTGAATTTGAAAGACAAAATGAAGAAACAAGAGCTGAGCCAAGATTTTCTAAATATGTCAAAAGACATCATCGTGCTGCTCAAATCATTGGAGATAAAGATGCTAGACCAATGACAAGAAAAAGATTGAGAAGTGATACATGTTTTTTGAGCATAAAGGAACCAAAATCAATGAGAGATGCATTAGAAGGTGTTGACTATAGTGAAGCCATGGAAGAAGAGATTGAACAAATAGAGAAGAACAAAATATGGAGTCTAGTTCCTAGACCAGAAGACAAAAATGTGATTGGTACCAAGTGGGTATTTTAAAACAAGATAGATGAAAATGGTAAGTCACAAGGAACAAAGCAAGATTATTTTGCAAGGGATATGCATAAGAGGAATGAATTAACTATGGAGAGACATTTTTTTTTGTTTCTAGATTGGAAGGAGTAAGAACTATTCTTGCTTATTTTGCATACAAAGGTTTCAAAGTCTATCAAATGGATGTTAAATCTATATTTTTGAATGGTATATTGGAGGAATAAGTTTACATAGAATAGCCAAAAGGTTTTTTTGATGTTAATAATAAAAATATGGTATGTAGACTACACAAAGCTCTATATGGTTTGAAGCGAGCACCAAGAGCATGGTATGAGAGACTTCATAATTATCTTGTGAAGATTGGATTTGAAAGGATTGATGGTAACACCAATTTGTTTATGAAAATCGAGAAAAGGAAAAGGTATTTTTTTATCTAAAATATTTGTTGATGATATTATATTTGGAGGTCAAGATGCTTTATGTAAGGATTTTGCAAATCACATGAAGCAAGAATTTGAAATGTTTATGTTTGGAGAGATCAAGTTCTTTGTGGGTTTACAAGTATATCAGATAAAATTGGTATATACATCACACAGTCAAAGTATGTCAAGGAAATATTGAAAACTTTTGGATTAGAGGATTCCAAACCAGTAAATACATCTGTGGTGATAGGACATAAGTTGTCAAAGAATGATGATTCAGCTATGGTGAATCAAACATTGTACAGGTCTATGTTTGACAAATTGCAATATGTAGTACATAGCAGACCTGATATTAAATTATCTATAGGTATAGTTGCAAGGTTCTTTGCTAATCCTAGGGAGAATCATTTAATGATTGTAAAGAGAATAATGAGATATCTAAAAGGAGTAGTAGAGTTTGGTCTATACTATAAGAAGAATGAAAAATTTGAATTGAGAGCCTACACTGATGTTGATTGGGATGGAAACATTAATGATAGAAAGAGCACCAGTGAAGGAGCATTTTTCTTAGGAAAGAGACTAGTTACATGGACTAGCAAGAAACAAAACTACACTTCACAATATACTACTCAAGCTGAATATGTTGTTTCTATTGTAAATTGTACAAATATTGTATGGATCAAATAGCTACTCAAAGAAATCAAAGAAGAGATCATAGAACCAATGATACTTTATTGTGATAATACAAGTGTTAAATATATCAAAGAATTTAATGATGCACACAAAGACTAAGCACATTGCAATCAAGTATCAGTACTTGAGAGAGTTAGTTCAAGATAAAGAGGTGAAGATGGAATATGTTAACACAAAGAAACAAATTGCTGATATCTTCACAAAAACATTACCTAAGAATGTTCATGAGTATCTAAAAGGTAAACTAGAGGTGATACCCCTATCAAAGGCTATCTAAGTAATAAGAGGAGTGCCCTACATCAAACAAGCTAGTGTTCATATGTTACACATTGATGCAGAGGATCTTACTTTAGGAGTTTTTTAAAGTAATAAAAGAGTTGAAACTTCAAATCAATCACAACTAAGGTGACAAAGGGAGAAATTGAAGAAATTGAAAAGTTTTATCTGTCATGTTAAAGATGACAAGTCTTTGGCATTTTTTTCAAAGAGGGAGATAATCTATAGATCAAGACAGAGATAAAAGAGAGAAATATCAAGACATAATTGCCAGGAGAGAGGAAGATTATATCAAAAGATTATTATCAAAGAGGAAGAGTTTACTAATCCTAAGAGGGAGATAATTGTTAAAGGAGACAGTTGTTGATCAAAAGAGAAAAGAAAGAGAGATCCTAAACATCTACCTAGTTAGAGGGAGATATAGTAAGAGGGAGTTATAAGAAGGAATTTTGTAACCTAGTAAGAAGATGATAGTTGCTAATAGAGGGAGAGATTTCAATACAAGTTTTCTTTTTGGTATTGTCTTACTGTTTTAACCTAGTCAGTTTAGTTAAACAAGGTGTTTATCATTTGGCTGATTTGGTTGACCAGTTTGGTTTGCCATCAATGCCAAAGAGGGAGATTGTTAAGATTAGATTGAAAAGATCATTGTTGAGATTATTGAAACTAGATTGAAAGAGGGAGATTCTTGAAGAAGATTGTGTTTAAACCATTGTTTTGTCACTGATGTCAAACCTGATATTTTTTGACAAAACACCTACTTATAAGATTCAAGTATTATCACTTATTTGATTGATTAAGAAGATTTTATCAAAAGATGTAACAATGGCACCTAGAGGAAAGGTTGAGTTATGATTATGTAATGAAGTACAAGAATCAGTCAAGATAGTGACAACATGAAGCATTGATAATCAGCTTAAATTTACAAAGGTTGGTTACACTAAGAAAGTTTATAAGAACAAGTTACACAAAGTTTTTCTATCAAGCTTGACTGAGTGGATAGTAGGTGTCAAGAAAAGTTAGTACAAGTCGAGCAGAAAAATCAATTAGAGTCGAGTAAAAGTTCAATCTAGTGTATGCCAAGAAGAACAATCGATGCCGAGTAAAGTTTAGTTGATCTGAGCACCAATAAACTATAGTTTGTGCCAAGTAATTGCAAACTGGATGTTGAGCAATATAGTATGTGATGAGCGCCAGAAGCCTAATAATGTCAAGTTGCTTTATTATTTAAAAGATCATGGATTCAATGAATTCGAGCTGACAAGTTTATTTTCTTAGATTGTGTGAACCACATGGAAGATAATGTTGACGAGCTCATCGCACATAATTCAAGGTAAATTATTTTTAGGTGAATTCAAAATAGATTATAGGAGAATTTTCTAGAAGAGATATGATATATGTGGTAGATAAATTGTATCCTACCTAATCCATCCAAACCCTAAATCGGAATGGTTGGTCATGAAGCAAGGTTGTCATGTGTGAGAACCTAAGGGAGACAAGAAGTCAAGGGTTTTGTTTCATCAAGTGACCTAATAGAAGAGTTTGCAATGGCATGTTAAGAAAGAAAGCTTAAAGAGATGAATGCTTGAAGGATGAATTGTTGGAATTCTTTAGAATAACTGAGAGGGGGGGTAAATTAGTTATTCAAGGTCCAAATGTCTAATTAAAACTTTTCTTATCTCAATGAACCCATAAAACATTAATATTCATGCATACATACAAATGAATATGTAAATACTTAAAACTTGATTGTAGAAATGTAAAGTATGAAACACAACACATTCATCAGCACACTTGACACAATGATTTAACATGGAAACCCAATTTGGGAAAAAGCCACCAATAACATGCTACTCATTTTCACTCTTTTGAAGTGATACCCTGTGAAAGGCCAACCCTATTAAAGGTTACAATACACACTTTTAAATGTGACCTAGTTAAGGGATTTCAATCACCCTATTAAAAGTGAGCCTTGTTAGAGGACTTTAGGCCATTTAGTTGGAATGCCACTCTGCTAAAGGATTTTTCAATGACTGTTAAGTCAACCTTAATCCAAAGGATTTACCCTAGACTAATACAATTCTTAGAGAGTAACAGTAGATCTTTGATCTAATACAACTTACAACTTCACTTGTAGATTACAAATATCTGTTTAGTCCTCAATTTTGCTTGGCTTCATTCTTTGTAGCTCTGATAGCTTGTTCACCCTTCAAGAATTCATCTCCTTAAGCCTTCTTTCTTAGTACACCATTGTAGACACTTCTCTTGGGTCACTTGATGAAGCAAACCCCTTAATTCCTTCTCCTTCTTAGGTTCTCAAACATGACACCAATCTATCTTACTCTTTTTCTTTATGACCATACATTCCTATATATAGGAAATTAGAATATTTTCTTGATCATTATCCATCATCTAAATTAGGGTTTTGGATGGATTAGGTAGGATACAATGTATCTACCCCATATCTTGTATCTCTTCTAGAAACTTCTTCCTAGAATCCATTTGAATTTGCCTCCAAACTGGTTTACATAAAATTTTGTGCCACCAACTCATCAATCTTATCCTCCTCCTGATTCACAAGTTCCAAGAAAACAAACTTGTTGGGTTTTATTTGGAAAATCTTTGATCTTTTTCATAATGTAGCATCTCAGTATTATCAATCTTCTGATGCTCAACACATACTACATTGCTTAGCATCACTCGATAGCAACTAAAGTTTACTAATGCTCAAAACCAACTAAAATTCACTCGACATCTACTGTCTTGCTCAACATCCATTAGAATTTTCTTTCACTTGGCTCTAACTGACTTTCTGCTTGGCTTGTACTAATTTTGCTTGGTACCTACTATCCACTTGGTCAAGCTTGGCAGACAAAATTTTTTTAACTTGTTCTTCTAAACTAAGTCTAGCCATCCATTTTGTAACCTTAAGTAGATCATTAATACATCATGTTATCATTGTCTTAACTGATCTTTGTACTTCATTACATAATCATAACTCAACCTTTCCTCTAGGTTCTTTGTTACATCTTGTTGATCTAATCCTCCTCATCAATCAACTAAGTGATAGTACTTGAAATATATAAGAAATTGTCTTACTAGCAAATAGTAGGTTTGACATCAGTGAGAAAACAATGATTGAAACACATAGCAATCTCCCTCATAACAATCTTTCTAATCAATGATCTTTTCAATCAGATTTCAACATGAACAAGCTATCAGAGCTACAAGGTATGAAGGCCAAGCAGAATTGAGGACTAAATAGTGATCTATAATCTGCAAATGAAGTTGTAAGTTGTATCAGATCAAAGTCTTACTGTTACTCTGTAAAAATTGTATTAGTCTAGGGTAAATCTTTTGGATTAATGTTGACCTAACAGTCATTTGTAAATTCTTTAACTGGGTGACATTCCAAGTGAATGGTCTAAAGTTCTCTAATAAGGCTCACTCCTACCAAGGAGATTAAAATCCTTTAACAAGGTCACATTTAACAGTGTGTATTGTAACCTTTAACAGGGTTGGCCTTTCATAGGGTATCACTTCAAAAGAGTGAAAAGAGTAGCATGTTACTGGTGGTTTTTCCCAAATTGGGTTTCCACATAAATCATTGTGTCAAGTGTGTTGATGAATCTGCTGTGTTTCATGTTTTACATTTATGCAAGTTGATTTGACAGTAACCTACAAGTTTATGGTGATTGCATAATCTTATGGATGCATGCATGAGTATAAATGTTTTATGGGTTCACTAATCTGTGAAAAGTTTTATTTATACATCCAGACCTTGGATAATTGATTCACCCCCCTCTCAGTTATTCTAAATTATTCCAACATAGTTGATTAGGGCACATAGCAAGTTAGACTTGCTAGACTCTAAATTGACCCAAATGAATAAAAGTTATTCCTCATAATGGGAATTCTCCTAAGGAAAAGTTTCGATAAATTAAATTCAATAAGACTTAAAACCTGAAAACCCAAAATTATAGAAATTAACTTAACAACTTTTGCAATAGTGTGAACCTCTGCTGGTCTAATCACATAATGCAAATGAGTTCAGATTTAGTAATCTCCAATTTTTTTAAATTAAATAATTTAAAATAAGGATACATTGACCATATAGGGACATCATTGGTAAAATGAATAGCTAAATCACTAACTCCATAGGCCACCATTAAGAACATAAATCTTGCACACTAAAACACATGATCAAGTGCAATTTCATATAATATCATAGCTAAAGCAATAATGCATTAAATACCTAATTAACCCATTTACATAACTCATATTTTCATATAACATACTAAAACAAGAATGAAGTAAATCACCATAGAATAAGATTGATCACATAACATAATCAAAAAGTATTTCCAAATACTAGATAATCAGATATCATCATAGACCTACTGTCATCTCAAAATGGCATCAACATGCAAATATGATAAACTAAACAGTATAGAAGTAAAGCATCTATGATACTAAATCCAAGTATAACATCTAACCTTAGGTCATTTCAAATTACATATAAAATGAGTATCAAGTATCTCTCAAATTAAAATATAGACAAGGTACAAACTACAAATACGAGAGGCACTACACTCCATCTACAGTGGCAAGCATCAATTGTATCAAATTGAAATTGGAACTACTCTTTCAAGACTGCCAAGAAGAAGATGATAGATTCTAGAAGTTGGAAGAAGCTAATCAGTGGCTTCAATTAGAGAATGTGAATCTTTGAAGGCTTCTAGAAGAGACCAATAGAGAGAAGCAAAGCTTGCATGAGATGTTCCAAAGAGAGCATATTGGAGGAAGTCATCTTTGTTCAGAGAGTGTTGGCATGTGTGCATTAAGCCCATGATCAGAAGGAACTTCTTCATACTCTCCGCTCACCCCACCTAGGAGTATGGATGCATCATCAGCTATGAAGTCCTTACCCAAGCAAGGATTCCCTTGTGGTTATGGCAAGTGGACTAATTATGGATCAATGAGAATGCAAGACACTATGCTTTTGGTGAACATATGGAGTACTTGAGATGGTTTCAAGCTCCTACCAACCAAGGTGGTTGGGTAGAGGTATCTTCTACATTAGAATAGAAGTAGGAATCTAAACACCACTCTATTGGGAGCTTTGAAAAGCACACTAAGGGCATCAGTAAAAAACTAATGGCTAAAATGGGATATAGTGGCAAAATCCTAGGTATCCATTAGCAAGGCATGACCCATCCTATTGAGGCAAAGCAGAGACCTTGAAAGCAAGGATTGGGATATGGAGGAAACAAGAAGAACTTTGAGGCCTTGTTGAAGGTAAATTCTCTGGACAATGCTAAGGGTGTTGAAGCTAAGTCTTCAATGAAGAAGAAGGTCAAGATACATGAAAGGATCCAAAACTTCTACAACCATTTTCAAATAAGTGGTCACTAGAGAGAGAAGTATCAAAAGCTACACCCAGAATTCTAAGGCTCTCCTAGGTTCATTGTAGAATCTAGTCAGCTCAAAGTTGACAAGCTAGGAGTCAAGGTGGTACCTGACACCACCATGCAAGAGACTAGGGCACAAGTAGTGCCAATAGTTTCCACCACCCCTAAGGTAGTTCAAATGGAAGCACAATAGAGCAGTGAGAAACCCAAGAAAGGAGGTTCCTTTGAACAACTTCGTAAGAGTTGGGAACAATTTTCAGCTAACTAGCAATATCAAATTTGTGTGTATTACCTTTTTAGAGTAGGGTAATTATTGATAGTAAGCTAGTGCGTTTATCAGTATATGACTCTAAAGGAATTTGTTTGTAATAAATTTTTATAATCCTATGGTTGAGATGTTTGTATGGCTACAAAAAGCCATATCTTGTATAATCCAAAAAGGAGAATACTTTGAACTTCTTATTACAGACTTTGTTTGGTGCGAGGCTTTCCAGAAGAAGCACCCATTATAGCTAGTGTGATGCAGAGTTGTAGAGAACAACTAGCTAATGCCTTTAATTTCTCCGCTTTATGACTCAGATAAAAATGGTTAGTTGATATCGATGTTCCTATAGGACTTTTTCATGACCTTGGTGCATATGAAAATATTTGGAGCTTTCTAGTGATGCCTTTAGTCAACCATTCTAAAGTATAAGGGTGAAGGAATGTTTCAAGTTGAGGCTTTGTTACCATCGCTCGCACAGTTTGCAAGAAAGAAGGAGCACCAAAAGTGACTAGGCTAGAATGCAGATGTGAACAACCATCGTAAGAAGCAATGAGTGACAAGTTTACCATGCTTAGTTTTTCTTCTTTCTTTATGGTTTTTCAAGTTTTGTTTGAACTAAATCCCTCCTCTTTAGAAGCCCTAGTGTGGCCAAAGTACAAGTCCTTTTGAGGAATAATATGACATTGAATGCTTTCATGATATTGTCAAAATGTAAAACACTAAGAAGGCAGAATGGATAGCATCAAGGCATAGCTAAATTGGACCAAGACCACAGTTTGATTCAATCGTCAAAGGTGAAGTAAGTGGTAACATTGTACTGAAGCTTCAAAGGTGGCAACAGATTTGAGATCTACAACAAGATAGATAAAGGTTCTATTACATATGCTTTTAGAGGACCAAAAGCATTTTTAGTGGGGAGGTTTGATCCAAGTGGATCTATCACTAAAATTTATCACTAAAATTTAAGCATTCTAAAATCTCTTGGAAGTAGGGCAAAATTGAAGAATTTGTTAAATCAAACCTAATGGAACTTAAATGGGCTTGAAAGGAGTTCGTATGCTCAGGTTATGGTCAGTCAAAGTTTTGGTCAAACCTCATATAGAGGCCATCAAAAAGGAAAAAATATGATCATCTCAAAAGTTATCAGCAATGGGTTTCAAATTAAATATCTTGTCAAGAGCTTTCCAACGACGTTCATTTCATCAAAAATGGAGATAGGATGTGAAAGTTATGGAAAATCCAAGTTGAGGTGAAAAGCATTATTTTGATGATGTTAGCATGATGTCATCATGCTGACATGGCAAAAAGTGACATGGCCCATTCCACCAATCACATTTGGGCATGTGGCATGTTCATAACATAAAAACCAATGTAGCTTTGACATGTGGCACTCTCATAGTCAAATGATAAGATGCCATGTGTCACCAGAAAATCATGTCAAATGGAACATGGGTCATTTTATGGCAAAAAAAAATTAAGAGATTCGAACCTCTAACCCTTACCTTGGAATCTATCAAGAGAATTGCTACACCACTTATGGTGCTTGGCTAAGTTTAGAATCCATTCAATTAAGACAATTTGTTGATGAATGGTTGGTGGGGGTCGAACCTGTGACCTCCATCTAGCTAAGAGAAATGTCAACTGCTACACCATGCATGGTAGTTACCATTTTAGTGGGTGGTGTATTATTTAAACAATGGTTAGTCGAGTTTGATTAACAACCAAGCTAAAAAGAGGGAACAAACAATTTTTCATGGATGGTTACGAATTGAGCATCAAAAAGGAAGTTATGAACGAAAAATTTATATACCAAGATAGGATTATTTTGTTGTTATAATTTTTAATCCTATTATGGAAATTTTTTATGTATAAAATGGGCCTTATGGCTTTTGTAAAGGCATTCAGAGAGAGGATCTAAAGGTGATCCAAGAGGCCCAAGGTTTCTAGAAAAAGAAGTATTATATTTCTTGTAAAGAATTATTAGGAGAAGAATTCTTGTAGCAAAAATAAGGAGAATGTGATGTAATGATGCTTTTTCTCTGTAGTAAAGCCTTTTTTAGGCAAAGTCTTTTTCGCTCTTTAGAAACCAATCTTGCACCCTTGAGAGCTTGTATGCAAGTTGGTTCAAGTAAGGATTGTATGAGGACTTTGTGGATGGACTACTAAATTATGTAAATCAACTTTGGGAGCATCAATAATACATCGATTACTCAGTTGAGCTAGACCCAGAGAAGTACTCCACTTAGATCGGATGAACTTCGTAATGAAATTGGTTCTCTTATCCCTCTTTTCTCTATCTCTGGTGATATAACTCTCTCTTTCTATTGATCATGTTATTTTAATATTTAATGTATTTTGAGTTATACATTAGATATTAAGTATTTGTACACCTTTATGCAATTTCACTTAGCATATAATTGTCTAGATCCTAATTCAGATTAATGACCCCCTTTGACCCATTTCATCTCAATAGGTGTACCTATGGGTTCTAGGACCCCTAGGGACATATGGTAATCCATCTTAAGGGTCAAATGGGTTTTTTGGTTAACCTACAACCCCCTTCAATGTATTTCAACATGACATGTGTCCCTAGGGGTCCTAAGACACCTAGGGACATATGATAATCGATTATATGGGTTGAATGGGGTCATAGGTCATATTATAATTGATAATATGGGTTGAATATGGTTGTAAGATAACCTATGACCCTATTTGACACATTTCATCATGACATAGGGACATATTGTAATCCATATTAAGGTTTGAAGAGGGTTGTAGGCTAACCTACGACCCCCTTCGACACATTTCATTACGACATGTGTCCCTATGGGTCTGAGGAGCCCTAGGGACATATGGTAATTGATCATATGGATCAAATGGGGTACTAGGCTAACCTATAACCCCCTTCAAGTCATTTCATCATGACATGTCTACCTAGTGGTCCTAGGACCCCTTACAAACATATGGTAATTGATAATATGGAATGAAGGAGGTCGTAGGTCAACCCATCTCATCATGACATGTGTCCATAGGGGTCCTAAGGCCCCTAGGGATATATCCTAATCCATCTTAAGGGTTGAAGGGGGTCATAGCCTAATCTAAAACCCCCCATCCATCCATTTAATTACAACATATGTCCCTAGGGCTCCTAAGACCCTTAGGGACATATGGTAATCAATCATATGAGCTGAATGGTGTAGTAGCCACCCATTTAATTGTGACATGTGTCCCTAGGGCTCCTAGGACCCTTAGGGACATATGGAAATCAATCATATGAGCTGAATGGGGTAGTAGGCCAACTTACGATTCCCTTCGACTAATTTCATTGCGATATGTGTCCCTAGGGGTCCTAGGACCCTTAGGGACATATCATAATCCATCTTAAGGGTCAAAGGGGGTCATAGGCTAATTTATGACCCCCTTCAGCCCATTTTATGACATGTGTCCCTAGGGGTCATAAAAATCCTAAGGACATATGGTAATTGATCATATGGGTCAAATGGATTTGTAGGCTAACCTACAACCCCCATTGACCCATTTTATCACAACATGTGTCCCTAGGGGTCCTAGGACCCCTAAGGACATTGGTAATTAATCATATGGGTCGAATGGGGTTTTAGGCTAGCCTACAACCCCCTCTAACCCATTTCATCATGATATGTGTTCTTAGGGGTCCTAGGACCCCTAGCCACATATGAAAATTGATCATATGGGTCAAAAGGGGTCATAAGCTAACCTACAACCCCCTTCGATCTATTTCATCATGACATGTGTTTGTAGGGGTCCTAGGACCCCTACAAATATATCTAATCCATTTCAAGGGTTGAAGGGGGTCATACGCTAATCTACGACCCCCTTCAACTCATTTCATCATGACATGTGTCCCTAGGAGTCCTAGGACCCTTATGGACATGGTAATCAATCATATGGGTTGAATGGGGTTGTAAGATAACCTATGACCCCATTCAACCCATTTCATCACAACATGTGTCCCTAGGGGTCCTAGGACCCCTAGGGACATATTGCAATTGATCATATGGAATGAATGGGATCATTAGCTAACCTACAATCCCCTTTGACCCATTTCATCATGACATGTGTACCGATGGGTCCTAAGGCCCCTAGTGACATATAGTAATTAATTATATGGGTCAAATGGGGTTGTAGGCTAACCTATGACCCCCTTCAACCCATTCCATTGCAACATGTGTCCCTAGAGATCCTAGGGCATCTAGGGACATGTTGTAATCTAGCTTAAGGATTGAATGGGGTCATAGGCTAACTTACGACCCCTTTTGACCCATTTCATCACAACATGTGTCCATAGGGGTCCTAGGATCCCTAGGGACATATGGTAATTTATCATATGCGTCGAATGGGGTTGTAGGCTAACCTACAACCCCCTTTAACCTATTTCATTGTGACATGTCTCCCTAGGGGTCCTAGGACCCCTAGGGACATATCATAATCCATCTTAAGGGTCAAATGGGTTCATAGGCTAACCTACAACTTCCTTCAATGCATTTCATCATAACATGTGTCCCTAAGGGCCCTAGGACCCATAAAGACATATGTTAATTGATCATATGGGTCGAATGGGGTTGTAGGCTAACCTATGACCCCCTTCGACCCATTTCATCACAATATGTGTCCCTAGGGTTCCTCAGACCCATGGGGAAATATCATAATTTATCTTAAGGGTTGAAGGGGGTCGTAGGCTAATCTATGATCCCCTTTGACCATTTCATCATGACATGTATCCCTAGGGGTTCTAGGACCCCTAAGGACATATGATAATTGATCATATGGCTCAAATGGCATTGTAGGCTAACCTATAACAACTTTTGTCCCATTTCATCATGACATGTATCCCTAGACATATCATAATCCATCTTATGGGTTGAAGGGGGTTGTAGGATAACCTACCTCCCCCTTCAATCCACTTCATCACAACATGTGTCCATAGGGATCCTAGGACCCCTAGGGACATATCATAGTCCAATTTAAGGGTTAAAAGGGGTCGTAGGCTAGTCTACAACCCCCTTTAATGCATTTCATTATGACATGTGTCCCTAGGGTTCCTAGGACCCCTAGGGACATATGGTAATCTATCATATGGGTTGAATCTTTGACCCATTTCATCATGACATGTTTCCCTAGGGGTCTTAGGACCCCTAGAAACTTATTATAATCCATCTTAATGGTTGAAGGGGGTTGTAGGATAACCTACGACCCCCTTTGACGCATTTCATCATGACTTTTATCCCTAGGGGTTCTAAGTAATCAACCATATGGGTCAAATGGGGTCATAGGCTAACCTACAACCCCCTTCGACCCATTTCATCATGATAGGGACTTATCATAATCTATCTTAAGGGTTGAAGGGGGTCATAAGCTAACTTATGACCCCCTTCGATACATTTCATCATGACATTTATCCCTAGGGACATATGGTAATTGATCAAGTGGATTGAATGGGGTTGTAGACTAACCTATGACCCCCTTCAACCCATTTCATCATGACATGTGTCCCTAGACATATGGTAATTGATCATATGGGTCAAATTGGATCATAGGCTAACCTACAATCCTCTACGAGCCATTTCATCATGACATGTGTACTTAGGGGTCCTTGGACCCCTATAGACATATGGTAATTAATCATATGGGTTGAAGGGGGTCATAGGCTAACTTACAACCCATTTCATTGTGACATGTGTCCCTAGGCATAACATTATCCATGTTAAGGGTCAAAGGGGGTTGTAGGCTCATCTACAACCCCCATCGATGCTTCTAATCATGACATGTGTCGTTAGGGGTTCTAGGACCCTTAGGGACATATGGTAATTGATCATATGAGTTGAATGGGGTTGTAGGCTAACCTACAACCCCCTTCAACCTGTTTCATCATGATATTTGTCCTTAGGGGTCTTAAGACTCCTAGGGGACATATCGTAATCCATCTTAAGGGGTGAAGGGGGTCGTAGGCTAATCTATGACTCCCTTTGACCCATTTCATCATGAAATGTTTCCCTAGGGGACCTAAGACCCCTAGGGACATATGGTAGTTGATTATATGGGTTGAATGGGGTCGTAGGCTCATCTACAACCCATTTTATCATAACATGTGTCCCTAGGGGTCCTCAAACCCCTAGGGACATATGGTAGTCAATCATATGGGTTGAATGGGGTCGTAGGTTAACTTACGATGCCCTTTGACCTATTTCATTGTGACATGTATCATAATCAATCATATGGATCGAAGGTGGTTGTAAGGTAACCTACAAGCCCTTCAACCCATTTCAATTTGACATGTGTCCCTAGGGGTCCTAAGACCCCTAGTGATATATCATAATCCATCTCAAGTGTTGAAGGGGGTTGTAAGTCCCTTTGACACATTTCATCATGACATGTGTTCCTAGGGTTCTGAGGACCCCTAGGGACATATGGTAATTGGTCATATGTGTTGAATTGGGTCATAGGTTAACCTATGATCCCCTATGACCCATTTCATAATGACATTTTTCCCTAGGGGTTGTAGGACCCCTAGGGACATATGGTAATCGGTCATACGAGTCGAAGGGGGTTGTAGGTTAGCCTACAACCCCTTGATCTATTTCATCATGGCATGTATCCTTAGGGATTGTAGGAGCCCTAGGGACATATGGTAATTGATCATATGGGATGAATGGGGTTGTAGGCTAACCCATGACCCCCTTCAACCCATTTCATCACAACATGTGTCCTTAGGGATATGGTAATCAATCTTAAGGGTCGAAGAGGGTTGTAGGTTAGCCTATGACCCCCTTCAACCCATTTCATCATGACATGTGTCCCTAGGGATCCTAGGAACCCTAGGGATATATCTTAATTGATCATATTGTAACTTAATAGACTATATAATATTATGTAATTATTTATAATACTATGTTATAATATGTATTATAGTATTCTATACCATCTATAATATTTTATATATATATATATATATATATATATATATATATATATATATATATATATATATATATATATATATATATATATTATTACATATACTACTATAATAATATATAGTAATATGATCCTAATATACTATCTAATCATATTTAATATTATAATAATAAAATTTATTATATAATATATAATAATAAAATAAATAATACTAATATTCAAATATCATTATATCTTAAATGTAAAAATATATTTAAATATGTTTGTAAGCCTTTCAGCTTTAAATGTATAATTAGTTCCCACTATCTCAAATTTAAAATTTTGTGTTTTATTGCCACATTTCGGGTAGATAAGGCTTGGTATTTGATAAGTAGGATATAATTTCCACAGCAAGTCAAATTTATAAGTAGGTTTGGTATTTACCAAACCTCTTTGGTCGACTCAAAAAATGTGTTTGAGATATGTTTCACTAACATTCATATTTTGACTGGTCATCTGACAATATTTTTTTCATCCAAATTCAATGAAATGAAAAGGGTTTTTTTAGAACATCCTCAAGATTCCATTTATATAATTATTGTTAAATTATGATTATGATAAGTATTTATTAATTAATTTCTAATGAAGATGTCTGTCAACTGTTGATTAAGATAATGATTGAAAAATAGCTATAACTTTCAAATGGTATAATATTTTTGAAATCAAAAAGTTGTGTCACATTCTATGCTTCACCTACTATAAGAAAAATAAAATAAAAATTTATTTTGTAAATTTTTCAATTAGTTAAGGTGGTTAGACACTGGATTTTTTAAATTCTAAATAAGGTATAGTAGAAAATTCATATTTAATTTTTTTTGAATAAAAATACTAAAAAATATGTGTCACATCCAAGCATGAGTATACTTTTTATATCTATAATTATATTAAAAAAATATTATCATTTTATTTTGATTAAGGTGGTCAAACATACACCCACTTTTTATTTTTGCCCTTAATTTTTTGTATTATTGCATTAAAATCCAATATTTTGAACAATCAAATAATTTTTTCTCTAGATAAGGCCTAGTAGTTTAGAAACTACATTCAATTTCCTACAGATTCATTTCTTACAACTTTTTGATATAAATTCCATAACTACTTTAAAATTACATAACTTTGATTTATTGGTTTTTCACTACCACTAAAGGCCACAGTTTGGTTGAGCATGATCCTCCATATACCTGTGTGAAAATAGATAAGTATATTTGTTGGTATTAATTTCACACTCAATTACATGTGACAATAACTTCATGTTGGCGTGTGTGGAAGGATGGTTGAAGTAAATACATTTCTAACCATTGTTAAAAGGATACCATGAGGTCACTCATCAAAAACATTATTGTAGTACAATATGTGTTTTTTTGTTTGTAGGTCAAAAATACATGTAACCATGGGATTACCAATTCAATCTTACAATATAGAGGATGACCTGAGGCTTTTTATGTAACCAAATTTGACTCTAGCCCAAGAAGACCAATTGGATGTTCTCGAAAATATGTACATTCCTTCTTGGGAATTATAAACCATCTATGCAATATTTTCCACTAACAACCATGAATTGGAGCTTGAGGAGGACAAGTTTAAGGTTCATGTCATTCTCATAGAGTGTCAAGATCTTTAGGAGAATTGACACTTTGATGAGATTCTTGACATGATATGAGAATTATAGTTTTCTTCCAACTTTTCAAGTTTTATTATTGTAAATTTTGATGAATGGTTGCCATTAGTTATTATTTAGTTTTTTTTTGTTAAGGTCTGAAGCTTTTTGCACCCTTTCATTTTCTATAAGAAATGGGTACCAAGACCTTAGGATAGATATGTTGGAACTGTAATTGGAATAATTGTTATGTTCTTGTTGTTGTCAAACCTTATTGGTGAGACAGTTGCTACCTAAGTAGAGTTTCATATCAAGAATATTTATGAAGATGATTTGAGAAGAAGAGATAACAAGAGGACCTAGTGGAAAGGTTGTGTTATGAGGAATTACAACGGGCACTTGATCAGTTGGACTTTGACAAGATAATATGTTGTTTAATCATAACACTAAGAGGAGAAGATAGTTGTGTTAAAGCCTAGAAGAGATGATAAATGAAGGAAAAAATACATAGGTTTAACTGAGCTTCAAAGTAGTAGATTAAGGAACTTATAGTTGAATTCAAGTTGTACTAAAGTCAACAAAGTGAATCGTAGAAGTCAAGAAAATTTAGTGTCAATTGATCACCAGTAAAAGACAAAGCAACAGTAAAGTTGGACCGAACACAAGTAAAAGGACTTAGTAAAGATAGTGTAAGTCAAGCAAGATGGTTTAGTGATGAACAAGTTATCTAATGATGATCGAGGCTGAGGAACATAGTGTTGGCCAAGTGATAACATTACATTTTTTGAAGGAATTAATATTCATGGTTGACATAGTTAAATTCTTGGAATATGTAAGTCGTGTTGAAGATAAGGATTGATGAGCTCAAACATTTAATGTAAGGGAAAACATGTTTAACTATTTCTATGCATGGATTCAAAGAGAATTTATGAGAACTTTCTATAAGAGGAAGGAGGAAATGAAAAAATGGAAGGATTCAATGAATCTAACCTAAACCTAAGATCAACAGAGGTGTTTAAGAGGTAAAAGGCATAGCTCCCTATTTAAGGAAGCATAAGCGCTAATCTAAGAGGTTGGAAAGAGGTTAGTAGGCTTGAAATGGTTGGAGTAGTTGTTGATTATGTTGATTGGTGAACTTGAGCGGAAGACTAAAAAATGAAGTTTTGAGGTGAAGAGTGATTACTTGAAGGGTTTTCAAGAGAACCGGTGATGGAGACGATTATGGAGACCAATCAATGAATTGTTTGTTGAACCAAATTGTGATCTATATTTGTAAAGGGAGTTGTATTTATTCATATCAACTTGCTATTACTTTCTAACAATTGGTATGGGAGCATATGGTGCTTGTAAAGAAAATTTTGAAGGGACTTAAAGCTAAAGATCAAGATGTACAGAAAGTAGATACCTAAGTTAAACAAGGAGAGCTTTCCTGCATAGAAAATTTTGATGAAGCTGGACATTTTTGGAATTGGGGAATTAGCAATATTCTACTTGGAGAATGAATATGTAATTGTACCTACACGTTTGACAACCTAGTAGATAAAGGAGAAACAAGATCTCAATCATGCATTGTTGGAGATTGTGTATGCCCTAACCTATGTAGGGTTTGATGACATAAAGGATTGTGATACTAGAAATAAGATGTGGGATAAGTTGGAAAAGATCCATGGAGATAAAATTTATTAAGAGCCAAATAAAAAAGCTTAACAGGAAAGTTTGGTGACATGAAGATTGTAGAAGGTGAGAAAATTACTCAATATGTTGGAAGAATCAAAGTTGTGAATGCTATCAGAGGATCTACTAGAAATATTAGTGATGAGATTGTGGTCAGCAAGGTATTGAAAAACTTACTTGCTATTTATGCTATTAGATTCTCTACAATAAAAGAACTAAGATGTACTCCTAGTAGTGATCTAACCTTGGATAGTTTGTTTGGTAGACTTAGTGCTTTTGATTATAAAGTTTTGATAATTTTAATGCCCCTACTATTGAATCTTCTTTCAAGTCACAATTGATTTTGCATCCCAATTCTAAGAAGAAGAAAAGAAAGTATGAAGAAAGTGAGATTAAATATTCTAATGATGATCTTGAGGATCTTGAAGCATTAATGACTAGTAGACTTCCAAGAGGCAAGGGGAAATACAAAGGTAAACTCCATGTAATATATTTTTCATGCAATAAATTTGGTCATATTGTTGTAAGATGTCCTAACAAGGATGACAAGGATGAGAGGAAAGACAACAAGTTTAAAGGAATAAGAGATGGGAAAGACAACAAAGGATACAAATACTACAAAGGCAAAGGTAAGAAGTGTTTTTACAATGTTGAAGAAGAGAGTGATAGTGATTCTAACAGTAATTCTAAAGAAGTTGTTTATGTTTCTATGAAAGATTATTCTAATGAAGATGAGAAAAATACACTTATTTCATATGTGAGTAAAGGTGATAGATGGATAATTGATAGTGGTTGCTCACATCAGATGACTAGTGATAAAAGTAAGTTTGAAACCTAGAACTTTACAAAGGAGGTAGTGTTAAGTTTGGTAATGATAGAACATATCTTTTGAAAGGTAAAGCATTAATAAAATTTATAGATAAAATCAGATGTGATAATGCTTATTGGGTTGAAGAACTTAACTATAATTTGTAAGTATGGAATAGTTGAATAATTCAGGTTATAAAGTTGAATTTTAGCACAAGAAGGATAAGATCTACAATGGTTCAGGAGAATTGATTGGAAGTGGAGACCAAAATAGAGGTAACTTGTTCTATCTAGACCTATATGATGATACATGCTTGTTTTCATAATGTGATGATATATGGGTATGGCATAAGAGGCTATGTCATGTAAACTTTGATAATTTGGTAAGTATTAGCAAGATGAAGAAAGTAAGAGGATTACCAAAACTAAATAAAACTAATAATATGATGTGGAAACAATGTCATTTGGGAAAAATGACAAAGTCTAGCTTCAAGAGCAAAACCTATACTTTTTATGTTATTTATACGTAGTTCACACTAACCTTTGTAGACCTATTGGTTTACAAAGCTATTGTGGTGAGAAATATGTTATTGTATTTTTTGATGACTACTTTAGACGGTGACTATGATATTTCATATTAAAAAATTGATGCATTTCAAATTTTTAAGTGGTATTTGGCTAGAGTTGAAAGGGAAATAGGTAAAATATTGAAGCGTCTGAGATCTGACAGAGGAGGTGAATTTATATCTAGGGAATTCAACACATTCTACAATGATAAAGGAATCAAAAGGCAGATCTTTGCATCCATGGAATGGTATAGCTTAAAGGAAGAATATATCAATCATAGATTGTGTTAGAAAATTGATGATGGAGAATAATATTGCACCTAAATACTAGTGAGAAGTTGTAAGTACAACTTTTTATACCTTAAACAGAGCACAAGTCAAGAAAAGTTCAAACCTTACACCTTTTGAGTTATAGAATGAACATGCACTTAATGCGATATATTTAAAACTCTTTCAAAGAAAATGCTACATATTGAAAGACAATAGAAATGGAAAACTTGATGCTAAAAGTGATGTAGACATATTCTTAGGTTATTCCACTTAGATAAAAGCACATAAGTGTTTGAACTCTAACATAAACAAAGTTGTGGAAAGTGACAATGTGAAAGTTGATGAATATGTGGAAAAGAATGAAGTTGAATGAAAAAAAGATCTTGAAGATTGAAAAACCTTTATATACATTGATGAAGGTGAGCCCAAAACCTTACCAGAACCTAAGAAGAAAGCTTCCAAGTAGTCACAACCAACACATGCAGAATGACACATGTTTACTATGTGAATTTGAGCCCAAATTAGTGAAGGATTCTTTGTATAATGAGCACTAGATCCAAGTAAGGAATGAAGAGATTAAGAAATAGAGAGGAGAAAAGCCAGGTCACTGGTACCTAGACAAAAGGACAAGAACATTATTGGAACAAAGTGGGTATTTTGAAACAAACTGAATGAGAAAGGTAAGCTAACAAGAAAAAAAGCAAGGATAGTTTGTAAGGGATATGCACAAGAAGAAGGTATTGACTATGGAGAGACATTTTCCCATGTTGCAAGATTGGAAGGAGTGAGAAATCTTCTTGGATATTCTTCTTACAAATGATTCAAATTATACCAGATGGATGTCAATTCTACATTTCTGAATGGAATTTTTTGAAGAGGAAGTCTACATTGAACAACTTGAAGGATTTGTTGACCCAAACAATAGAGATAAGGTATGTAAGTTGCACCAATCTCTATATGGATTGAAACACACCATTAAAGCATGGTATGATAGATTGCATAAATATTCCATGAAGATTGGTTTTGTAAGGACAAATGACAATGGAAACCTATCCTTGAAGACTAAATCTAAAAAATGGATAATTTTGGCTGAAATATTTTTTGATGATATCATATTTGGAGGAAATGATGCACTATGTAAGTTATTTGTAGATTAAATGAGGAAAGAGTTTGAGATGTCTATGTTTGGAGAGATCAAATTATTTGTTGGTTTACAAGTGTATCAAATGAAGAAAGGTTTCTACATTACTCAATCAAAATATATCAAGGAGATACTGAATTTTTTTTTCTATGGAAGACTCAAGACTAGTTGGGACACCTATGGCTATTGGACATAAACTCTCAAAAAATGATGATTCTATTGATGTGAACCAAATCTTATATAGATCAATGATTGACAAGTTGCAATATGTTGTTCGTAGAAGACCATATATTGCACTAGTAGTTGGGATTGTTGCTAGATTTTCTACAAATCCTAAGGAGAATCATATGATGGTAGTGAAAATAATCCTGAGATATCTTAAAGGAATAGAGGACTATGGATTGTCCTACAAGAAGAATGACAAGTTTGAGCTAAAAGTTTATACTGATGCAGATTGGACTGGTAATGTTGATGATAGAAATAATACAAGCGGTGGAGCTTTCTTTCTAGGAAAGAGACTAGTTTCATGGACAAGTAAGAAGCAAAATTACATCTCCCAATCTACAAAAAAAGTTGAATATGTAGCTACAACAGTTAATTGTTCTAACATAGTGTGGATCAAGAAACTATTGAAATGAATGAAGGAAGAGATCGCTGAAATTGTCATTATATTTTGTGATAACAAAAGTGCTATAAACATATTTAAAAATCATGTTATGCATACTAAGACCAAGCATATTGCTATCAAGTATCATTACTTGAGAGAGTTGGTACAAGACAAAGAAGTGAGATTAGAGTATGTGAATAAAAAGGACTTGATAGCTGATATATTCCAAAAATATTTACCTAAGGATGCACATGAATATCTAAGAGGAAAACTTGGGGTGATTCCCCTAACTAAGGCTACTTAAGTGGAGATGGGGCTCTACATCAAAAGTTTTGATCAGAATATCTCACAAGTTGGTGCAAAAGGTCACACTTTAGGACCTACCTAAAGTTGTGAAGTGAGAAGCACAAGATGTTGATTCATTGATAAGAAAGATGACAAAATATAAACCTAGTTTAGAGAATTGACCAAGATAGATCTACATGTTGAAGATGTATGAGACAAAGTTAACTGAACACGTTGAAGTATTCTTGGAAGTTTATTTGAATGAGTATGGAAGTGTGTTTGGTATTGTTAAAAAAGAGGGAGATAATATGTAGTTACCATCAATATAGTGCATAGAGAGAGAGAGAGAATATAATTGTCATGGAAACATGAGTAAGGAGGGAGAAGTTCAGATGTTACCATCTATGATGGTGAGATTATGAAGTAGAGAGAAAGAGGCATTGCCATCAAGAAAGACAATGAATAGGTTAAGAAGATATATATCAAAGAGGATATATATGTTCTGATATGATAAGAGGCTGATGTAAGAATTATCACTAGAGGTGTTTCATATCAAAGCTACATGAATGAGAATCAAAATGAAACTAAAAAGGGAGATTGTTGGAACTAAAATTGGAATAATTATTATGTTGCTATTGATGTAAAACCTTATTTTTCAAATAGTTTCTACCTGAAAGAGTGTCATATCAAGATGATTGATGAAGAGGATTTGAAAAGAAGAGATAACAAGAGGACCTAGTGGAAAAGTTGAGTTATGAGGAATTACAATGGGCACTTGATCAGTTGAACTTTGACAAGATAATGTGTTGTTTAATCATAACACTAAAAGGAGAAGATAATTGCATTAAAGCCTCAAAGAGATGATCAATGAAGGAATTAATACATATGCTTAATTGAGATTCAAAACAAAATATTAAGGAGCTTATATTTAAAGTTGAGTTGTGCTAGTGCCAACCGAGTAAATAGTAGAAGCCGAGAAAAATTGGTGTCGACCAAGCACTAGTAAAGACAAAGTAATAGTAAAGTTGGATTGAGTGCTAGTAAAAGGACTAAGAAAAGATAATGTAAGCCGAGAAAGATAGTTCAATGATAACTCAGGCTAAGGAACATAGTGTTTGCATAGTGACAACATTTTATAGTTTGTGAAGGAATTAAGATTCGTAGCTGACATAGTTGAATTCTTGGAATATGTAAAGCATGTTGAAGATAAGGATTGATGAGCTAGAACATTTAATGCCAGGGAAACCAAGTTTGAACATTTCTTTGTATGTATTCAAAGAGAAGTTTATAGAAGAGGAAGGAGGAAACAAAAAATGGAAGGATTTGATAAATCTGACCTAAAAGATCAACGGTGGTGTTTAAGTAGAAAAAGATCTAGATACCTATTTCAGGAGGCATATAGGTTATTCTAAGAGGATTTACAAGAGGTGAGCAAACCTAAAAAGGTTGGAGCAATTTTTGATTATGTTGATTGGAGAACTTGAGAAGAAGGCTTAATAGTGAAGTGTTGAGGTGAAGAGTGATTTCTTGAAGGATTACCAAGCCAATCAGTGATAGAGATGATAATGGAGGCCAGTCAATAAATCAATTGTTGAACTAAATTGTGATCTAAATTTGCAAAGTGAGTTGTATGTGTTTAGATCAACCTATTGTTACTTTTTAACAACAGATCAAGAGATATAGAAAAGATATATTAATAAATGTATATGTATGCAACATAGGATAGATATTGCAACCAGTCATAGCCCATTTGTACTTTTTTGCAAAATTAATAAAAGTACTTTGTTTCTATTCTAAAGTCTAGGAATTGATCATCAATATTGCTATCTATGAATTGTCCTCTTTGATTAATATCATTGTTGATAGATTAAAATTGGGGAAATCCCTTGAATAAAGAAAACTCATGTGCTCATGTGTGTTTTTTGTAATTAGTCTTCATCTTTTGATGTTAAATAAAATTAAATAGGTTTTATGCCTTCAATTTCTCCGTCCAACAATTGATGGTAGTACACCTGTCTCTAAGAAGTCTAATATTTATAGTAAATATTGAAATTGACTCTATTCTCCCAACTAAAGGACTGGTCTTTTTTTATTTTTATAGAGATAAGTACATTTTTTTGAAAGGTGATATTCTTTATCATATCCATCTACATACATCATACAAATGCTTTGATACACTCCATTACTTGATAACTTGTATGCACATTCAATGTATTCATGTATTCGATTTCTCCTTGAGAACAAACTTTCCAACTCAAGAGTATCTATTCTAAAGTATGCAAAAGAAAGCCTCAACCTACCCTAGAGGTTTGAGATAAAGGTACACCTGCCTAGGTCCACAAAGCTTGAAGTGTGGATATTGAATAATTGAGTTTCAAGTTCTGATGTTGGCCAATATTATGTTGGAATTCCCAACATCGAGTAGGCAAGGCTCATAGGAATTCAACCAACAATTTTTAGAACCAATAGATTGGTGACTCTACCAAGGAAAGTCGCTCATAATTTAGAGTCTAAAGTTACCCAGGGTTTCAGTTTCACAAATTAGAGAAGGTATATATTGTGCTCTATTTTGTTGGTTCTCAAAATTATCGGTTGCTTTCCTACAAGCCTTGCTTGCTTGATAGTGGAAAATCAAAATAATTTTGGTTAGCTTTAGAGACTAAAAAATTTACAATCAATCTCCACACTTCAAGCTCTATGGACCTAGGTGGGTGTACCTTCTATCCCAAACCTTGTAGTGGGGAAAAAGTCATTGTTGCAAATTTTTAGGAAAGATACTCTTGAGTGGGCAAGTACTTTCTCAAGGAGAAATTAGAATGCTAAGGTTCTGTTAGCCCTTATTTTGTTCTCTATTGTTTAAAAAATGGTTCTACATATTATTGAATTTTTAATGGTCGTATCTTTTTTTTTTAGGGTGGGAACTTTGAAATAACCCTAAGTACAAACGTGAAATGTCTTGAAAAACCCTAGTATTACTTTAGAAAAATCTTTGGTAGTATTAATTCCTTATTGTTTTCAATTTGTGTAGGATGGGGTTAATCCTTTTAAGTCATACTTTTACTTAACCTATGGTTCGGTCCTAGTTAAAAATGCTTGTTTAACTCAAAATGATAAGTATTCTTGACAACCATTGACCTACCTCAGATCTACAGCTCTCACTTTCTCACAATTTGAAGATGTTGTCTCTTTAAGGAATGTGATAATGTGATTTTTTAACACATTTCTGATGAGACCAAAGGAATGTAGTAATCCTCAATTTTGATCTCAGCCCTTAGATTTCTTTTAAGATCAACACCTTTTGCCTTGTCATTGAATAAATTTGTGTGTGGTTTAGCAAATGCGACATAGTGACATTCTAATGCATGGACAGTGTGGGCCTATAAAAAACTCCTTGAAAAGTTGTGTCATCATTTACCAACTATCACATCATGATTGGTTCTCAACTCTAGTAAAGCCTTTCTTTTTGGGCAACTTCTTGATCGTGGATCAAATTGCAGATCAAGGGTTGTCACATACTCTCAAAATGAAATTGTCCAATATTTAAGAAAAGTGAGCATATGAGGTATTTCCATGTGTCCTAGTGGATCAGTTTTCATTGACCAAGTTTGAAGGGCAAGCACTTTTCTCATCTATAGATTAAGTTGAAGATCTATGATGATCACAAAGTCACAAAATAAACATAAAAGGCTTTTAACAAAAGTGGTTATACAACATAAAGAAACCTAGAGTTGGTGGGCCTAGTTTGTATTGTGATGTTTATAAGAGATGATGTCAAATATGAAGTACCAGGTGGCATATTTTGATTCACTCTTAGTGTTATGCATACAACAATAAATTCTTTCTTCCCAACCATTGGATCAAAAGGTGATATATGATTCTCGCTATCTCACAAAATCAAGATGTTAAAGTTTTAACCAAAGTGAGAATGCAAGGAATCGCAACTTGTCCCTGTGGACCCATTTTCTAAAGGAAGTATTAAGAAAGCATGGTTATTTTCTAATCATTTGATACAAATTTAATTGAGGTTTGTCATGATCTTGCAAAATGGAAGTGCAAGATGATTAACAAAAGTGAGATAGCGACACAATGACAAGTGTCCATAGTGGGCCTACTTTCTAAAAGAAGTGTCAAGAATCCACAATTGTGCTGGATCTTCTAATCAAACATACATCAATGGTTGTCATTATGTATAAAATTTGAAATGAAAGATGTTTAACTAAATTGACGAGTGAGAAACTAACATGTGTCCTGCCCAAAAAAGGATGATGAAGTGTCAAGTTTGAATCATAACCATCAGATTTCTTGTAGATCAATGACCAATTTTCAAATTTATTGTGTTGTGTGCATAATTCAATTGTTGAAGCATTAATGGTGATTCAAGAAAACATTGTGTAAATTAATTTTACATAAATTCAATAGTTAATTCTATAATCTAATACAACACGAAATAGAATTGAAGCAGAGTGAACAGAACCTACATTTCTCAACCTTCATACTATGAATTGTTGTGAATGAGTTTCTTCTTGTAATCAAAGGTTTGCAAGTATGTCTCCAAAAAATTTTGTAAAAAAAATTCTTGTTTGAATTTTCTAAATTGATAAGATGCCTCCATGAAGGGATTTTTCTAGAAAAATAGATTATCAACATAGGAATGTGCATGATGATTTCCTTGAACAATTTCTTGCTTCCACAAATGAAGTTGTAAAAGGAAAGAATTGGTTCCCAAAAGCCCTAGATTGAGGATTGACAAGGGGTTCTATGACAAAGGCAATTGGTTGATGGATGTAGAGACATCAACGGGGGTTTTGGAGTTGTTTAGGAAATGGTTTTTACAAAGAAACTAGGATACACCACTAAGCAATATTTGAGAATTCGACATTGGAAAGCCAGTTGTGCCCGATGTCTTCATGGATGACGATCTACTAAAAAAGTTGGCAAAGATGTATGACCCTATGTTGTAGGTCGTAAAGAAAAATGCTAGAGATAATTTTTTCAACGTGACAGTTGAGGTGATCAAAGAGCTTTTTATGTTAAACCCTAACCTTTCCCTACATGAAAAGATTATTTTTGATGATTTACAAACAAGGTGTGATGCACAAAAGATATACCTTCGAGGTGGACCATTACAGGAGCATTTTGTAAAGGTAGGGAATCTGACACTAATAACACCTTCTACCCTAGAGCCCCTATTGAAGAAATATTTCAACCCTAGGGCACAAGCTATCTATATTTCCCTCTATAAGATTTTTGGCATGGATGAATAGGTGCACATCCCAATGTCCTTAGTTTATATGATGGCTCAAATTATACACTATGGAATGAGCTCTATTTTTTATTTTTCTTCCCATTTAGCTAAAGAAACACATAATGGGATAATTGGCATAAGCAAGGGTAAGGTTGACAAACCGTTTGGTCGGTATTCACTTTTGATGTATATGTGTTTATTTAGGGTTTTTTTGTCTTTGCAAAATATATGAAACTAGAATGTGAAAAGGATGGAGAGAAACTACCAGTACAACTTTGGAGTGCAAATATGACTTAGGAAGTCATAGATGCCAATTTTTTTCATTTTGATAGATATTTTGCATCCAAGATGAGGACATTGTTAGGTCAAGAAAACCCTCAAATTCCATAACGCTTACTAGAGTTGATCAGGCTTAAGGATCATGCTAAGGGTTTGAAGGTGAGCTACAATTGGGGAGACATCATACCTATTCTATTTCTATTATGGTTTCCAAGGGAAACCCCATGTCCTACCCTACCAAGTACCTTTGAAGGTGGGAATTATTGAGTTTGTGTGGTAGATTGGAGGACTGGAAGAGAAAGAGTTGGTGGGAAGATATAGGGGGGTGATTTTTCCTAATTTCATAGTTGCTCACAATTTTGTGCTGACCAAAGAAAGATGGAGACACTTGGGTAAGTTCCTTGATAGATATCAAATGGCCCAATATCATTCTCATTTTATAGATCCAGAGGGATTTTTTGAAATATTTAAAGAAATAACTAAGCCCAAATCTTATGATCATATATTTTACTTTCGTGATGATATAGTTAGAAATGATTTCTCTTTGCAAGAGAAGGAAGTAAAGAAACAAAAATAGAAAGTGTTGGAAATATAAGAGGAGTAACTAAGAGGTGGGGTGAATCAGTTAATACAAATATAAATCCCATATCCTTTAGATGTCAGTACAAAAATAAACTCTGAAAACTTAACTTTGTTGATGCTCAACGAACACACATAAAATGTTGTAACTCAATAAATACTAAATATGCTTGGCAAACACTTAACATGAAAATCTTAAGATGTTATTTTTGATTACTTATTACTTAAACTTATTTGCAAGCACATAAAAGAAATAGCATGAACACATTTGACACCAAGATTTAATGTGGAAACTCAATTTGGAAAAAACCACCGATTGTAACTAGTTATTATTTTTCATTCTTCTAAAGTAAGCCCTATTAGGAGAAAACCATGTTAAAGGTTACAAAACACACTGTTAGGTGTGACCCTATTAGAGGATTTAATTACCCTATTAGCAGTGGCCTTGTTAGAGGTCTTTAGACAATTCAATAAAATTGACACCTTGTTAGAGGATTTACAAATAGCTGTTAAGCCAACTCTGCTAAAATGGTTAGAGAGTAACAATTACATGACCTGATTTGGATGCAACTAAATTTCTGATTATAGATCTTAATTTTGGCTTATACTTGATCCTTCCTAATCGAATATATCTTTTCAACTTCTTAAGGATATTCTACTTACCCTTCTAATTTTCTTTCTCTTAGCATTATCAAATCTTCAATTATCTTCCATACATTCACACACTTCTAATCCTCAACTTGACCTATCATTTATATCTTTCATATTTTCAAGTCTATTCAAATACAACTTAGAATAATTAATATTCATCTTTTCAGTCGGCTAGAACCAACAAATAAATCAATTGAACTCAATATGCCAAAACAAGAAAATTCTTCGTTAGTCAACCCTACTTTGTAAACACTAACTCATAAACAATTTTCCTATGTTAACCAAGTGAACTTAGTTAACTGCATACTTGCTAAGTTCCTTTGGTAACTGGGTGAGCTCAGTTAACACTAGTTTCATCCAGCATTTCCTTCATTAATCAAGTGATCTTGGTTAACACTCAACTTTCACAAACTTTCCTTTGACGCCCAAGTGAACAAACTTTGGAATGCTTGGTAGCCACAAAAAACTATCTTTTATGCTTGAGTGAGCTTAATTTACACTAACTGATAATGATATGAAATTTTTTGTAACATCAAAGGCAATACACAATTAATCAATTGTTTCAACAATCTCCCTCTTTGGCATTGATGGCAACACAACATGTCATAATACAATAAAATTTTGGAGCGAGAATAAAATGAGGAACATATCTTTAGTTTCATTCTAATTCTTATCCATGAGAACTCCCTCTATCAATGTGAACTCTATCAAGTTTCTCCCTCTATTAGAAAACTTCTATCTGCTAGAACTTATGCCAAGTTCATTCTCCCTCTTTGGATAATTCTTTCTATGAAAACAAACTTCTCCCTCTTTTCAACAAAAATTTCTATGAGATATGACAATAAACTTCTCCCTCTTTGACATCTCATGCCAAAGACAATGTTTAGTTAATATCAATGTACCTCAAGTATTGATTCATTTTCAATATGCCCTTGCCAATTCTGCATTAACTGGTTGATCTTCAATATGCTTTGGTTGATGCATCACTAAACTTTATTTAGTGAGCTTCAGATAGGGGAATGACCCCTAGCTTACCTCTTAGATACAAAAATGCATCCTTAGGTAATGGTCTGGTGAATATTTCTACAATTTGTTCTTTTGTATTTACATATTCTATTATGAGTTCTTTATCTTGCATCAATTCTCTTAAGAAATGATATTTTATAGCAATGTGCTTTGTTTTGGTATGCATCATTGGATTCTTTGATATATTGATTATACTAGTGTTATCATGGTATATAACTACTAGATCCTTGATCTCTATCTTCATACCTATCATCAGTTGTTTGAACCAAAAAATGTTAGAACAGTTAACTATTACTACCACATATTTTGCCTCTGTTGTGGACTGAGAGATTCAATTTTGTTTCTTGCTTGTCTAAGACACTAGTCTTTCACTAAGAAAGAATGCTCCACCACTAGTGCTATTTTTGTTATCAATACTTCCTACCCAGTCAGCATCTATGCATACTTTTAAGTCCAAATTGCCTCCTATTTTGTACTATAAACCATATTCTTTACTACCTTTCCAATATCTCATGATTCTTTTAATTGTCATCATGTGATTTTCTTTGGGATTTGTTGAGAATCTTACCACCATACTGACTGCTAATGCAATATCAAGCCTAGTGTGTACTACATACTACAATTTTCTAATCATTGATTTGTAAGTGGTCTGATCTACCTCTTTGGAATCATCATTTTTGGAAAGCTTATGTCTAGTAGACATAGGGGTTCCAACTGGTCTTGAGTCTTGTGTTCTAAATTTATTTAGTATTTCCTTGATATATTTAGATTGAGTAATGTAGATATCGTCTTTCTTCTGTTGAATCTATAATCCAACAAAGAATTTTATCTCTCCAAACATAAACATCTCAAATTCTTTACTCATTTCTTCTAAAAATGCCTTGCACAAGTCATCATTTCCTATAAATAAAGTATCATCAACAAATATTTCTACCAACACAATCTTCTTGTCTGGTCCTTCTTTGATATATAGACTATTGTTATCATTTGTTCTTTGAAAATCAATCTGTATCAAGTAGTTATGAAGTCTTTCATACCAAGCTCTGAGAGCTTTCTTGAGACCATATAATGCCTTGTATAGTTTGTATACCATGTCCCTTTTTCTAGGATCTACAAAACCTTTAGGTTATTCAATGTAGACTTTCTCATCTAGAATTACATTCAAGAATGCAGATTTTGCATCCATTTGATAAACTTTAAATCCTCTATGAGTTGCATAACCTAGTAAAGTTCTAACACCTTCTAATCTTGCAACAAGAGAAAAAGTTTCACTATAATCAATACCTTCTTATTGAGAATAGCCTTTACATACCAACCTTGCTTTGTTTCTGGAAATTTTTTCATCTTCATTCAACTTGTTTCTGAACACCCACTTTGTGCCAATTACATTTTTATCCTTAGGTCTAGGAACAAGAGTCCAAATTTTGTTATTCTCTATCTATTATATTTCTTCATTCATTGCTTCAATCCAACTTTCATTATCCAAAGCATCTTTAACATTTCTAGGTTCAAATTTAGCAAGTAAACATGTACCTTTCACTTTTCTTCTTGTCATTGTTCTATTTGATTTGTCTCCAATGATCTGATCAAGTGCATGATGCCTTCTGACATATCTTGATAACACAGGTTTTTTAGATTTGGAATGAGTTTCACTGATTTCATCATGAACTTTAGTATCAAGCTCAGGTTCTATTGTCTATGATTTGGGTCCATCAGACTCAATTTGCTCTAGCTCGATAGCTTCTAACTGTGACTCAAGTCCTTTAGACTGTGACTTAGGTTGTACTCTCTGCGAAGATTTTAGGGACTTAGGAGGTGAAGCCTCCTTTCTTTTGGATAGATTTGGTAGGGTATCTGGTTCATAGTAAACAAATCTGCTGTAATCATCAAGCTCTTTGTTGCTTTCTTCTTCGCTCTTTTATAAAAAGTCATCATTTCTCACATGTGCACTTTATATGATTTTATGAGTAGACAAATTCAAACACTTTTATACTTTACTTCTGTAGGAGTATCCTAGAAATATGGCTTCATTACCTTTGACATCAAATTTTCCTTTTCTATATTCTTTTAAGATGTAATGCTTTCTACCAAATACTTTCAAGTAACTTACATTAGGTTTGTAGCCATACCATCATTCATAAGGAGTTTTATTTGAGTCTTTCTTTAGTTGTACTCTATTCAAGGTATGTACTACAATACTAATTTCTTCCTTCTAGTATTTGATCGCAACATTCTTTTCTATCGTCAATGTTCTTGCACAATCCATGATGGATCTATTCCTTCTTTCAGCTATACCATTTTGTTGAGGTGTACCAGGAGCTAATACTTGTCTTTTAATTCCTTTTTCTGTGTAGAGTCCATTGAATTCATTGGAAATAAATTCACCACCTCTATTTGATCTCAAACATTTTAACTTCTTTACAGTTTCTTTTTCTACTCCTTCCAAATACCACTTGAATTTTTGAAAAGCTTTTGATTTTATTTTAGATACATTATAGCCATCATTGTAGAATAGTCATCAACAAAAAGAAAGGAAAACTTTTCTCTACTATGACTCTCTGTTCCAATAGGTCCACATAAGTCTATATGCACAAGCTCTAATACTTCTTTAGAATGACAGTTCTTTCTTTTGAAACTAGTCTTTCCCATCTTACCAATTTGAAAAAATTTGCATAGATCCTTATCAGGTTTCTTCAAGCTAGGAATACCTCTTACTCTTTTATGTTTTCTTATCTTAACTAGATTATCAAAGTTTACATAACATAGTATTTTGTACCATAACCAACTTTCTTCTACCTAAGCAATAAAACATGAGCTTTCACTGAGATCAAGATAAAATAGATTACCTTTTGTTTTCTTTCTAGATCCAACCAAATTTCCTTTTCCATCCATCAATTTGGCCTTTCCATCCTTGAATTCTACCTTGAATCCAATGTTATTCAACTATGCCACACTCACTATATTATGCTTTAGTCCTTCAACCCAATAAGCATTATCACATATAAGTTCATTGGTCAAAGAGATACATCCTCTTCCTTTTGTGCAACAAGGTTCATTGTTTCCAAAGCTCACACTACCACCATCATAATATTCCATGTGCTCAAATTTTGTTTTGTCTCCAGTAATATGATGTGAGTAGCCACTATCAATAATCCAAATATCATTTTTGATAACATGAGAGATAAGTGCCATCTTATCTCCTTCATCATCATATTCATCTTTTATAGCAATATATACCATTGCATCTTCACTATTATCAAAATCTTTAGCGATAAAACAAGATTCCTTACCTTTTTCCTTGTAGTTCTTGAACTCCTTCTTTTCTTTGTACTTATTTGTTTTCTTCTCATCCTTGTTTTCTCTATTTGGACACCTAGCAACAATGTGACCAATTTATTCACAAGAAAAATAGATTAGAGGAATCTTGCCTTTGTACTTTCCTCTGCCTTTAGAGTATTTCTTTGCAAGTAGGGCTTCAACAACTTCAAGATCATTGTCAAAACTTTCTTCTATTTCTTCTTCACTTCCTAATTGATTGGCCTTTGATTTCTTACCCTTTTTCTTGAGTGAGAGTTTGGCTTCAAATGCAGACTCAATACCTTTTGAACTAGGAACATAGTTATCATAATTATCTAACTCAAAAGTTGTTAATCTTCCAACTAGAGCATCTAAAGATATTTTTTTATTTGGATCAGATCTCATTTGTTGAATAGTAGACACTCTAATTGCATAGATAGTAATAAGAGTTTTGAGTACCTTGCTTACAACTATTTTGTCATCAATGTCTCCTCTAGATGCTTTGATTGCGCTCACACTTGCTTTGATTCTTTCCACATATTTTGCAATGTTTTCATATTCTCTCATTTTCATCTAATCAAATTGACCTCTGAGACTTTCTTCTTTATCTCTTCTTACATTTTCATCTCCTTAATAAATGTATTGTAGTTTGATCCACATTTAATGAGTTGTTTTGTAGTCTTTTACTTCATCAAATTCAACATAACTAAGAGAAGATGCAATATTAATCATCATGATGTTATGATTCTTCTTTCAACAATGTCTTCAATTGATAGTGTTCTATAAGGAGTCTTGTATTCAATGTCAAGATACTTACAACCTAAATCACTGATAGTTTCTAGATGTAATCTCATTAGCCTTTACCATGCTGCAAAGTTGTCTCAGTTCAACTTGGGAATCTCTCTCCTGTAAGACATCCTGATCTTTAGCTTAGGTCCTTGAAACCTTCTTTGCAAGCACCAAAAGATCTGATACCAATTGTTGAAAATATAAGAGGAGTAATTGAGAGGGAAGGGGTGAATCAGTTACTAAATAAATTAATCCCAAATCCCTTGGATGTTAGTACAAAAATAAACTCTAAAAACTGAACTCTGTTGATGCTCGGCAAACACACATAAAATGTTGTAACTCGGCAAAATACTAAATATGCTCGGCAAACACTTAACATGAAAATATTAAGATGTTATTTGTGATTAATTATTACTTTAACTTAGTTGCAAGCACATAAAAGAAATAGCATGAACACATTTGTCACTAAGATTTAATGTGGAAACCCAATTTGAGAAAAACCACCAATTGCAACTAGTTACTATTTTCACTCTCCTAAAGTGAGCCCTATTAGGAGCCAATCTTGTTAAAGATTACAAAACATGTTGTTAGTTGTGACTCTGTTAGAGGATTTAATCACCCTATTAGGAGTGGTCTTGTTAGAGATCTTTAGACAATTCAATAGAATTGCCACCTTGTTATAGAATTTACAAATAGTTGTTAAGCCAACTTTGTTAAGAGATTTAGATCACTGCTACAATGGTTAGAGAGTAACAATTACATGACCTGATTTGGATGCAACTGAATTGCTAATTATAGATCTCAATTTTTGCTTATACTTGATCCTTCCTAATTGAATATATCTTTTCAACTTCTTTAGGATATTTTGTTTATTCTTCTAATTCACTTCCTGTTAACATCATCAAATCTTCAATGATCTTCCATGCATTTACACATTTCTAATCCTCAACTTGACCTTACATTTATATCTTTCATATTGTTAAGTCAACTCAAATACAACTTAGAATAATTAATATTCATCTTCTCATTCGGCTAGAACCAATAGATAAATCAATTGAACTCAATAGGCCAAAACAAGAATTTTTTTTGTTAGCCGACCCTACTTGGTAGACACTAACTCAAAAATGATTTTCCTATGTTAGCCAAGTGAACTTAGTTAATACAACATACTTTCTAAGTTCCTTTGGTAATCAATTGAGCTCAGTTAGCATTCATTCCATCCAACATTTCCTTCATTAACCGTGTAAGCTTAGTTAACACTCAACTTCTGCAAACTTTCCTTTGATGCTCAAGTGAACTCGGTAGAAACTGTCTTCTGAACTAAAAAAAAACTTTGGAATGCTCAATAGCCATAGAAAATTATCTTCAATGCTCAAGTGAGATTAGTTTATACTGACTAATAATTATATGACATTTTATTTAATATCAAAGTTAATGCATAATTACTCAATTGTTTCAACAAAAAATTTATAGTAGAGTTTTGGAATTTTTTAATGTTTTAGACAGAAAATATGATCCTTTAGTTGACATCAAGTTTTGGGAGGATAAGATAAGTAAATTAATGTCACATTTTTTTGAGATTATGCAAACCCTAAATGAAAAGAAAGAGGCATTAATAAAGGTATATCAAGACTAGGCCAAGGAGGTGGAAAGAAGAATGGTGGAATAAAGTTGTCATTAGCCTAGGATAATATACCCTCTAAAGGAAGGTTGGATATGTAGTTGCTAGGAATGTGGGGTCACATCCTATGCTAGTTTATCAAAGGCAGCATTTAGAGAGCCCACCCTCAAAGCCAAAAACTGGCTAAGGAGGAGGAAAGAAGAATGGTGAATAAAGTTGTCATTATCCTAGGATAATATACCCTCTGAAGGAAGGATGGATATGTAGTTATTGGGAATGTGGGGACATGTCCTATGCTAGCTTATCAAAGGCAGCATTCAAATAGCCCACCCTTAGAGCCAACAACTAAAAGGCAAAAGTTGGAAGAGGGATATTCATTGAGGATAGAAGAGTACTCTCCCTCTCAAACGCCCATTCATTTTGACAATGAAGACACCTTGAGGGAGAAATTGAAACAAATGGGATGCCAAAATGATGTTCTAATAACAACATTAGAAATAGAGGAGGGAATGCCTAAATAATCCCCAATGCCACTCTTAGCCCTCATTGATGAGGATTTCAAAGGTAAAAAGATGAACCCTATTGTAGAATAGGCAGCTAGAAAATTTTTGACTAATGATGATTTTGTAAAGTCTAGGGCATTTATTCAATTCTTGTGGAGAAGCAATATTTCTAATTTTGTTGAAAAATGCAAAAAGGTAAAGACATAGAAACCTAATAGACAAGACTCTAAGATTGAATAAGAAATAAAATCTTATTTGATGCACAATTTGAGCCAAATAACCCCTGAGGGGGGAAGACAGTTATTGAAGGATTCATGTGTTCTTATATTTCTAGAGTGAGATATTGCAAATGTAATGGTTTTTTATGTTGTTGGGAGAGAGAAAGGGACCAAATTTAACATAGAAGAAGAGGTCAAGCCCACAAAGGGGTAAAATATAGAAATGATCATAAGGATTTAATAATGTGGTCTATTCAGAAGAGAGATAAATCTAGACTCTAGGAAGCTTCAGATACATAATATACAGGAAGCTTGGTAGTGTACAGAGTGGGAGATGTGGACAATGAGAAAGTTGTCTGCATGAATAAAGAGGTAATTCACTTTGGTGTGGAAGTGGGTGTAAATGATAAAAATAAGTTTCTTGAGCTAAATGCTAAATTTTAAAAAGTATTAGAGCCTTATGATGAGAGGGTAAGAAAAATAAATGAAATGGAGAAAATCATTTCAAGTATGCAAAAGCAACAAGGTAAGAGAAAGGTGAGGGAAGAACCCAACCAACTTATGATTGCAACCTCTCCTGCTCCACCTCCTCCCACTAGGCCTATCATTGAAATCCCTGAAATCCCTGATACACCTCAACATCAAGAATTATATACTAAGGATAAATTAAATGAAGAAAAGGATAAACTCAAAGCAATACAGGTAGAGGTACAAATTCAATATGAGGACAAGGTTAGAGATACAATTTTGTTTCTTGTTGATAGAATAAATTGGCCTCTATTCTATTCAAAGATGTGAAGGTTGATAGATATTTGGAATGGATTAGAAAATATAATGCTACTTTGAGACCAATTTTGAGCAAATGGATCAGTAGGGAAGATAGTAGCATTGCTCTATATTTTACTCTCATTGACAAAATTGATGATCAAATTGAAAAAACATATGATCAAGCTACTAACCTACCAGATTTTGATTTAAAAAGAGATATATTAAAAAAGAAGTTGAGAACTGTATCTCTAAATATCTTAGTAGGAACTTTGATCTTTTTTCTAATGTGTTGAATGGCCTTGGCATTATTAAAGGTAAAGAGGAATGGGGAAATGAGTTGAAATAAATAATGAGTGTTAGAATTAATAAGGAAAACTATATCTGGTTTTCCAAAACTATTAAGGAAGTGGTTAATGTCTAAATATTCTTTTATTCTTTTCAAAAATATTTTGAAGAAATAAAAAAATTGGGAAAATACATTTTGAAGAGAGAACAAGAAATCCTTAATTTCAACTGGCCAGGTGACACTATTTTCAATAAGTGGATGAAAAAATATTCGTTAGCCTCAAAATTCATATAGGTGACATTTAAAAATAAATTGATGGATAAATCCACTACTACTAAGGAGATAGAAATGTCTGACAAGGTCATTCACATAACCATGGTAGAGTTAGATGAGATGAATCCACAACCAATACAGGAAGAGGTGGTTGAGGAAAAAGAAAGCTAGTAACTTGTTGCAAACACTATAGAATTAGATCCGAGCATAGTAGAAGAAGAAAAGGTGGTCCCACAACTTGAAAAAAAACAAGAAGATAAAGACCAATCATTAGATGTTGTGAAGGAACAAGAAATAGGAAAAACATAAGAGGCCCCACCACAAAAAAGTGGATGAAGGAGCTACTCTATCATTAAGAAAAATGTCATGAATGTTTTCTATTTTCTCATGCATTAAAGACAATGAAATTTTTTTCTTTTTGTGTAATCCTTTGTTTTTGTTCCCCTCGAATCTTAAATCTTGTTGCAACTCATGTTATATAAGTGAGTTTCCAAGGCTAGAGAATGGTCCAAGATTCATATTGTTTTTTATTAAACAGGTTTTACAGAGATCCTGAAACCCAAAAGTTTTTACATAATATCTGAAATAGAAATAATAAGTAAAGTCCAGCTACTATGCATTTGCTTATAAAAAGCCAAAACCAAAATAGAGGCTCATAGCCAAGAAACAAAATCTAGCAACCCTAGATAAGGATGAAACAAAAAATGAAAACTGAAACTATTAGTTCTCCCTATCTAGAACCTATAGAGTCTTTGCAGCTTCATTGGCCCTCTTATTGTCCATGCCCACTTGGTCCTGAATCTGATAATCTGTCGATCCCTTGGTATCTTTCATTTCTCCCTTGGCTTGCCCAAAGTCCATACTGGCCCTATCTTCTTTTTCCCTGCCAAATCCAGCATTCTTCAGTGATTCACCCAAACTATTGATATTCTCATTCAGGGTATTCAAAGTTTCAATCACCTGAATAGCCAGGTTTTGATTAGAAGTCTCCATCCTTTGAACTCTTTTTTCAACCATTGAGATTCGATCAGCATGGTGTCCCCGGTTGCTGCTTCTCATATGGTCATCCTTCTAGCTCCTTTTCTCCTTGAGCTCTTCTATCTCATGAAACAGCCACTTGATAGATTGAAACTTATTTATCATGCTATTTTTAGCATTATTGAGTAGATTGAGCCCATATTCTCTCGCATTGTCAGAGATTGCAACTAGAGCCAGGTCAATAAGTTCATCGAAGTGGACTTTTCCATCTTTATCCTCCATCACTTGGGGGTTCATCGTCTCCCTAACAATCCCCATCTTGGTCATTTTAGTGTTGAAGTTTCTCCACAACCCCCTCCTATATTTCAAAACCATCTCCCCACTATCTTCCACTAGAGAATCTATCTTCCCTTATGGCAAAGAAATAGAAGGGATAGGGCTCAAAATTGTAAGAGTCTGGTCTTTTGTTTCTTCCAACAACGAAGCCTCCTTGGCCTTCCTTTTCTTGGGATTCCCTGACATAATTGTCATATTTTCCTCAACCTTCTCACTATCCTCCCCCTTCATCTCTTCCTCTAACTTTGTTTCCTTTTCCTCAGCATTATGATCCTCCTCCTCCTATTCCTCAAACTTGGGGAGTTGGGGGTTAAGCCCCCCGAGGGCTCTTTCTGCTAGGAATAATGCTGGCAGAGGGAGAAATTTTCTCCCCTTCCTTTGACTTCTTTCCTTTAGAGGGGGTATTATCCTCATCTTCTAAATTTATGCTTTGAACTTCCTTAGAATCCAAGCTCTCAGTTTCCTCAGATACATCCCCAATTTCACCGAGGGATTTTCCCTTGGTCTAAATCTTTAGGTACTCATAGACTAGAAGGAGAAAACCCTCATGAAGGGTTGGGTTTGCAATAGGTTTCTTTTTAAAACCCTCAATGCCCTTTCTCATTGAAGTGAAAAGATAAAAAGGAAAGGAAATCTTTATGCCATGCCTAAAATGATTTAATAGAACGAAGTGATGTGTTCTGACCCTATCAAATCTAGTATCCAGAGATATATATTCGATAATAACCCTTAAGACATACCTCCAAAGCTTTTTAATCGACTTTGTTTCATAGTATGTCTCAGTCTTCATGAGTTTCTTCCTTTCATCCTCATTCTTCACAAAGTCTTTAACTATGTTAGCCAACATTTTCTTGTCTCTATAAAAGTTTATCCCCTCCAAGGGGATCTTTGTGTCCTAGGAAATCAATTCCACATTAACCTAATGAGTGGCCACATCAATTTTTACACGCCCATCCTTCCATGATTTCACCATAATCTTAGTGATCTCCTTATCAAATCCACGGAGTTTTTCTAAGAATCTCATAATACCACCCTTCTACAACTTATGCTAGACCTTCAAGCTTTTCCTCCAATTTTTTGCCTCCCCCATCGGCTCCTTCCTACTTCTTTCCCCTACCATAATTTCCTTTAGTTTGAAAATCCTACACCTTCTCACTATTCTCTCATAGACTTCAGCTTCCTTCAAATTTTGAACCCCAAATTTTTTTTTAATATTTGGCAATTATAATGGTAGAAGGAAAATTGACTGATAAAATGTGCCACACGTACTCGATATGATGGATAGTTAATACATTCATTTGATTTTCATTTACGCCTTATCCGATGTGAAATATTATAAATCTTTCCATAATTAATCTTGGATTTCCTTCATACTTCCCTAGATATGATCCAACAATATTAAATCTTTCACAGCCCCCAAAAAGTTGTCGTCGTTATGCCACGTCATCATCATTTTTTTGACTAACACTTTGTTTGCAAACCAGTTTGTGGATGAGTTGGCCTCCCTATACACATGGCTGATGTGGACCTTATTAAATTTTCCCAGGTTAGATTTAATCTCCTCCACCACATTCGTAATGGTCCAAGAGGGCAAAGATTGACCATTTAAACAATTAATAATATTTAAAGAATCTCCCTCCAACCAAAGGTTCTCAATCTTGGAAGTCAAGGTCAATTTAACAATGTGATAAGCTACACTAGCCTCAACAAAATGGTTCAACTAAGACCCAAGAGGGTAAGAAAAAGCCACAACACTGCCCCCATGACTATTTCTAATAATTCCTCCATAGCCAACAGGACCAGGATTCCCTTTGGTTGCCCTCTCAAAGTTGGCTTTATGCCAGTCTTCAGGGGGAAAAAGTGACCTAACCTCCTATCTTTTCCTATCCCTATCCCTTTTCTTTTCTATGTTGTTTCCTCCTTCTTCTATGCCTCCTTCCCTTTTGATGGAAAAATTCTCCTTCATTGAAACTTCATTTTTTTCTACAATAACAAAAGCAAGGGATTCTGTGTCTTTGAAGATACAATTATTTTTCTCTTTCTATATTCCCCAACAGAAGTGTGGAAGAGATCAAGAGTATAACATCTAAGTCTTCATTATGATGTGCACACTATTCCATTGTCTGAAGAACTGTTGGATGTTTTTCGATATACACCAACTGACCCCATAGTCCCTGGTCAAAAAATTCCAAACCTTAGAGGAGTGGGACAATGAATAAAAAGGTGGTTAACCATCTCCAAATCTTTCTTGCAAAGGTTGCACCTATTAGGGATAATTAGACCTCTCTTTTCCAAGTTATCCAAGGTAAGAACTTTGTCTTGGAGAACAAGCCAAAAGAATATGTTAATTTTTGGTTTAAGACCAGGAATCTAGGCCTTAGCCCATATGGGTTTTTCCATTCTATCCCACATCAAGAAGTAACCTGAAGAAACAGAGTATTGCCCATTTGAGTTGTCTCCCCAAATGACTTCATCTCTCTTGTTATTAAGGATCATAGCATTTAGGATAATCAACAAAGGTTTGAGGTCATGGGAAACTAGGGACAAGTCTTGCCATCCTTGACTAGCTCTGTAGTCTCTAACTTTCAAACCAAGTCTTCTTATACATAATTCTACCCATATCCCATAGTTAGGGTGGTCAATAAGAGGTCCCTAGCTTAGCCAATTGTCCTACCAGAAAAAGATATTTTCACCATTGCCTACTTCCCATTTTGCCTTAGACTTGGCTAAAAAAAATTTCCTTTAGAATCTCGTTCCATATGTAAGATCCTTGAGGTATCTCAGCCTCACTAAGCAAAAACCTAAGAGACTGCCTTCTCAGATATTTCTCCACCATGATGTCCCTCCATTCTCCTGAGCTCTGAAAAATGTGCCATATCTACTTGGCTAACAGGGCATTATTGACATGTCTGATTTTTCTAATGCCAAGACCACCATAGCATTTAGGGAGACAGACATGGTCCCAAGCAACAAGATGATATCTCTTATTATCTTCAACACCTATCCATAAGAAATCTCTTTGAATCTTCTCCATTCTGTCAGCATGCTTAACCGAGATCTCGAAGACGCTGAGGGCATGAGTAGGGAGATTTTGAAGGGTAGATTTCACCAAAGTACATTTTCCTGCTTGACTGAGGGTGGCTCCTTTCCAACCAGCCATTTTCTTGTTGAATCTATCAATGATACCATTCCAGAAGGACTCTAGAGGTTGGGACCCTAATGGCATTCCAAGATAGCTTGCTGGAAGAGACCCAACACCACATCTCAAGATACGAGCAATTTACCTCTATCTCTCCAAAGGTGTGTTGATAAAGTAGACTGAACTTTTATCCCAATTTATAGCTTGGCCTGAACCACTAGTGTAGGTATTCAAAAAACCTTTAAACACTTTGGCCTCCTGGATTGAGGCATCTCCACCCAAGATAGTATCATCCACAAATTGCTGATGAGTGAAAGAAGTTTGCCTAGATGAAGGCTTGAGACCATGCAAGATTTGATCCTAACTTTTCCTCAAAATTAACCTCCCCTAACACTCTGCCATAATAATTAAAAGAACAGGGGATAAGGGGTTGTCCTGTCTCAACCCTCTCGAGCGGAAGAAGAAATTTGAGGGGTAACCATTGACCAATATGGACAGAGAGGGGTTTGAGACAATTTGAAGATGAGTCTACAAACCTGGGCATCAAAACCAAAAGCCTAGAGGATAGCCTTGAAGAATTCCAATCCACCCTGTCATAAGCTTTAGACAGATCCAGCTTAAGTAGAAATCCTTCCTTCTTCCCAGCTTCCAAGGAATGAATCACCTCATGGACCGTAATAATAGAGTCTAGAATCTATCTCCCTAGGAGAAAACCAGTTTGTTGCGAGGAGATTATCAGATGGACACTAAGAAGCCTAGTGGTCAAAACTTTTGAGATGATTTTATAGAATGAGTTGCATAGACTAATGGGTCTGAACTTATCCATTGAGTCAGCCCCTAGGATTTTTGAAATAAGCACTAGAAAAGTAGCATTGAGTTCTTTCAAAAGGTTCCTGGCCCAAAAAAATTCTTGCACAACCTTCACAACATCCCTTTTTACCACCTCCCAATATATCTAGAAAAAGAAAGTCAGAAATCCATCCGGGCCAGGAGCTTTATCACCAGGAAGAGAAATAAGGGCTCGATAAATTTCTTGTGGGGATGGAATAGCCTTTAGCATAGAATTGTGGTGATCTTGCAATAGAGAAGGAATAGCATTTAAAATGTCCTCTTGATCTATCAAGGATAGAGAAGGATCCTTAGAAAGAAGTCAAGAGAAGAACTTCACAACTTCATCCACAATCTCATTATCCTTAGTAAACAAGGTCTAACCCCTTTTGATGCTTGAAATCTTGTTATGTGCCCGATGCTTTAAGGTGGATAAATGGAAAAAATTGGTATTTATCAGATCTATCTTAACACTTTGTGATAAGAATATGAATATACAATTCTAGATCTCATTCTTATCAAAATATTCTATAAAAACCAAGAAATTATTCCAAGTTACATCAAGCATTCACATAATCTATTTTATATTAGAAGCAAAATGTGAGCTAAAATATAATTCAAAATGAATTACAACTGAGACTAATAAACTTTGTTATTAAATCTCAAAGAATTAAATGATAACAAAAGAAGAGATGAGATCTAAAATTTATAGCCAAGTTTCATCATCTTTGTATTACTTTCTCTCAAACATTTACAATTCAATACCAATTCTAATCAAAAGAAAAATCAAGTAGACCAGCAACTCTTAGCTTTTTTCATTCTATCTTCTAGAAAAACTTATACACTATAGATGGACAAACTAAAAAAGGAACTAAGTCTTGTTCCTTTTTTAGTTAGTCCATCTATACTGTATAAGTTTTTCTAGAAGATAGAATGAAAAAAGCTAACAGTTGTTGGTCTACTTGAGTTTTCTTTTGATTAGAATTGGCATTGAATTGTATATGTTTCAGAGAAAGTAATACAAAGATGATGAAACTTGGCTATAAATTTTAGATCTCGTCTCTTCTTTTGTTATCATTTAATTCTTTGAGATTTAATAGAAAAGTTTATAAGTCTCAGTTGTAATTTATTTTGAATTATATTTCAACTCACATTCTGCTTGTAATATAAAATAGATTATGTGAATGCTTGATGTAACTTGGAATAATTTCTTGGTTTTTATAGAATATTTTGATAAGAATGAGATCTAGAATCGTATATTCATATTCTTACCACAAAGTGTTAAGATAGATCTGATAAATAGATGTCAAATTGCTATGAGATAATAGCCTAATAGATAAGGCATTGGTTGTCCATTAAAGTTGATCTAATTTGGAATTTCTATATGGTATAAATCCTTTTATGAAATCAATGCTTTTGTGTTTTACTATTATAAATATGAAAAGTAAGCATGTGCTTGATTCATGGAGTTCTAGGGTTTGATAGATTAGTCATTTATCATCTCTCTTATAGTCCTAGAATTAGAAGAAAATAAGGCAATCATCTGTAATACTGGGATTCATAGTAAGTTTTGCAAATTGGATAGAGAAGATAAATTCCTAGGTAAATCCACTTGAATTTTGCAGAGTTCAAATTGGAGAAGACAGTTTAGAGTCTTTTCATTTGGTCCTTTCATTTTTCTTCTCAGAATGCCCATTATGGTTTCTAGCTAATTCCTAGGTATTCTCATCCTTTAAAAGGTAGTTTTAAATTTTGTCAAATCATAAGCCAATAGGTTGAAAGCTTTTGGAATATTTTTGGAATGAGGATGAAAATGGATGAATGATATGCAAATGATTAAGGTAAAGAACTACATTAGCATGCAACTGAAAATTTAAATGAATCAAAAAAGACTGGTCCCTAGGTCCAATTGGGCAAATGGAGTCAAAACTACAAAAACTTATCATTAAACCATTATGGAGATGGTTGGCCAAACCATCAACTACTAGATAGAGAACTTAGCACATGAAACAATAGTCTAAATGAATTTAACTCCAACTAAAGGAGACCAATCAAACAAATACCATAGTGGAGTATGAAAATATCTAATAATCAAGAGTATTCATGAAGTTTGATCTATCTAACAGAAATTCTAGATCTAAGAGGAAAACATAATATACAAGTATTAAAAACCAACTTCTCAATTCTAGATAGGAAACCACATCATTTTATTGATTAATAAAAAAAAGGTACAATTAAGTTGTGTTCATGTTGCAATACATAATCAAACAACAACAATCATCCAGCTAGTGTCTCATAATTTGTAGTATTTATTTTCTATATAACTTCTTCTATTGTGAATGATCCTGATATCCTTCATAAAGAATGAAAGGATGCAAACAAGCTTCAAATTATCGCGATGCTTCCTAACTAAAACCTAAAATGCAACTAAATACCTTATTTACAATGCAAAGATTTAATAATAAAATTAATCTAAAAGCCATCTTTATCATCTCCATGAAAGGTTACATCCTTTAGTTTGAAAAAAATCTTTTGATAATCAAATAATGCTCCTTCTGTATCCTTGATAAATGTTCATGTAATGGTTCATGTACAAAGAATTAAATTAGTTTATTTTTCCAATCAAAGAGAAATATAATCTCCCCTCTACAACATATTAGGGTTTGTCATAAAGGAATATGTAAAGTAGGGTGTTTAACAATCTCAAAAATATTTTCTTTACATATTAAATAATATTTTACTTTCTCTTCTCAAAAAAATTGAGACATAATAAATAGTGCTTCTTTCAAGAATACTCTAAATATTGTATACATATTATACTTTAAAGATAATGAAATGCATTTATAAATATCTTTCAAATATATTCAATAATGTAAAATATTGTGATGAAATCCTTTTCCCAAACCCAAAAATATTATGAAAATTACTTTGAAGATAATACATTTGGAAGTAAATCATAAACCTTTTGAAAGAAGATATAGTATTTTACCTTTGAAAAAAATTCCAATTAAATATGCAAGTATAAAATAAGAATATAGGAAAAATGAAAAAATCACTATAATTAGTACATTACTTACCTCATTTTTGCAAGCCTTCCCATATATGCTTCTTGATTTAGCTAAAATGATTTATGTCTATAAGAAAATATTAAAACATATATTCAAACATGTTTTACAAAATATTCAATCATAAAAGCAAAGTATATTTCATAAGTGAGCACTTAGCAATAACAATAAAGATTAAAATTTTAATTATTATAACCCCTCTTCACATAAGAGACAATGGCTTTGAATAAATATATGTAATTCTATTAAAGACTTCAAATGTATAAATTTAAATATTTCATCTTTGAGAAAAATAAATATAAAGATTGATATTTTAGATTGTATGTCATCTCTAGTGAAATAATACTAGTATAGATATATTAAATAAATCTATCTAAAGAAATGTCAACACTACAAAATAATTATAATTTAATTTACTACATCTAAAATTATTTATATTTCCTTTATCTTTATTTATTTAATTTTTTACATCTTTTTATTTTAATTTCTTAAAAAATGGATGATTTAGTGGTATTTATTAAATTGTTTTTAAAAGTATATTCTATTTATAATAAGATTTAAACTTTTGACATGTAGATGGTTGTCAAATTTAACCTAGAAGAATAAAAGTTAACATTAACACGCTCACACCATCCCATTCCCCCATTTTGCCATTGTAGAATGCTTATTGACATTAAAAATTCTAACCAAGTGAAAATGAATAAAAAAAGATTTTACCTTTCATACTCACCTTTTCGTTGTTTCTAGAGGAAATAAACTTTTGACATGTGAAACAAAATACATAGCAGCAAAGTTCTTGTCAAATAATTTTAAAACAAGATATTTAATTTATATTTTTATATATTCTAGCCTTTAGCAAGTGTGGGTACTTGATAAAATTAAAGTTTTTGGAAGCTGAAATTTGGGAGAAGAGAAGTAATTACGAACTATGTAGAATTTAGATTATTTTTTATAAAAAAGAAATATAAAAGTAAAATTTTAAAATCTAAATTCAATTATATTAACTATCACTAATTATTCTAAATTGAATAGTTTCTAATTACAATTTTAAAAAATATCATTTTTTAATTTTGAAATGAAACTAAACAATTATTATCTCAAATGAATGTTTATAGAATATTTAATTTAGATTTATAGTAAAACAAGTGCCACATAGTGGCATGTATTTGCTAGATTAATTAGATAGAGTAGTAAAGTATTAAATTTTGTAAATTTTAATATAATTTAATTAATGTTATCAAATTTGATTAATTTTTAAAAATATATAATTATACTTTTACATGAAAAATCAATTTTTTGATTTAGGAAAAAAAATTAATAAAAATATTATAATTAAAAATAATTTATAATTAAATATAAATGTCATCATACTATTATAGTATAGCTTACAACAACATACAATACAATAAGAGTAATAAAAATTTATAAAAACAAATATTTGTCACATACAAAATTTTAGCCTTAAAAAATGCAATATGGAATCCTTTGAAAAAAGGGTTCCATAACCCAAAAATAATTCAACCAATAATTAAATTTAAAAAATATTATATAAAATATTATTCAAAAAAATAATAAGAAGTTGTTATAAAGAAAAATATTTTATTAAAATAATTGTATGGTAACATATTATTGATATGAGTAGTCGCAGAAAGATCGAAGCCGAAAAAGTTCAAGAAAGTATCAAGCAATCTTTTTGCCCTTCGTCTGCAATCTTGTCACCCCTTTTACATTTTGAATTTTGAATGATGGGGGACCCTAAGCCTCTAGATCCACCACCATGCTCGGACCTACAACTCGTGCTTGCGGTGTGCAGAGACTTGGTCGACCTGCTGAATGGTTGTGGGTCCATTGGTGTTGATGGGTTGTCTTATGTTGACAATTCTAATTTGGAGGGTGGGATGTCATGTGATGACATTGCTGCTTTGGGGGGTGGAACCTCTGCTTGCTGTCAGCTGGGGGGAGCCCAAAAGTTGGATGTTGGTTCTCTGTCGAGGTGGAAGAGTGCGCTTGTGGGTACCCCAATGATCAATCTCAATGCAGAGAATCCCAAGATAACTCATGGGCAAGATGGCCCAGTGATAGCACTTCATGATAGTATTATGGACAATGTGACTTCTAGCCTCAAACTTTGTGTTGTTGGTAGATTTGTTGCTTTTTTTCCTACTATTGAAATGGTACATAAATGGGTGGATCAGAAGTGGAAGGCCAAAGGCAATGTAAGTGTTTCTGCTATTCCTAGTAGGCTATTCTGTTTCAAATTTACCATGAAAGAGGATTTAAATGTTGTTCTCTTCGAGACTTGGTATTTTGGGAAGCACTATCTGGCTCTAACTAGATGGCATACAAGCTTTGATGCTAGCTTGGAGCTCAACAAACTTGCCCCTCTCTTGGTAAGATTACTGGGTCTCCCCTTGGAATTTTGGGATGAAAAGATATTAAGGTGGGTGGGGAATTCTTTTGGTCATTTTGTCACTGCTGATAAAGTGACAATGCAAAAATTGAAGCTGGTCTATGCTAGATTATGTGTGAATGTAGCACTGAATAGAACACTACCTACTGTTGTTACGTTGAAGACTAAATGGGGTGACAGAGTTCAGCCCATAGAGTATGAGAATGTAGGTTTGTACTGCCAAAGATGTAGGCAATTTGGCCACCTTATAGTGGATTGCAAAGCTAAAATACAGAAAGATAAACAGAAGGAGGGCTCACTAGAGATTGTTATTGAAACCTTGGGGGAACCTTCTAAAGTGTCCGAGAAGGCAGTAAAGACACCCTCTAAGGCTTTCTCCACTATGCTCCTCACTCAGGAAAATGGTTTGATCCATAGGGGGAGGGTTGCTATGGAGGATAAAAAGGACTCAGATGAATACCCTTTCAAAAGAGATCTGGAGGATCTTTTGTGCTCACCTAAGTCTTTGGAGGAGGCGTTATTGGAAGAAGGGGAAATTGAGGTATCCCACTCTCTCCCGGGTTCCTCAACAACTCAGAAAGGGGATGGCCAGTAGGACACTCCTTCCAAGGAAATGAGGGTATCCCACTTTCTCCCTAGCTCCTCAAAAACACAGATTGGGGATTGCCAGCTAATAACGCCTTCAAAGGGATGTAAAAATTGGGAGACGGTTTGCACCCCTTTGAGGATGGTTAAAGCTTCTCAAGTCGAGATAGTTGTGAAAGTTCTAGCAAGTATTGATAAGATGGATAAGGAGATGAGCCCTTCTTCACCCCAGGATGAGGATAATGGAGAATGGGAATGTAGAAGAAGAAGAGGAGAGGGGGGGAGAAAACCAGATATAGGTGCCTTAGGGATAGCTGGAAGATCATTGAGTAGAGTAACTAGGACAAAGAAAACTGCTAGGGATGTGGCCAGTGGTAAGAAAATTACATTGGAGATAGTAAAAAAAGGTAAGAAATGAAATTCCTTTCCTGGAATATGAGGGGATTAAATAATCCCTAGAAGCAATATGATCTCAAACAAATTATTTCTCAGGAAAAAATTGATTGTGTGCTAATACAAGAAACAAAAATGTCTAGTGCAAGTTTTGTTAAAATAGCAAGTTATATATGGTCGGGGGCTCGGTACTTACATATGGATGCAGATGGAGCCTCGAGGGGTATTGCCACCATGTGGAACCTGAACTCCATGAAGGGGTATGAGGTCTAGAAGGAAAAAAATTTCATTATCAACTATTTCCAATCTAATAGTCATTGTTGGAGGCTGATCAATATCTATGCCTCTAATAGCAGAATTGGGAGGAAGGAAACATATGATAATCTAACTAGGATTACTAAAACTATGAAGGAAGAGCAATGGATGTGTATGGGTGATTTCAATACTCCCCTTTACCATTCAGAAAAGCTGGGTGGTATCAGAGAATGTCTAGAGAGCTTGCAAGACCTTAATGAATTCATGAGGAAGTTGGATTTGATGGATGTGGAGTTGTGAGGAAACCCATATACTTGGAATAACAATAGGAAAGGAGAGGATCTTATCCAAGTTAAGCTAGATAGACTATTAGTGTCAGGGAATTGGAGCAAAATGGGTAATTCCTATCTTGAAAACCTCACCAGAACAATTTTAGACCACTCCCCCATTTTATTCCATTGGGAGGATGGTTTTAAAGGGGGACATAAACCTTTTAGATATGAAATAGTGTGGGAGTCTTGCCTAGAATTTAGAGAAAGAATTTAGGATTAGTGGAACATAAGGATAGATGGTACTTCAATGTACAGGCTTACTCAGAAACTTGATAATATTTGAAGCAATGTCAAAGCCTGGGCTAAAAGTTCATTTGGTGACTTATTTAAAATTAAAGGTGAAGTGGAGGAAAAGCTCAAAAGAATCCAAGGTGTCATTACAGAAGGGAATAATTCAGAGGAGAATATTCAAGAAGAAGGGAGGTATAGAAAGAAATGGAAAGAGATCCTTCAAAGGGAGGAAATCTTCTGGAAACAAAGATCTAGAATCCAATGGCTAAAGGAAGGAGATAAAAATACTACTTTGTTTCACAGGTCAGCATCCAACCACAAAAGAAGAAACACTATATCAAGACTGAATGATGTAGGGTGAAGGGTTTTGAAAGAGTAGGAGGAGATGGGTAAACATGTGGTAGAACACTTTAGTAAAGCGCTTGAGAAAGACAACTTTACTAGGAACCCAATTATCAGGAGAAGTTTGATTAATTCAATCCCAAGGATTCTTGGAGAAGAGGAAAATAGTCTGATCCTTGGTGATATCACAAAAGAGGAAGTGAAAAGGGTTGTGTTTTCTATGAAAGCCTTTAAGGCCTCGGGACCGAATGGATTCCCTCTGGCATTTTTCCAGCATTTATGGGAGGTAGTTAAATCAAATGTGATTTGGGCCACTAGGGATTTTTTAGAATAGGTAAACTACTAAGGAGAATAAATAAGACCTTTATTGCCTTAATTCTGAAAAATTCAAATCCTCTGAACTTGCTTGACTTTAGACCTATAAGTTTATGTAATACTATTTATAAGATCTTTGCCAAGGTTTTAGTGAATAGATTAAAGCCTTTATTGGAAAGAATTATTGGAAGTCCTCAGAAGGGATTTATGCCAGGAAGACAGATACTGGATGCGGCTATAACCACCCATGAGGTTATCCATTTAATGGAAAAGAATAGGCAACCTGGGATGGCATTCAAGTTGGACATTTCCAAAGTGTATGATAAGGTCAATTGGGACTTCCTTCATGATGTGCTAGAAAGAATAAGATTTAGTAATAGAATCATTAACCTGATCATGACGATGGTGGGCTTAGTACAGTATTCTATCCTGCTAAATGGTTCCCCCTGGGGTAACTTGAATGTAGAGAAAGGCTTAAGATAGGGCGACCCACTTTCTCCTTATCTTTTTATTATGATAGATGAAGTTTTAGGAAGGTCGTTCTCTAAATTAGTTAATATGGGTTGTATTAAAGGTGTTAAACCAGCTACTAATGATGTAACTGAGGTTATACAACAATTTGTGGATGATACCTTCCTATTTGGGGAATATTCACTTATGGAGGTAGAAGCTTAGAAGATGATTTTACACAATTATGAAGAAAGATCAGGGCAGTGGGTGAATTACCATAAGAGTAAGATTTATTTCTTTAACACTGAAGCCTCACTTCAAAGAAGGATTAGGAAAATCTTGGATTGCCAATCCACTTGCCTCCCGGACACTTATCTAGGTCTTCCCCTTACTACTAAGGAAGTAACTACTGAATTCTGGAACGCGATTGTGGAGAGAATTTAGAGGAAGCTTGCAGGTTGGAAAGGGAAGATATTAAGTAATGCTGAAAAATTACAACTGCTCACTACTGCTCTTCAAGGAATCCCTATCTACTTCTTATCCATTTTCAAAATCAACCAAAATATGGCAAAGAAAATTGAGAGAATTCAAAGTAATTTCATGTGGTTAGGGACAGAGGAGAAAAATAAATTGAGTCTAGTCAACTGGGAGGAGGTGTGTAAACCAAAATTTAAGGGGGGGTTAGGGGTTAGAAGGCTAAAGGATCTTAATAAAGCTCTCCTCACAAAAATTGGTTGGAGACTGGCAAAAGGAAACATGGGATGGGGAAATATCATGAAGGCTAAATATTTGTCTAATACCTCCTTTAGGTGGAACCTATATAATAATGACCTCCCTGGAGGTTAAAAGATTTGGCAGAATATTGTTAGGAATAGAGGTTTGCTGAGAGAAGGGTTAAGGTGGATTGTGGGGAATGGCTTCAATATCATATTTTGGGAAGATAGGTGGATGGATGGGAAACTGTTGGCCTTGAGTAAATATAGTGGTTTAATGGAACTTCTCAAAGAGGATATAGGGGGAAAATTTGGAGACTATATTGATCAGGGGAGGAGGTGGAAGAAGCTTCATAAGGAGGGCTACTCGCATGAGGATGTTGTTTTCTTAAAGGAACTGGAAGAATTGATAAAAGAATAGAGACTCCCCTTACTACCTCAAGAGGATATTATGGCTTGGGACTTAACCCCAAATGGGAACTTCACCGTAAAATCTACATATGCCTTCATGTTCAGTAAGGATCCTAGCCCAATTTTGTGGCATAAGGTATGGATTACTAACCTTATTCCTAAAATCAATTTCTTTTGGTGGATAGCATAGCATGGCAAAATTTTAACACTTGACAATTTGAAAAAAAGGGGGTTCTATATAAAAAATCATTGTTGTCTGTGTAAGGACAAGGAAGAAAGTATTTCCCACCTTTTTATGGAATGTCAGTTTGCTTTAGGGATCTAGACTAAGGTTTGGGAAAGATTTGGTGTGGCTTGGGTTATGAAGGATAACTTGGGCTAGTTTGTGGAGTGCTGGGATTGCCCCTTTTACCACCCAAGATTAGTTTTTTTATGGAATATTATTCCACCATATGTTTGTTGGCACATATGGAAAGAAAGAAATAATAGGATATTTAGGGAGGAAAGTAAGACAATGGAAATAGTTTTTGGAATAATGAATAAATTGTTAAAGGAAAATTTAAGAGTGGCTAAATGTAAAATGCCAAAGGAGGAGCCAGGTAGACTTGAAGGCCGAGTGGCTGAAAATTGGGGTTGTCAAGAGGATTTCTTCCTTTTTGATAACTTAGCTAGGAGGAGGAGACAACAGACAAAATGGAGACCTTCCACCATAAAACAGTATAAACTAAACGTTGATGGTGTTGCGAAAGGAGGATTTGGAGCGGCTGGAGGTGTGCTGCGGGATAGGAATGGTGATGTGATGTTGGTTTATGCGGGTAAGGTGGGGAATGGTAGCAATAATGTGGCAGAGGCTATGGCATTATTATGGGGTCTTCAACTCTCTAGGGAAAGACAAATTATGGAGTTAACAATAGAAGGGGACTCCAAATTAGTGATTGATTTGGTTAAGGGGGAGGCTAGATTAGGATGGAAGATTAAAAATATCATCTTGGATATTAAGCAAATCTTGAATGAAATGAAAATGGCCCACCTGCAGCACATCTACAGGGAGGGAAATCAGGTGGTAGACGCGGCGGCTACCATGGGGTTTAATGCAATGGTAATCACGTGTTGGGAGAATTTAGCTGATCTCAACGAAGATTTAGGGGTGTTGATATCCAAGGAATAAGGAAAGAAAAATTCAAGATGAAGTCAATAAACTTTAAAACTAAGGCTAAATTTGGCAAGACAGCAATTTTAGTTGCTAAATTAAACTATTACGTTTTGGAAGTAAAGGGTAGACGTGGCCATACAAATGGCAAGTGGAGTGATTACGAATTAAGAAAAATGTCTTTTCGTAATTATGGAAACTTGTTGCGAGTTTCAAATTTCTCTCCAAAGGGAAGTACGAAAGATCATATTAATCAGGGTGTCAAAAATTGTTGGGGTGAGAAAATTATGATTTTTCACATCCATGAATCCCATAATAACTCGGTATGGGATTTTGGAGCACATCAAACACGGGTCTGCATTTTTTATTTTCATCTTTTTAAAAGAGTTAAGGAGACTAGTTGCAGAAAGATCGAAGCCAAAAAAGTTCAAATGCATATTTCTGAAGAAGGGGAGTCAGAAATTGGAGAAATTGAAATGGGGGGGACCTAAATCAGTTGGAGCCAATGAAAATTGAGAACTTTAAGGATAGAATGGCTACCTATTTTTTACTGAAGGAAGGGGTTTCTTTTTCCCTACATGATGTCGATGGCTAGATATGATGAGAATTGCATGCACCAGTTTGTGAATAGCTAGAATGATAGGAAGGTTACCATCAATGGTATCACCTTCCAAGTCACAGAGGAAGTAATCGCCATGGCGACTGGCCTCTCCATGAAGGGCAAAAAATGGAGGAAAGTTACCAAAATTACTAATGAGGCCAGCAAGAATAGCTTTTTCGCAGAGGATGAGGAGCCGATTTGTTACAGAGGTGGGTTTAAAAGAGATAAGTTACCCGCTTCCTAGGATGATGTGTGCCTGGTCCTTATGAGGTATCTAACGCTAGAGGGTAGGTTTGGTGTAAGTTATTGCTACCATTTTCCTCTATTGAATCATTTTAGAAATAGGGACTTCACTTCTATTCCTTTTTTTCTTCTACACTCTCTTGAAGACATGGTTGCTGATGTTAGGGGAAAAAAGAGTAAAGGTTTAAATTTTACCATAATTCATCAAGGCTTAATTTTCTGTCTTTATCAGTTTCACCTCACCTTGTGTCCCCCTAGAGAGGTGGTTGTGGAAAACCCATGCCATGGTTAGAAATCCCCCCTGAGCTCAAGTACAAGGATGAAAATGCACACCCCCAGGCCATCCCCTAGTAAGGAAACTAAGAAAAAGAAAAAATCTGACATAGCCTTAGAACAAAAGGGAAACAAGAAGATTAAAATTGAAAAATTAGTGGAGGTTTTTGGAGATGATTTGGGGGAGGATAATGGGGGTAAACCTAGAAGGAGGTCTTGTAGGCTTGCCAAATCCCAGGCTAGGTGCAAACAGAAGTCCTTTAGATACCCAGTGGAGGAGGTTAAAGAAGATAGCTCTGGCAACAACAGTGATAGAAGGGAGGAGGAAGATATTTCCAACTCCAAGAAGGATGATGGTAATGAGGAGGGGGGGAAAAGTTTTAACTTTGGGAACAATTTGGTGGATGATACTCAAACCCAAGCATTTGATGGAAAAGCGGGGAAAAATTAGACCACCCATGTGTCTGCCAACTTCTCCCTCAAACATATTACCTTTTGTGAAGAGAACAGCAAGAAGGATAATTCTCCCATAACCATTTCATCCCTTGTTAAGGAGAATTTGAAGGTTTCCTCTAACCCACGAGTTTTGCAAGATAAATCACAAGTGCAAAAAATGAAGGAGGTTGTTGCAAAGGGAGACACGGGGCCTAAAGATAAGATCGAGGTGATGGACGAGCGATACATGCATTTGGAAAGAAGGGTCAAAGCTTTGGAGGAGGGGTTCTTCACCTTCTCCAAATTCAGCCTTAAAGTTACCCATGTTGTGGCAACAAACCTTCAATTGCTGGCATAGGAAAAGGAGGACGCAAGCTTGGACATGGAGGACCATAAGTTGCTCTTCAAGTTTCTTGTTGATGACTAGGCCCAGATCCTACTACATGCAAAGGGGAAGGGGAGAAAAGAAAACTAAGTTTTTTTATGTTCTTATCAATTATTGGGATCTTTGGATCCAAAGACTTTTAATACTTTACTGGCAGTATTGGTTTTGTTGGTTATCAGCTGTAATTAAGACTTGGGTTGGCTTGGGTACCTTTTTGGACAGTGTGGAAATCTAGTAGTTAGTTTGTCTCTTTTTTGGTTTTAGCTTAGTTGCTGGTCTTTGTTCATGGTTGCAGACTTTTGGATCTTTGCTTAGTTAATTTTTTGATTGTTGGTGTTTTTGGTTGGTAATGTGTTGGTTACCAGCTTTTTGATTGTATTTGGGCCGACCCCCTTGCTTTTGGTCACTTTTAATTTCAAAAACATATTATTGATATAATAGTTTTACATAAAAAATATTTTTACATCATATCGGGTAGTGCTTCCTCAAAATCCACTCCTATAACACCCAAATTTATAAGCCAAGTAAAATAAAGATTTTAATTTTAAAAATTAAAAATCTCATAAATAAATATTACAAAAATCAAAAGTTAAAATTAAAATGAAAAATACTTGCATCTAATTGGTTGAGATAGAAAAGTTTAATAACTAGTTAAGTACAACTGATTACAATAATATAGCTTACAACAACATACAATACAATAAGAGTAATAAAAATTTATAAAAACAAATATTTGTCACATAAAAAATTTTATCCTTAAAAAATGCAATATGAAATCCTTCCAAAAAAGGGTTCCATAACCCAAAAATAATTCAACCAATAATATAATTGCTTTAATATAGAAAATTAAAAAATAAATAATTTAACTTTATACATATTTCAATTATTGAAAAATATTTTAGTAGAAATAGTAAAAATTAATTAAGTTTTAAGGAAAGGTGAATACAATAGTATTTCAAGTACAATAAGATAAGCAAAAGTGTAAACTTATTGTTTTTATTAATAAAAATTTTAGACATTAAATAGAAGAAGCAAACATTAAGCAAAAGCGTAAACTTATTGTTTTTATTAATAAAAATTTTAGACATTAAATAGAAGAAGCAAACATTACTTTTTAATATAAATATTTTTAAGAATATATGTATATGTATATAACTTTGGTTTTAAATTTAGACACATTCTATTTTATCATTAAAATTTTAAAATAAGAAAAGTCTTTTAATTTTTTTTAAATAAAAACTAAAAGTATTATTTTGAAATATTTGTGAGCTCAATAAGATATATAAAAAATGTAATTATATGTTTTTTTTCATATTTTAAATGTATATGATAAAAAAATAGACTTCAAGGACAATATTATTTTTATTTAATATTAATAAAATTAATAATTTTTAACAGAAAATATAATTATAGTACTATATCATATTTACTTAATAATTTATAATCATTTAAATTTTAAAAATAAATTTTCTAAAAAATATTTTACATAATATTAGTTAAAAAAGATATCAACATAAACATTGTACATATAACTAATAGTAAAATAAGTTTTAAAGACAAATAAATTTAAATCAACATAGCATGAAAGTAAATTAATATTATTATACTGTAGTATAAAATTTAAATCTCCAATAAATTCACTATTATCGCTCATTTTGTTTGACCAATTGAATGAAAGATAAATCATATTCTAAATTTAAAAAGTTAAATATTGTGTGTTTTATATTAAGTTTTTTTTTTTGTTGTTGTTGGAAGGTTTAGGAACCCAATAGGGGCCTACAATGCACTTCTTCAGCTTAGAGCTTAGAGCCAAGGACTGCCCCAAAATCCTAGCCTCATCCCTTATGATGTCGAGCCTTTGCACTCAACGAGACTTGATCCCTGGTGGGCTCTTTGTGAGCCATTCATCTCCTCCAATAGACTAAGAGCCTTTTGACTATCAACTAATATTTAAATGTGATATATTAAAGAAAAGAAATGAAATTTGATTAGTTGAAGTTAGCCAATTTAATCACTAGTTCTATAGCCTACAACACAAGCTAATAACAATATTTTGCATTCTCGCAACATCCATAATGTCACCACTCTGAACAAGTGCAAATAGGTTTAAGGTTTTTCAAATTATATTCATAAATGAGAATTCTTTATACCACAAGCCTTCATTGAAGCTCTCTGTGAAACAACAATCAACTTGTAAAACTGAGCATTGGCTACATGAGCTCAATCCAGGCATCATTTTTTTTATTACATCCGCCTAAAGCTGTTGCAAAATATATTTCTGTCAATCATGGTTAAGAGCTCTATGATTGCATGAAAGATTTGCAACTTTACAAGTCCATATTAGAGGGTCTTGCAAAACAATGAATTCATAGTGCAAAATTTGATAGCTTAACACGATATCTACTGTGATGCAATTTATATCTCTGCGAGATGGAGATCGTTAGGGTCTATTTGGCTACGGGAATAAGACTATGAGAATAGGAATATGTATTTTGGAATTGTTATTCTAGAATAGAATTTAATAAGATTACGTATTCCTATTCTAGTTTGGTTCAATCGAGATTTGATGGGGGACTTTATGGACCCAAAAATTTATGTTTTTCTAAAATAAATAAAATTGGAATAGGAATACGTATTCCTATTCACAATTCTGATTTGATGCACCAAAAATGAGAATTTGAAATTTTAACAATTTACATATGCCTATTCCACTCATATTCTAGATGCCAAACTAAGGGTATGTTTGGTTGTTGGAATAGGAATAGAAAATTTGGAATTAGTTTTCTATTTTCCATTTGGTTCATCAATTGGAATAGGGAATAGGAATACATATTCCTATTTTGCCGGTAAAATGAGCTTATACCCATTCCAAAAAATAGTTGTTACTGGAATAGTCATTCTTATCCCCAATATGCATTCTTATTCTCCATTCCTATGCTTGCAACCAAACGGACCATGGATTATCAAGGAACCTCTATTTCCTTGTGCCATGCCCATATTACACCTACAAGAAATCATCATGTATTACAAATAAATCTAGGTGTTTTTTAGCACGTCTTCTTGCCAAAAATGTGTTAAATTGCCATGAAATTGCCCTTCAATTATGTGAAAATGTTCCCTCCAATTAAGGGAAAAGGTATGGGAGTCATTTTGGATGTATAAATGATCATTTTCTACCAAAAAAAAAAGGATCCAAAATTGGGACTAAAATGTTAAAGCATGATTCAACATTTGAACAATAATTTCTATTGTACATATGCCTTTATATATTTTCTTTATACTTTCTCTCCACCTTACCTTGATTTTTATTCTACAAATAAAGGAAATCGAAGTGATTTAGAGCCACTATAAGTCATACGGTACAAATATTAATCCAAACCATATGAACTTCCCAACCACCAAGTTTTATCAATTTTTTGGATTGGAGTTAAGCTCGGATTGATCATTTCCTTTTCATATCAGACGTACTGTGTCGTATGCACACTAGTGTGTATCATCATTTGCTAATCTATTTTTGTATCAATCCTTCATTATGTTTGAGAAATTTTGATTTCTCCTTTTGCATTGTTTGGCTCAACTTATGAAATATCCAATAAATGTTCCACTAAGTGTGGTGATTGTGTAATTTCTTCTACTAAGCAATGAGGTCAAACCAACATGTATCATATTTCAACAATAGAGCAATAATGTTTGACATAAATAATGCATGAGATTCAATGGATGCTATTTTAGAAATTCATATTCGAGTATTCAACCCAATATATTGTCTTTTGAAAAAATGCTTTAAAATGTTTTAGTAAACAAATTACTTTTAATCTTTTATACATTTATTAAAAAGAACATTAAAAGTCATTAATTAAAATTAAATGTAGTTAAAAGTCAAATGATAATTTGCATTCCTTTTATTAATAATACGGAAAAATAATGTCATTAATCTTCAATACAACTCTAGATTTATTCGAAAATGAAAATATTCAAAGAAAAAATATTTTCAAATAAATCATCAAATATTTTCTCTTATATAAAGGGATATAATATTTATTTTAGGAGAGTGGATTGTTCCATTTGATAATGTAACCAATGTAACATTGCATAACTTAAAAAGGTTGATAAAAATATATGTTAGTAAGTATGGATCATATATGAATATCAAAATGTAAGAAACTTCAGAGCAAGAGAGAATGCCTTAATGATGTCTGTGTATAGTTACATACCTGGAAATGTATCATGAAGCCATTGATAGTTGAGATTTAGAAAATAATACCTAACATAAAACATTTCTTCTTAGTCATTGTTTGGAACTCGAAATCTAGGAAAAATCTAGGGTTCCACCATGTTGGAGAGAGGAACCGATAAGATCCATTGAATGTTCCTCTAAGTATGAAATTGAAAAGAGGAAAAGTAATTGATATTTATCCCTAAAATTTATGTTGGCAAGAAGATAAGTTTATTTCGAAACAGAATATCTTGAATACACTCCCAACAAGAGGAACAAAAAAAAAAAACATTGATATGTCATTCACTAGGTATAAGAATTTTGTTGATAGATAAAGAGAATTCTATGTCGATGATCAAACTAATAATAGTGAACAAGTGGAGGAAAATCCATTTAAAAATATAGGTTCATTTATTAATCAAGGACAACATAAAGCTTATCAAGTGGACAATGAGATTGATATGGACAAAAACTCACAAAGGCTATTCAAATATTTTAATGCACAAGAAAAGCACCAAAAGCCTTGAGAAAGGTTCTTAGTGAGTTGTTGGAAAGAGTAGGCCTCAAAAAGGATGAAATCATTGATCCTGAATGGACTAGAGAAAAGGCAAGCAAAGAAAAAGGTGAGTCATCTTAATACCCTCCTCCTCATAAAAACAAAAAAAAATCATTTAATACTATGTACATAAAAATCATTTATATAAATAAAAGTGAAGAAATAGGTCATGAGAGAAATATTGTACCTAATCAAAGTAAAAATTGGAGGGATAAAACTGACAGTGATTGGAGAAATAAGCATACTTATAATCAAAATAATACGAAAAATAATAAAGAAGACAAAACCTTCACCATGAAAATCAAGGAACAAGGGATCCAATGGTAATTAAAAGGTATAAACAAATAGATTTCACTAGGATAATAGGTTATCCAAACCTTGTATCAAATGATTTGAGAACCGCTACACCATTTTATTTGGAGAAGAGAATCAGTATACTGAAACACATGTGATTAATCTAAAAAATAATGTTGAAGACTTTGAAGAACATAATGAAGATGTGTTTATGAAACTATTTCCGCAGTCATTAACCAATGTCATTTTAGAATGGTACAAAGGACTTCCTGATAAATCTATATCAAGTTGGCAAGAATTTATTGACTTGTTCCTCGAACAATTTGGAAATCATATTGATACCTCCTTTTCCTCACATGAATTAGCTAATATCAAGAAAAATGTCAATGATTCAATTTTTGAATTCAATAAAAGGGTTCAATAAAGTTCTAACTAGAATACCACAAGAAATCAAACCTATGGATCTATTTGTTATAAAAATTTACTTGAGTACTTTTGAAAGTAAGACTCACTATGAGATAAGGTCACATAGACCAAGAACATTATAAGAATCCCTTAATGTTACAATGAAAATTGAGAATGATAGAAAGGTTGCTAGTAAACTTGGTAAGAGAGATGACCCAAGATTATTTGATCCTAAAGCCCCTAAGCAGAATAAAGATGAAGATAAGAGGATCTTCATATAATGTATAATAAGAATGAGGGAATGAGGTCTAATAGGAATGATAAACCTTACTATAAGGAAGATATATATAGATTGCAAGATATGCCTTATAACACATATTGAAAAGATGGAAAACCAATGAGGAACAACAAAAATCATGATCCTCTAAAGAAGAATAAAAATTATGTTGAAAATAGTCCCTCGTATGAAGCTTGCAAGATACCTCATATGTTAGAGAAATGTTTAGTGGCATGAAGCATATTAGAGGAAGAAACTCATCTAGGAGATTATCAACAAATAGTAAATGCATTCTCATTCAAAACCTTTTGGGTAGAAGATGATTCTTTTGAAGAAGAATACATTTCTAATGTCCACACAAAGAGAATAAGACAACAATATACCCAACAAGTTTTTTTTAATAATAATTAAAATCCTATGTTGAGGCTATAAAATGAAGAATAAAGAAGGGCTCATACAATTGAAGTAGTTGAACAAGCAAGGGGTAATTACAAACTAAGAAACAAAACTATAAATCTAGACATGAGAAAGAGGGTTGTGTTGCTGTAAATAAGTATTCACTATTTACACTTTACTTAAGTTTACTTAGGTCAATGCATTATTTTATTATTTATTAGGTTGACAATTAGGAGTTTGCATACTTTTATGAGTTAACATATTGACAACATACAAGTAAGCAACTCTAATTGAACACATGGTGTCTACAACACTAGAGTTTGCATAAGTAACTAAGTTGTCATGTAGACAGCATAGTTATTTGCACTCCTATTTTAGCATATGGTGTCTACAACATAATTTTGTGTGCTACATCTTTGTAGGCTTATCCTTTCATCATTGCACTTACTCCTATTCTTAATGGAGGATAATCCACTCTTGGTGGACATGTGCTTGGTTGTAAGACTTATCAGTGTGTTGACTCCTAGACATTTTAGAAGCATTCAAGAGGCTTTTATATATAGGCACTCCTAGTGTACTTGGACATTGAATTGAATACTATATTGTTATTTAGATCATACGCTTTTGGTCTATTTTTGTGCTTGTGCTTGAGTTCTTTAATCTTGGGTGATTTTTTCCTAAGGAAAATTCTTACATGGTACCAGAGCTGAGGGAATTTCTCTTCACATAGCCATTCGAGACCGGTCTTGCTTCATCTCTCTAAGGATACCTTGACCCAAATCTAGAGTATCACAGTCATTGGGAGCATCTAGAGCCAAAATGAACCTCGCCATTGTGTCTGGAATGTCAATTTGGTGAAAATTGGCTATAAATTCACCTACCCTAGGCCATAGTCGAATTTGAGGCAAATTTTTTTACAAACTGGCACTCGAAGGCCTGATTTGCAAGTACAGTATGATCATTATTTAGATCTATGATTTTATTTTTAGATCAAATTTATTTTTTCTCTGCAATTTTTGTTTTCTTTTTCATAGAAATTTTTGAAAAAAAATTTGCTCGTCGAGCCTACAAAGAAATTTTTTTTGTAGGAACCAGGCGATGAAACCCTAGTTCTTGCAGGGAATATTCACATGGAATATTCCTTGTGAATATTCCTTTGATTGACAGACCATAAATTTGGTAATGGCTTCATATTTTCTAGCATACATTGATCGCATCTCACCGCTGACCACACAACTGGCAAGTTCTTAACAACTCAAAGCGGCTTTGTTTACTATTGCCCCCAATGGGATTTCTTTTTAGCATTACACAGCATCCACCTATGACCAATGTGGGATTAATTCAAACAACCTTTCACTGGTTCTACAAAAGCTCACATCCCCAACAGTGTACATCCCTCCACCAGTGATGTTATACTACTGGCCCTCCAGTGCCCTCTATCAATGCCACGAGGCATATATACTCCCACCACGTGTTAAAGTGTCCTCCTTTGTGGATCCACCTTAGCCAAAATCCTATCACTCCACATTGACCTCCAACAGAATGCCACATGGAGCAATCTTTGCCATTCAGTCAAATCGCCCTCCACGTATACCTGCCTGGTCGATTGTGACATCAACAGATAGCTCCATAGACATACACCCTACCAATGCCAATAGACTGCCACATGGTTCCATGTGGACCATCAATCAGACCCCACAAGATTTGTACACATAAGCAACCACCCTACCATGTTGTCAGCCCACCCAATTAGTACAAAAGTGACACTTCTGTAGACTAGTCAGCATCTAGGTCAAACTGCCACATAGGACCATACAATGCCACATATTTTTTCCATACGATCCATGATAGTGATTGTACTTGCCACATCATTACGGCAGCCCTTTTCCCTGATGTTATCTTTTCACGACATTAAATTTGATGGTCATTTGACTATCATTTCTAAGTAAATTTGAACTGTTGTGATGGTCATTTGACCATCAAATTTAACATCGCAATTTGCTGCCCAGGCCCCTCTCCAGATTCAGTTTTGATTTGATAGTCCAACTTTGGGAGGCCATAGCTCAGTCATCTAGACTCTAAATTAGGTGCAATTTTTATTTTTATTTTTGGGTAAAATTTCTTGACCTTTTTAGTGATGTAATTCTTTTCTAGTTTTGGTGCACAGATTTGTCAGAAATTGCATTTTTTTTAGCAAATATACCTGTCCAATCTTGCATTTTACAACTTTAAATGCTTCGTACGAGCTCATCTAGACACATTTTCAAGTTCCATTTTTTTTTAAGTGCTTAATGTTTCTTCTACTTTGTAGATCTGCAATCAAATTATAGGGTTGTGTGGACAAAAATATTACTTTCAGACTTAGGGCCTTTTCTGCATTGTATTGCTTTGATTACTTTTCAAAATTGTTGTACATTTGAGCTAAAGTGCTTAGTGACAAATTTGAGCCTCAAAAGGCAGTTGTAAATAGAAAAATTAGAAGTCCACTTTGTACATTTTGACAAGTGGCCTATTCTATATGCAGTATATAGAAAGTGCCAAAACCATCATTTTTGGGGGGGTCTTTTGATTGAGTGAATGGGGGGCATCTTTTGTGTTTTTGTGTCTCTATTTTCTCTCTTGTACACTTTTTCATTTTTTGCATCATGGGTTCACCTAAAGCTCCACTACTAACCTCACACAGTTATGCTACATGGAAAGATATTGTATGGAGTAGATTAATGGAAAGCAGGTTTAAATCTATATGTTGATGGTACAATTGTAAAACCCACTGATGCTATAGTACTAGTTGATTGGAAAATTAAAGGCAATCATGCTTTAGGAATTATCAGGAATTGTATTCATAGAGATCTCTTCTTCCACATTTCTAGCTTTAAGGAAGTCAAGCCTGCTTGGGACAAAGTTGAAGGGTTGTATGGTCAGGTGGATGAGGAAAAGAGATACCAAATTGAGGATGAACTACTTCTCTTGGATCCTAAGAATTTTGAAACAATTCAAGACTATATCAACAAAGCCAATGAGCTAAGAGCACTACTTAAAGATTGTGGTAATCCCATGAAGGATGATCATTTGGTTCATCACATTTTGAAGAGGCTACCTTCAAAGTATGCATCTTTTGTGTCAAGTTACAACATTGACAGGTTGACCATGGGAAGTGCCTTCACTAAGCCTACATTTGATGCATTCACAGAAATGTTGATGTTGGAACAATCCAAGTTGATAGATATGGGAATTCTCAAGTCATAAAAGACAAAGGCATTGGTGGCTACTAATGAGAACCAATCAACCCAAAGTGGAAAGAGTTCTACCAACAGCAAGAAGAAGCAGTGGAAGCAAAAATCACAATCAAAGACACAACAAACTTCCTCCTCACAGCAAGGCAATTCTTCTTCTAGCAAGAAGGTAAACAATGATAAGAAGGATAAACTATTTTGTGTATATTGCAAGAAACCAAATCATGATGAGCATCATTGCAAGACTAAGAGAATCAATGAATTGAAAAACCTATTCAAAAATAACAAAATCACTGTACCAAATGCTTTCGAGGATTCAACTCCACCCACTTCAAAGGGAAAAGGGCAAGCACTTATGGTCAATTCAAGTTCTTTAAGGGAATGGATTCTTGACTCAGGTACCTCATATCATATGGTTTCTTCAAAAAGAGACTTTTCTTCATTGAAGTAGCCTAAGGTATCGCACATCCTTGTAGGAGATGATACAAAAATGGAAGTTGAAGGGAAAGGACAAGTTGAGATGGAAAATGGGGAGTTTAAAGAATTTCTCTATGTTCCCAACCTATGCTTTAATCTCCTCTCAATCTACCAAATCACTCACTATGGAGATGGCAATAAAGTTGAGTTCCTTCCTGATTTAGTAATGGTGTGCAATCTTAAGGATGACTCATTGGTTGCAGTGGGTTAAGTCAATCATCACAAAAGGCTTTATTCTTTCTCCCACTTTGTGCCTAAGTCTCCTTCACATGCCTTGTTGACTCAATCTCAATCACAAAGTACATTATGGGATGAGCGGTATGGTCATCTTGTCTTCCACTATCTTCATCTTTTCTCAAAAAACATGGGCAAAGGTCTACCTACAATCAACTTTTCTAAGGGTGAATGTTCAACTTGTTCAGTGGCTATGCATCTAGAAGAGAAGTATGATAAAGGGAAGTCTTGCAAAGCATTTTTTTCTTTTGAGTTGGTTCACACAGTCGTAGTAGGCCCTTTTGCAATAACATCAGTTAGCAAGGGTCACTACATTCTCACTTTCATTGATGACTTTTCATGCTACACATGGGTCTACTTTCTTAATCATAAGAATGAAGTGTTTGATAAGTTTCTAGCCTTCAAGAGTCATGTTGAAAAGTAATCAAGGAAAGTCATCAAGGTTCTTCATATGGACAATGAAAGCAGATATGTGAACTCAAGACTTAAAGACTTTTGTGAACTTGAGGGTATTCATCTTTAGAATCTAGTAGCATTCAGTCCACAAAAAGACAAGTGTTGCAAAAATGAGGATTAGAACTCTTCAGTCTATGGAAAGTTGCATGATTCAAGCTAATTCTCTTGATCCATCACTTGAAATCGAAGCTATAAGCAGTGCCATTCACATACTTAATAGGTCTCCTCATTATGTCTTAGATGGAAAGACTCCTTTTGAGGCATGGTGCGGCAGAAAAGTAGTTGTGAAACACTTCAGAGTTTTTGGTTGTCCAGCATGGGCAAACATATCTTCTAGGGAATCTAAGACACCACCACCAAGGCCTTGTACTTTCATCAGATATGAAGATAGTGTTAAGGCATATAGAGTTATGGATCCTCAGACTCATGAGATTTTCATAGAGAGGAATGTACACTTTGAGGAGAGTTCACCTAGCTAATCCTATAATCCTCTCTGCACTACATACATTGTGGAAACTGATAGTGACACCATCAATAGTGACTCAATAGATTCGGATATGTGGGGTCCTATTGACAGTTGTAGCATGACATCACCGCATCAACACATTCCATATGCATACATTGCCATAGTGATAGGTCCATGCCATTCAACACGACAGGGTACATCTTGTCTTCCAGTTCTAGCATCAAGGAATGACTACATAGCAGATATTTTAGGTTTTTTTGTGGAGTCACACATTGTATATTTGGAAGACATCATTGATGATATACATCTTCTCTTTGATGAGGAAGATTCTTCTTTAGTTGTCATGAGGGCTCACTTCGACCCTCTTATCCATTCTCTTCATGATCAATCTTCACAGGTTGATGTGATTGTGGATCCTTATGTACAATAGTTGTAGGAGGTCTCTTCATCATTTGAGGAGACACATGGTTCTTTGGGATAGGTTCTACATCCATCCTTTCTAGATCTACACATGTTCTTTTTAGTAGTATTAGAAGGGGTGACAATCAATATCAACACAAGGACAGTTGAGCAGGTTTCAGAGACTCCATTTATCTTCAGGATTCTTTCTACACATTGGGGAAACATCTCATATCTACCTATGATATTGTTTCTTCTAAAGGGGAGGAACATTATTAAGCAATCATGGATCAGCTTCTATATTGGAGCAGCTATCATTGATCGGCATTCTACATTGGAAGGGGGGGGACTACCTTGTCTCCTTTCTTCTTCTCTCTTGTGGGGGGAGGGGTGGGGGACCTTTTCCTCTTTTGGGATTGTGTTCTTCTCATACTTATCTTTTCTATATACTTGATGTACATCGTAATGGGGGGGTCTTGATTACTCCATCCATCCATGTATCTTGATTTTTCATCTCTCTTGGATTTTTTCCATAAGGTTTTCCCTCTTTCTCCTCTTTATGAGAGATTGCATTGCTTTTGTACATGGGTACCTAACATGGCTTAGCAGCCAAGACCCATCATGCATTTTCATCCTAGCTTCCATAAGCTTAAGTGCATTCCCCTAAGTTGCACTTAAGGGGGGTTGTTGGTGTAAATAAGTATTCACTATTTACACTTTCCTTAAGTTTACTTAGGTCAATGCATTAAGTAAGCAACTTTGTTCAGCACATGGTGTCTACAACACTGGAGTTTGCATAATTAACTAAGTTGTCATGTAGACAACACAGTTATCCACGCTCCTATTTTAGCACATGGTGTCTAAAAAATAATTTTGTGTGCTACACCTTTGTAGGCTTATCCTTTCATCATTGCACTTACTCATGTGCTTAATGGAGGATAATCCATTCTTGGTGGACATGTGCTTGGTTGTAAGACTTATTAGTGTGCTGACTTCTAGACATTCTAGAAGCATTCTAGAGGCCTTTATATATAGGCACTCCTAGTGTACTTGGACATTGAATTGAATACTATATTGTTATTCTGATCATACTCTTTTGGTCTACTCTTGTGCTTGTGCTTGAGTTCCTTGATCTTGGGTGATTTTTCCCTAAGGAAAATTCTTATAGGTTGAAATGGCCACTTTACATAAGAAAGATAAACAGAAGGTGATGCCCAAGGATCAACAACAAGTCAACCCAAAGGTAACTTATCCTTCAAAAAGTAAGAAATTTGTAAGTTATAAATCATTCATTTCTAATGCTTTATCACAATTGAAAGCTTCAATTCCATTTTTAGAAATTGTTAAAATTCTTGAATATGGAAGAGAGGTTTTAAATATCTTGTCTGAAACTAACAAAGAAGGGTATGTCAAAATTAGAATATTGAGGAAACACTGATTATTTATCTTCACACAAATATTAATGAGAGTTCCCCATAGGTAGACCCTTTTTATTTAACTTTGTTGATTAATAACAAATTGGTGACAAATTGCATGGTGGATTCAAAAGCGCCTATAAATATAATGCCAGTAGATGTTATGAAAGAATGAGGATTGAAAGTATATATATTCCTTATGGGAAGTGTTATGCCATGGAAAATAGGTTATTGCATTTGGTTGGCATAATAAAGAATGTTGATTTCAGATTCCCTACTTGTCTTGATGTTTCCTATAAGACAAATCTAACTATGGTGGAGGTTCTTGCCTATTATGGCATGTTTTTTATTAGATAAATAGGTTTTACAAAGAACCTAAAACCTAAAAGTTAGTACATAAGAAGGTTGATAATAAGCGTGATAGCCCAGCCAAAAAAGTTTAAGTTCAAAGGCTGATAATAAGCATTAAGCCCAGCCAAAGGAAAAAGTTCTAAGAAAAGACTAGGAAAAAGAAACAGACAAAGCCACAACCAAAAGCCAGTACAAAAAGCCAAAACACAGTGAAAAACAAAGGAACAGGCAAGAGTTATTCCTCATTCTTTCGCTCTAGATCCTGCATCACCTGAGCAGCCTCAAAGGCCTATTGATTCTCCTCCATTTCCATCTGTTGCCCTCTTTGACTCCCCTAGTCTTGTGCAGGAGTGGATTTTTCCTTTGCAGGGTCATCCTCCGTTTTGGCCTCGTCTCTGTCATTTCCATCCTCATCCTCATGCATTTCTCTGTCTTTGATCCAGCCCATGAGAGAGATGATGTTTTTGTTGATGGAGCTTAACAAGGAAAACATCTAGTTGGCAAGGTTATGATTGTAGTTTTCTAGATTGTGTATCCTCTGTTCCACCAGAGTGAGCCTATCAGTCGAGTCTGTCCTCCTATTGGCATCCTTTCCTTCCCTTGTTGCCTCAATGTGTTTCACCTACTCTTTAACCTCCTCGAGCTCATGGAAGAGCCATTTGATGGATCTGAAATTATCAATCATGCTATTGCGAGCATTATTTAAGAGATTCATCCTTGTCTCCTTGGCTCTGTCCAAAATAGCCACAATCGCTGAATCAATTAATTCTTCTAGCTGCTGCTCTTCTTGATTATCCACTAGGATTTGGGGATTCATGGCCTCCCTAAAGATTCCCATTTTGGCAGTCTTGACATTGAAATTAATCCACGCTTTCCTCCTATCATTGGTTTGCACTTCCCCTTCCACATAACCAGCTTTCTCCTCTTTCTGATCCTCAGGGTGGAGATGGATAGGAGAAAGGGGCAGCACAAACATCTCCTCATAATGAGAGTGCACATCCTCCAGGCTCTCCCTCTTGCACTTCTTCCTTCCACTATCAACCTTTATTTCCTCCTACATCTCCTTCACCACCTCCTCAGACTCTAGATCCTCCTCATCATCACTGCTACCCTCCTCAACCTTCTCAGCCTGCTTCTGCCCGAGATCCCTAAGGCTTTTTCTACTTGGGGTTATGGGGGAGGGGGATTTTTTAACAGTCGCAGCTTTCCCTGAGGAGGAGACTCCACCTTTCTCAGAACTAAGGCTTTGAATGGCATTCGAGTTTGAGGAGTAACTGGAACTTCCAGACTCCATAGTCTCAGTCTGAGGGGGGGCATTACCGATGGTCTGGGCTTTGAAGTGCTCATGGATAAGAAGCAATAACCCTTCATGCAGAGCCAGATCTGCAATGGGATTCTTTTTAAAGTTGTCCATCACCTTACTCATAGAGGTTAATAGATAAAAAGGAAAAGAAATTATGGCTTTCTTCCGAAAATGATTTAAAATAACAAAGTGGTGGGTGCGGGCTCTATCAAATCTTGGGTCCAAAGTAATATATTCAGTGACAGCTTTCAGCACATACCTCCACTATTTCTTCATGGAGTCGGGGACATAGTAGGTGTCAAGCTTTTTTAACGCCTTCAATTCCTTCTCACTCTCCACAAAATCCCTTACCGCATTGGCTGAGAGATTCTTGTCCCTGTAGAATTTGAAACCCTCGATTGGGATCTTTGTGACAACCGCGATAACCTCCTCCATTATTTGAAAGTTGATGTCGTTCACCTTAACCTTGCCTTCTTTCCATGACCCCACCATACTGTTAGTCACCTCCTGATCATAACCGTGCAGCTTCATGAGATACTTGGTTACCCCACCCTCTTCCAGCTTTTCCCAAACTTTCAGCCTACTTCTCCATTTCTCAAAGTCCCTCACCGACTCCTTTCTGCATCTCTCGTCCACCATCTCCTCACTCTACGCACCCATTTTACTCATAAGCTCTTCACTGTGAGACTAGAAAGGATTGCCAAGATTAAGCAAGGAGCATAGAAAAATAACTCTGTTGTTGCCCCTGAAACGAATGCAATGAAGAACCCACAAAGCATGGCAATTAATCATATTAGGATATTATGGCATGTTACTTTAAAGACAATGGTCAAATTCAGTTGTAGGACATATATAATTGGATTTTTCTTATGGAACTATTTCAATAAATGGCCAAAACATTAGAATTGATAAGGAACCGAGATTTGATTACCTTGTTGAAAGCTTTCATCCAAATATTAGAATCAACTTTTCCCAGACAAATATTGATAACTTCCAAGTAAGTATAAATAAACCCATACAAATTATAGAAGATATTGATGACGCTCCTACATAGGAAGAGAACAATGAAATATGGTACATGAATTTTGATGGAGCCTATAGTAAGGAAGGTAATGGTGCTAGAGAAATTCTTACATCACCGTCATGTAAAATGTTCAGATACTCTTTTTTGTTGAAATTTGAGTGCACAAATAACATTGTTGAATATGAGGCTCTAATCCTAGGACTAAATATGGAAAAATTCCATAAAATAAAGTTTCTTTCAGTATTTGGAGACTCTGGATTAATAATATATCATATTAGAGATAAACTTATGACAAAAAACTCAAGGCTAAAAAGGTACAAAAATTATGTATGGGATTTATTAGAGTTTTTTAATGCACTTTCAATTGATTGGATTGATAGAACTGATAAGTTTTTAGTTGATATGATGGCTGATTTAGCCATCAAAAAAATTGGCAATCCATTATAAGAAGTTGTATTGGTTGAAATGAAAAATAGACCTTATATTCCTAATAATATACATGACTAACTAGTTTTCAAATATGACAAAGATTTGTTGCAATTCTTGACATGTAAAGAAGATTATCAAGATGTTGGTATTAATTGGAGTAATCTTGTTCACAAGGATACTATTTTTGGAGAGGATATTGTACAACTTGAGTCTAACAAGATACCAAAAGGATTAGTGACTTTGGAGTGCATCTTTGATTATCATAAAAAGATCAAGACTCAGACTCCTATTTATATGCAAGAATAGACTGAGAAAGTCAATCTTGGGAATGAGAATTCTCCAAGGGAAGTTTTTATTGGAAAAAATATATCAAATAGACCAAGGCTAGAATTAATTGCTTTGTTAAGAAAATACATGCATGTGTTTTCCTGGTCATATGATGACTTAAAAGCATACAAAGAAGACTTGTTCCGGCATGAAATACATTTAAAACTAGATGTCAAGCATTTTAGGAAGAAGAAAACAACAATAAACCCCATGCTAGTCCCTAAAATGAAAGAAGAACTAATTAAAATGAGGGGTGTTGGTATAATCAAACCCATCAAATATTTCTCATGGGTTTCTAACTTGGTTCCTGTTAGGAAGAAAAATAGAGATATAAGACTATGTGTTGATTTTAGAAATCTGAATATTGTTGAAAGGAGATTGTTGAAATGAAGAAGATTGATGAAACCTAATGAAGGGTTCTCCCCTTAATACCATAAACTCATAACAGAAACAAAGAAACAATAGCAAATGTGAGAACAAAATATGGACTTCTTATTTGTGCCACAAATGCAGAATTACAAAATTAATAAGTACAATATGCTAACCCACATGGGCACCTTCATTACAATAATCTACAAGACTAAGTTACGAACTACCACCTAGAGTTGTTCTAGGCAATGTTCAAGTCTTTCTTAAATAGGCAATTTTATGTTGCTCGAGAAGATTCTAGACATTAAAACTTAATACCTAGGGTCGAAAGACCCTAACAATACATATAGAGTTGGCCAAATACATCTTTGACAATTATTTTAGATATGTTAGGTAGCCCAACTTTGAATGGCCATAACTCATGAACCGTTGCTTCAATTAGCTATTACAACCACTTTTTAGAAATGCTAGCTCTTGATCTACAAGTTCGAAATCATGCAAGTGCCCTTCCATCAAGTTTTTGGACCTCATCTAGGCACTCTAAGGCCTCCAATAGTGAGCCTGAAATTTTTTTCTACAAATTTTTCCACCGAAAATTTGCAATAACTTCTCTAATACTTATGCTTGAGCAATGAGATTTTTATGGTAAGCTTAAAACTCTAAAATGAGCCTTCTTATAGAAAATGGGAACATTTTGAGCTCATATAAAAAACTTACTTAAAATAGCAAGTTTCCATAAATAGTAACCACCCTGTATACTAGTCCTTATTAAAATAGAAAAGATCAAAAATAAAATATTTGTAGGTGATGCAAGATTGCTCTTACACCCAAGATGCTCTTGCATCATGTAGTGCTTGCCCCTAAGTCGCATTTCAGTCATCCTTGCCAAACTCTTTTAGGCCAATTTTATGTTTGATGATTAGTATTATTATTTTAGAAATTATCAGATGTTGTTTTACACTCAGTTTATTATATGATGAGATTACTTGGTACTCTATATTTCATGCATGTATGATGATTATTCAATGTTTTCAGTTATCGATGATGATTAGTTAGATGGTTTATTATCACATGTGCTTTCTTATGGATACTTAACCCATACTGCATGTGTATGGTGTGCGTGTTTGTTTTCTTTATGTATGGTATTTCTGATGTAGTTAAGGAAGGGAGTCATAGTCACGTACTAGTCGGGATCTACACGATGCACCACTTCCTGCCATTGTTTGTTTAGCTTACAATATGGTGTTGGTACATGCATGGATTTTATGCAGGTTGTAGGTACCGAGTATCGACTTCTCTGAATTGCCAGGATGAGTGTACCCTATCGCATTATCTCAATGGTAAGAGAGGGGAGATAAACTCTTAAGTCCAAATCCTAAACCCTTTAGCCAATTGTCCTAATTAATAATTAGGACAAGTATCTAAGTTAAGTACCCTCTGAATGCATCAAATGATGTAATTTCGTGATTATAACCCTTTTATTTGATTTAGTATGTGTTTTTCTATGATGGGTTTTCGTATGTTGCCTTATGAGTCCTTGATGTGTTTTCTATTAATTAAGTCTAATTAAAAAGATTAAGTAATGATTTAATTTAATGGAAAATTATTATGAAATTTTCATATTTAATTATATTTAATTAATTGAAAATTAATTAAATAAAAGAATTAAATTTGGAGATAAAAGTTTAAGGATAATTTAGAACATGATAATATTTATTTAATTTAATAATAATATATTTAGAGTTCATTTTTAAATAAATGCTAAATATTATTGTTATTTAAATTGATTAAATATTTTATCAATTAAGTTTCTAAAATAAATTAAAAGTTGAAAGATATTAAATTATTAAAGTTTCTAGATCGCATGATGTGAGCTTGAGTTGAAAATAAAAGAAATAAATTAAAAGATAAAATAATAGAAAATAATAATGTTATTTTAATATTCATAAAGTGCACATGAGATTAAAGTAATAAATTAATTTAAAATAAGTCAAGTGGAATATTAAATAAAGTTATTTAATTCAACTTAATGTGCATGAAAAGATTAATGCAAAATAAGCAAAGATAAAGAAAGTTAATTTTGGAGTTAACTTAGTTGAGCAAAGACTCCTCTCGGGTGAACGCACAATTAGTTCCCCGATTTGAGGAGAAAACTCCTTATTACAACTTTGGGGGACCATGAATTTTGGAGACAGAAATTTTGGGGGAGAACTTTTGTAAGAAAATTTGAGAAGAAGAATTCTAGAAAAGAGTTTCAGAAGAAAGTTATTGAAGAGGAGTGAATTCTCTCACAGTCTTTCGAAGTTTTTGTATTAGCATCAGGGTCAGGTAGGGTCTTGTGCTTTGATCGTTGATTGATTTCACAATTATCCTTTCTTGTCTTCTTCGTGTTTGTGGGTTGTAAAATCCGAATTCTCTGTGATAGAAGTTTAAGCATTTCAAATATTGTGAATTTTTAGATGCTTGTTAATTAACTACTCTATACATAGGGATTAGAAAAAGAAAAATGGAGAAACCCTCGTTTCTAGATTAAAGAATTATAGTATTTAATTTGGGTGGGATCTGAAATTAAAAAGAAAATTCGTAGGGTTGGAATTATTTTCTCTATCAGAATATAATTGTAAATGTTATATATATATATATATATATATATATATATATATATATATATATATATATATATATATATATATATATATATATATATATATATATATATATATATAATGTGGGGAAATTGATTAATAAACAAAATTATATTTTAAATGAGCGAATTTAATATAAGTTAAAAGTTTTTTTTTTTAAATAAAACAAAAATAAAATATGTATTATATGGGGGGGGGGGGGGGGGGGGTCGTTGACCCACACCCCCTGCCACTTGCGTGTTGCAGTATGTACTGCTGCGACAGCAGGTACTGCTGATGTAGCAGTACCCTACGTAGCAGTTCCTGCACTGCAAGAAGCCGCAGGCAGCGATTATTAAATCGCTTTATTATTTTTGTTTTAAAAAAAAAAACTTTAATATATGATGTCGATCCATATTTTTGGCATTCAATTTTTTTTTATTAAATTGCAATTAGTTTTTAATAAGTTTTAAATTAATTTCATATTAATATTACTGATAGTTTTAAATGTTAAATTTTATTAATATTTATATATGATTATAAATGTAATTTTTATTTAAATAAAACATTAAGTAATTTAATTAAGAATGACGTTTAATAATAATAGGAGTTATTATTATTAAAGGTTAAATTATGGTTTTTAATAAAATAGTAGTTATTTAATTTAAATCATTATTGATTATTTTTATAAAAATAAATAAATTAATTAATTTAATTAAATTAAAGATTATTTTAGATCATTTTGTTAGGAAGAAATTGACTTTTAATCTGAGAGAAATCTTATATTTAGAAGTAAATAATCGGGTTTAAGCATAAGGGTAATAATGAGAAAATTCTACACTAGAAACGTACATAGAAACGTGAATTGAACTTTAACTTAAACCTTAGTGTGTTTTCTGAAAATGTATCCAACTATGAACTGTACTGTACTATTCTATTTTCTTATGATATTATGTTTGGGGTTTTGGGTTGATCAGATGTTGACCAGTCCTAGGTCGTTACCAGAGGCTCGGGGGTTTGTGAATGTGAGATTATGATGATTTGGTCTCGATCTTTCTTAACCCGACCATGGTAATGTGATGGAGTGCTCTATGATATGGATGTTTTTATTGGTTTTTATTGCTTTCTAGTTTCCTTGTGAGAAGTTGATGGTGTATGTATTTGAGTTACCTAACTTAACCATTTTTGAGTCATCGATCAGTTGTACTTGGGTTGCTTTCCAGTCGCCTTGATGGGACTGAAGTGTTATTGCTATGCTCTTGATGATGTCATATTGTGACATGTGTGACTTGACCATTTTGGAGTCTTCGATCAGTATTGTGATTTATTATTGGGATACTTTCTAGTTACTTGTTGGAGAACCTTTGGATATTGTGATTTATCATGGATGCCTTCAGTTGCTGATAGAGAACTGTTGTGATCATCATGATTATTATTTGATGCTTATCAGTTGCTCATGGAGAAATGATGTGATTATTGTGGATTATATTTATGATGCTTTCAGTCGCTTGTATAGGACTGAGGTGATTTTATTTGTGTTGTCATGAGCCTAGGGTAGGTTATCTATGTGTAGTGTCAGGAAGTGGCTTGCAATGAGGGACGGGAGACCCAAAGTGGCTCTGGGCATGACTCATTGTAAGTTGTTTGTTTTAATAAGTGAAAACATCTCACCTAAATACTGACTTAAATGAATCTAATAAGATATCTGTATGTTCTCTCCCATGCCTAGAGTGCTAGTATAGACTAGGATGGGGTAGAGAGAAAGCTTGGTTACGACCTTGCATTCTGTAGTATGCCTCATCAGTACGAGAGGATACTAGTGGTCGCAGGATCACAGGGGACCCGAGATTCCTAAGGGATTGCTCAGGTAACTTTCGACGTGACTTCTGCGATGACACTTTCTCACTTGCATAGTAGGTTTCCTACGTGTCTGCGTGGTGCCTCTGGGTCTAGATGTCGATGTATGTGTTGGAACCTTTGATTTAGTGTACTTTTAGGATTTTCTAGACTTAGAGAGTACTTGTGTTTTGTGTTTTGATATCCTATTTGGGACTTAAGACTATCTCCTCAGCGCGGTGGGAGTGGGCCATTTAGGTTCCATGCAGTCGGGTGGTAGTGCTTTTACTCTTACCATTGAGATCCATCCGTGGTCACCGTGGCTGGAGTTTTCTTGGTTGGCATTTACCTTCACTATGTTTTATCTTTTACGATGGATGGTTGTATCATGTATGGTGAATGGTTTCATTTATTTTACTGTACATTGTATCATGGATTTGAGGATGATGTATCTTTATTTTTACATATGTATATTATTTTAAGCCTTTCATACCCTGTGACATGTACAGTGGATGATTGAGCATTTCGAATTAATTTGCCAAGAGGCATTCGAAACAAATGTATATTATGGACATTGGACTTTATTATTATTCTTTCATGTAGATGTGGTAGTTGTTAGACTTAGAATTAATTAAATTTAAATGTGACTCAACGTCTTGGGATCCTTAAGGAATGTAACCTGTTATGTATGTTTGTTGATGATTACATGTTATTGCTTCCGCTACTATTTGTTTGATGTGTATGTTATACATTCTTACTTTTAAAAAAAATGTTTAGAAAACTTAGTAAAACTTTAGGTTAATTCTTTTGGATCGCTTGGCAGGGCGTTACACATCAGACACTTGGAGTAATTTGAGAAGTGACTCCATCACGTCTCAAGTGTTCAGAGGAAAACCAAGTCGATTAACCTCCTCCTTTGCTAGCTATGATGAATCCTCTACTAGCCTACCTTTCCATTTGACTAGATATTCCTCATAAGTTTTGTTCCTGGTACTTTTGCCAATACGAATGTCCAGTATCTCCTCAATCTCATTTGTAGCAGAACTAGCTCCTAGAATACTCCATTGTGCTTCTACAACTTCATCTCCATCACCTCCTTCATAATACTTTGTCGAATCTAAAAGATTAAATACTGGTGAAATATTCAATTCAGCAAGCAACTCCACTTCATAATCATTTCTAGAATCGTGCCTTTTCACTATCTTGCATGGTCCAAACTTCTTCATCTTCAACTTATTATATGTAGTTACTAGAAAATGCTCCTTTCTCAAATGAACCATGACTTCATCTCCAATCTAAAATTCCTTATACTTCCTTTTCACATCTGCCTTAACCTTGTACTGTGTATTCATCTTTATAATGTGCTTCCTCACCTCCTCATGGATGTTCTTCAAATGTTCAACAAATTCTTCTGCTTGAGCACTAATTATCTCTCCTTTATCCAACTGCCTCAATTCAGAAGTATTTCTAAGACTAATCCCATATACAATTTGGAATGGTTTACTAGTACTCTTGTTGATAGAATTATTATATGCAAATTATGCCTATGATAAAATAATATCCCATCCTTTTGGCTTGTCTCCAACCAAACATCTCAACAAGTTTCCCAAACTACAATTCACAACTTCTATTTGTCCATCAGTCTGTGGATGATGTGATGAACTAAACTTCAAATTTGTCTTCAAATTCTTCCACAATGTACACCACAAATACCCAACAAATTTGGTATCTTGATCTGAAATGATACTCTTTGACAGATCATGTAGTCTCACCACTTCTCTGAAAAATAACTCTGCCACATGAACAACATCACTAGTCTTCTTGCAAGGAATAAGATGTGTCATCTTTGAAAACCTGTCAACCACCACAAAAATAGAATCATGTCTGCACTGTTTCCTTGGTAATCCAAGAACAAAATCCATCTTGACATCCTCCCATGGCTTCTCTGGTAAAGGTAATGGCTGATACAACCCTGTATTCTGCTTCACTCCTTTTGCCATCTGACATACTCTACAACTCTGTACAAACTTCTTCACATCTTGTTGCATGGCCATTCTCAGCAACCAAAGCTATGGTTTTATCTCTGCCAAAATGTCCAGCCAATCCTCCACTATGCTTCTCTTTGATGAGATTCTCTCTCATTGAACTTCTAGGAATGCACAACTAGCTTCCTTTGAACAACATATTATCCTGGATTATGAAATTCAACCACTTTGTCCTATCAAGTGTAACAGGTTTTGTACAAGCCTTCCACACTTTACTAAAATTAGAATCATCTGGATACAAAGTATTGAGTTCCTTGAATCCAACCACCTCTATCTGCATTTCTATCAACAAAAGTTGTCTTCTACTAAGAGCATCTGCAACTTTGTTAGACTTCTCACTCATGTGTTTCAAAATAAATGTATAACTCTGCAAAAACTCAACCCACTTCAAAAAATTCCTTTGGTGCAATTTTCCTTGACTATTTAAATATTACAAAGTTTGGTGATCAGTATACAAAACAAGCTCCTTAGGAAGAAGATAGTGTCTCCACAAAACAAGCTCCTTAGGAAGAAGATAGTGTCTCCACTTCTTCAATGCTTGAACTATAGCATAAAATTATTGATCATAAACAAAATATTTACTTTTTGCATCATTTAATTTCTCACTGAAATAAGCAATAGGTATACCTTATTGGCTCATAATAGCTCCTATTGCAATACTACTAGCATCACAGTCTACTTGAAACACCTTTTTAAAATCAAGAAGTGCTAAAACAGGTTACTCAGTAACTTTTTGTTTCAACAAATTAAAACTCTTATATGCTCCTATAGTCCACTTAAATTATTTTCTATCCCCTCTTATTGTTTCAATCAAGGGTCCACAAATACTACTAAAACCTCTTATGAACTTTCTATAAAAACTAGCCAGTCCATGAAAAGATCTTACCTCTGTCACACTCCTTGGAGTAGGCCATTCAAGGATAGCCTTCACTTTCTTTGGGTCCATTTTTAGACCTTATGTTGAAACTACAAATTCCAAGTACACCAACTCCTTCTTTACAAAACTGCACTTCTTCAGGTTTATTAGCAACTTTTCTTCCCTCAACTTATCAAACACCTTGCAAATATGGATCAAATTCTCCTCCAACATCTTACTAAAGATCAAAATATCATCTAGATAAATAATAACAAACTTACCCATAAACTCTTTCAGTACCTCATTCATGAGCTACATGAAAGTGCTCGGTGCATTGGTTAGCCCAAAAGGTAGGACTAACCACTCATACAATCATTCTTTTGTCTTGAAAGTAGTCTTCCACTCATCACCTTCTCTGATACAAATCTAATGGTACCCACTCTTCAGATCTATCTTTGTGAAATACTCAACTCCACTCAAATAGTTCATAATATCATCCATCCTCGATAAAGGAAATCTATACTTGATTTTGATCTTGTTGATAGTGCAAGAATCTATGCACATCCTCCATTCTCCATTCTTCTTTGGTACTAATACAACTGGTACAACACATGGACTCAGACTCTCTCGAATCAACCCCTTCTGCAACAACTCATGAACTTGTATGTTCAACTCTTCACTTTCTACTAGTGTCATTCTATGTATTGCCTTGTTTGCAAACTAGCTTTTGGAACCAAATCCATCTGGGGACTGATATTCCTCATTGAAGGCAATCCATCAGGTACATTATCTGATAGAATATCAAAAAAATCTTCCAACATATCTACAACTTCTACATGTACCTTCTCTACTTCTTTACTATCTTTTGGAATTATAGCAAAACACATATGCTCATGCTTCATACCTTTAAGAAACTCTTTTCCATCAACAAAACATATTCTGGCAGCATTACATACATTTTCTTCTTTATCCTTCAATGGCTTCAACTTATGCTTCACTCCATCCTTGGTTAGAGTGTAGGTATTTTCTCACCTATCATATACAACATGCCTGTCAAACTGCCATGGCCTACCCAAAACATATGACATATGTCCATTTGTATTATATCACAAAGTACCTCATCCTAGTAGCTTTCAATCTTGAACTTCACTAAGCACTGCTCATTGACCATGACCTTGTGGTCATCTTGCACCCAAACAATATGATATGGATGTGGGTGTTTCTGTCTCTTTAGCTTCAACTTGGTAACCATTGTTTCTGACACTAGATTGTTAGTACTTCCACCATTAATGATCACATCAGAACGCTTATCTTCAAATCTACACCTTGTACAAAACAAACTCCTTCTTTGATCCAGTTCATTCTCACCACTCAATAGGACTCTTCTATTAACTAGGACTGCTCCTCTTTCAGCATGTTCAGAATGTGAGGATCTAACATCTTCCCTAGCCTTTTGTTCTTTGCTCTATCCTTCCTTGGCATTGGGTACATTCAAATGCTTTATGTCCTTCTTCTCCACAGTCAAAACATTTCCCATGGAAGCCTCCTCTTCCAGATCCTGGTCCTCTACCTCTTCCTCTCTGATCTCTTTTGTTCTAATCATGGAAATGATTGGAATTATTTTCCCTTTGGTTTTGAATGCTACTTCCAGCCTCATCCTTGTTCTTTTGATCATCATTAAGGCCGCCATAAGATCATCCACCAGATCTTTCACCACAACCTCTTCCACTTTTCTTGTTGTTAAACTTTTTGTCCAATTTTTCTTCAACTCTTAAGAAAAAATGGTATGCCTCCTCAATATTGTTCATTCAAACCAAACTTAATTCATCCTAAATACTTGGCCTTAACCCATTAAGGTAATGGGTGACTTTCTCCTTGTCAACTTCTGCATGGTTGGTTCTAATGAGAACTTGATAGAACTCTTTGATATACTCTTGAATAGATTTTCCCACTTGCTTCAACCCTTGCAATTTTTTTAACAGATCAAACTCATAATCTACAGGAATGAATTGTTGCTTCAGTTTAACTATCATTCATTCCTATATGGTGATTTTTTCCTTTCCCTTTCTATTTCACTCCAACTAAACCTCTTGCTACAAGATCTTTGCATGTCCCTTTAGTTTCACCTTCACAAACTTGACCCTATCAGGATCATCAATATATTCATACTCAAAGTACTCCTCTAGTTCATTGATCCAATCAATTAGCTCCTTTGGGTTAGGATTTCCCAAAAATGTGGGAACATCAAACTTGGGTCGTTTTTAAATCTTGGGGATGGGCCTAAAAAGTCTTTCTTCCTCTAGATTTAGAACTCCCTCTACTTTGGCATTTTCATCTACTTCATCCTCATTCTCGATTTCATCTCTTATAAGAAGATTTATTTCTCTACACATTTATTCTTCCAATGCTTGCATTTGTCTTTGGAGGGCTAAAAAACCCTTAGGTGTAACACCTACAGCTCTTCTATCATGCTCTCTTCATAGAGACATTTTTGCACTTTTGCTAAAACCCTAGTGCAAACTACCCCAAAATTGATGATTTGTCTACACACTCAGCCCAAACCACAGTCCTGGTGTGAACTACCTCACAATCAGTGATCTGTCCACATACTCAAGAACTCTAGCTCTTATACCACTTGATAAAGGGTGCTCCCTTTAATACCATAAACTCATAATTAAAAAAAAAGAAATAATAGCAAATGTGAGAATAAAATGTGGACTTCTTATTTGCACCGCAAATTTAAAATTACATAATTCATAAGTACAATATGCTAACCCACATGGGCACCTTCATCATAGTAATAAACACGACTAAATTGTGAACTACCACCCAGAGTTATTCTAGACAATGTTCGAGCCTTTCTTAAATAGGCAATTTTATACTGCCCAAGAAGGTTCTAGACATTGAAACTTAATACCTAGGGCCGATAGACCCTAACAATACATATAGAGTTGGCTAAATACATCTTTGATGATTATTTTTGATATTTTGGGTAACCCAACTTTGAAAGGCCATAACTCATGAATTGTTGCTCTGATTGGCTATTATAACCACTTTTTGGATACACCATCTCCTGATCTACGGGTTTGAAACTGCACAAGTGCCTTTCCATCAAGTTTTCAGACCTCATCTGGGCACTCTAAGGCCTCTAACGATGAGCCTGAAGATATTTTCTGTAAATTTTTCAATAAAAAATCTGCATTAACTTCTTTCATACTTATGCTTGAGCAATGAGATTTTTATGGTAGGCTTACAACTCTAAAATGAACCCTCCTATAAAAAATGAGAGCATTTTGAGCTCATGTGAAAAACTTACTAAAAATAGCAAGTTCTCATAAATAGTAACAGCATGTCTTCTAGTCCTTATTAAAATAGAAAAAGACTAAAAATAAAATATTTTTGGGTGATACAAGATTTCTCTTACACCCAGGATGCTCCTGCATCAAAACCTATCATGGAACAACCATTATCTTGTCACTGATGTCAAACCTATTACTTGTTGGTGAGAAACTTTCTTACTTTGGTCTAAATGCTATCATTTGTTTGATTGATGAAGAGGATTTAAAAAGAAAGGATAACAAGAGAACCTAGCAAAAGTTTAAGTTATATGGTGTATAAAAGGAGCACTAAGATCAAGCAAGACATTGATGATACAGTGCATTATTTATCTACTTAAGGATATAATGAAAGGATACTTGACCAAAGACTAGAAGAAGGCTAAGTAAAGAAATGTGTCTGCCAAGCCTAGCCGAGTAAATAGTGGAAGCCAAGAAAGTTAGTGCAAGTCGAGTAGAAAATTAATTAAAGTTGAGCAGTAAGTTCAATATGTGCCAAGAAAAGAGAAATCTAGTTGGTTCTGAGTGAAGAAACTTTAGTATATGCCAAGCACCAGTAAAAAATTAGTGTATGTCAAGCAACACAGTGTTGGCCAAGCATCAGAAGATAGTGTTTGATGTGCAAATAGCTTGTTACTTCCGAGTGACAGTCAAATGATTTAGATCAAAGATTTGACGAATCTGAGCCAACAAATTTCATTTATTGAATTGTGTTAAGTGTGTGGAAGATAACTATGATGAGTTGGTGACACAAAATTCAAAATAAATCATTTTGAGATGAATTCAAAGAGGATTATAAAGGAAGTTTCTAGAGGGAATAAAATGGAAACATGGGAATATTTAATGAATCTAACCTAATTCTAAAATGGATGATTGTGGTTAAGTGGAAAAACACCTAAATTCTCTATATAAGGAGATAATGGGCCAGAAGCAACTTTTCATGCATGAGAACCTGAGAAAGACAAGAAGTCTAGGATGTTGCTTGATATGGTGGTTGAATGGAAGAGTCTGTAGTTGGAATACAAAGAAAGAAGACTTAAGGAGATGAAGGCTTGAAGGGTGAATAAGCTATTGGAAATGAAGAGGATGAATGCCAAGAAGAATGGTGGACTGAATGTGAGATCTATAATTTGCAAGTGAGTTGTTATTGTTATTAGATTAGATCAAATCTTATTGTTACTTTCTAACAATTGTATTAGTCTGGATAAATCCTTTGGACTAAGGTTGACATAATATTCATTAGTAAATCCTTTAACAATGTGACATTATAATCAAATGTTCTAAATTCCTCTAACAAGGCTCACTCCAAATAGGGTGACCGATATCCTTTAACCAGATCACATTTCACAGTGTGCATTATAACCTTTAACAGGGTTGGTTCCTCCCAAGGCTTACTACAGAAGAGTGAAAATTGGTAGTGTGTTACTAGTGGTTTTTTTCAAATTGGGTTTCCATGTAAAATCCTTGTGTCAAAATGTGTGATTGATTTTGTGGTATTGCATGTTTATAGTTCTACAAAGTTATTTTGACCTAGGAAAGCTATATGCAAAATGTTTAAGATATTGAATGATAAATGCATTCATAAGCATAAGTTGAAGTACTAAAAAAAATTATTTGTACATTTGGACCTTGGATAACTGATTTGCACCCACCCCACCCCCCCACCCCACCCAGTTATTCTAAATATTCCAACAAATATATCATCATTAAAGGGTAATTATGCTTTTCCAAACATAGAGGTTTTATTGCAAAAGGTTAAAGGAAATGAACTCTTGTCTATGATGGATGGTTTTTCTAGTTACAACCAAGTGAATGTCAAGGAAATATAAGAACATAAAATGACATTTAATACACCATGGAGAACCTATTTTTATACTAGAATGTCATTTGGATTGACAAATGTTGGAGCAACTTTTTAAAGAGTGATGGATGTCACATTATAAGGACTTATTGATTATATCTTGGTGGTTTATCAAGATGACCTTACAACCTATTCAAAGAAAGAAAAGGATCACTATAATCATTTGTAAAAAATCTTTAGGAACACCCTTGAATATGGGATACCACTTAATCCAAAAAGATATTAGTTTTGAGTCATAGAAGGAAAATTATTGGGACATATTGTTTCCAAAGAAGGTCTAAGAATAGATCTTGATAGAATTGCAGTTATTGATAACATAAAAGATCCTAAAATTGTTAAAGTTATTCAGCCATTTTTTGGTAAGATTAATTTTGTAAGGATATTTGTATCTAATTTTGTAGAAATTATTAAACCCATGTCCAAGATGTTAAAGAAAGGAGCGAATTTGATTTGGGGTGATGAAGCTTTACAAGCTTTTGCAAACATAAAGAAAGCAATAAAAGAAGCCCTAGTTCTTAAGGAACCAGATTTCAAGAAACCTTATAAAATATTCTCTTGTGCATCATATAATACAATTTTTGTAGTCATGCTCTAGAAAAATGAAGAAGGACATGAACAACCAATTGCCTTTTTTAGCAAAAGTTTGCAAAGTTCAAAGTTGAATTATAACATCAATGAGAAGCAAGTGTGTGCTTTGGTAAAATTAGTTAAAGCTTTCAGACCATATTTGGTAGGTGTTGATGTTGTAGCATATGTACCTAATGCTAAAGTTAAAGATATATTTAGACAGACTAAGACTACATAGAAGGTGTCAATGGATTAATAAAATCTAGGATTTCAATATCAATATTCAAATAACCAAGTTAGTAAGAGGTCAAGGATTAGCTAAGGTCATGGTTGATTCTAACTTGGAAGCAACACAAATAAATCAAATAGAATAAGAATACTCTCAAGTAAGTATTGAAGTGTTCCCTTGGTACTCTAATATTGTTTATTACCTAAGATGTATAAATTATTGTGAGGGTTTGAATGAGAATTAGAAAAGAACTATAAATTTGCATGCAAATAAATACATCCTTATCCAAGGAGATATTTATTGGAAAAACATAGATAGCATATTACATTTTTGCCTAGATATTGATCAAGCACCTGTAATCCTGAAAGAGATATATGAAGGGGTCTATTGTGGACATTTTTATGCCAAAACAACTACTCACAGGATTCCATGAGAAGGATAATACAAGCCACATATTTTTAGTGATTGTTGTTCTTATATTAGAAAGTGTGAATCATACCAAAAACAATTTAGGAAAATTGAGATACAATGGATCTTTTTCTATTAGAACCTTATAAATAGAAGAACCATTCCAAATGTGGGAAATTGACTTTATAAGGGAGACCAATAATAAATCAAGTAGTGGGAATAGTTAGATCTTGGTTGCCATAAATTATTTCACTAATGGGTAGAAGTTATGCCAACTAGATGCTCCACTAGCATGGTTGTTATAGAATTGTTAATGAACAATATAATGACAAGATTTGGAGTTCCTTGAAAAATAATTGTTGATAATGGTATGTGCTTTAGATCAAAGGAATTTTCTTCTACAGTAAATATGGTATTTTTGTCTCCTACTCTTCTCCTTATCATCCTAAAGGGAATGAACAACCTAAATCTATTAATAAAAGTATATTCAAGATCATCAAAAGAATGTTGGGTGATAACAAAATGGCTTGGATTCAAAGTTGCATCCTACATTACAGAAAAATAGGATTGCAAGGAAAAAAGCCATTGGATTCTCACCATTCAAAATTGTATGTGGAAAATAAGTTAGGCTTCTTGAGAATAACCTATTACTAATTTATAGATTCATTAAGACAGAGAAAATAGAGGATATTGACTTTATGGATGAAAGGATTAATGCATTGGTAGAATTAGATGAGAACCAAAGAACAACATTAAAGCATAACATTGAAAATCATAAAAGGGCCAAATATATTCATGACAAAATATCAATGGATAGAACATTTAATGTTGGTGATTGGGTGCTGAAATGGAATGCAAAGAATCAAGATAAAGGAAAGCATAGAAAATTTGATGCTCTATGGCTAGGTCCTTTTATTATATCTGAGAAAGCTGGAGAGCACTCATTCTTTTTATAGGATACCAATGGGAACATATCAGATTTTCTTGTTCATGCCCAATATCTGAAACCCATTTTCTTTAAATATATGGCATGTCCATTACTTGTACATTATTAGAATAAGACTAATTTTACTTATTTTTGTTCCAAAAATAACTAGATTCTCATAATATTCTGGAGGAATATGCGTCCATAGAAAGAGCCACTAATGATACTCAAGAAATTTTTTCTTCGGGATGAGCCATTTCTCATTTTTGGAGTCTTGGATTGAGTAGGGTTGCGAAGTAATGATTTTTTTCCATTTCAAAAGTACAATATTTACAACACATTGAAAATCTCAATTTCAAAAAATCAAGTAGGTGAGATAAAGTGGGCCCAATTTCATGATTTTGAAGTTGACTGAATCCTCTCTCTCTGATTTCATGATTTTGTTGCACATTAAATTTCAACCATCTGATTTCATGATTTAGCACAAGGCATAAGCTTACTTATGTGATTTTTCAACTTCACATCTTATGATTTCTTGACAGCTCAATTTTGCAATTTTTTGAGTCATGAAGTGGTGTTGTCTCGATTTCACAATCTTGTAGCATGGAGATTTCTTCAAGTTCATAATTGTCAAAATCAATGTTAAAGGCAAATATGCATATTGTTTCTTCAACCTCATGATAGGAAAAGCATGCAAAAATAACTAAGTATATTTATTGGTCTTAAATTCACACTGAATTAGATGTGACAATAACTTCATGTTGGCATGTGTGGAAGGATGGTTGAAGTAAAATTTATGACCATTGTTAAAAGGACACCATGAGGTCTCTCATTAGCAACATTCTTGTTGTACATTGTTTTTGTTTTTGTTTGTAGGTTTCAAAGACACGCAACCATGGGATTACCAATCCAAGATTACAATGTAGAGGATGACTCGAAGCCTATTATGCAACCAGATTTGACTCTAGCCTAGGAAGACCACTTGGATGTTCTTGACAACATGTGCATTGTTGCTTGGGAATTGCAAACCAATTATTAAAGCTTTGCCAATGAAAATTATGAATTGGAGCTCAAGGAGGAAAAGGTCAAGGTTTTTGGCATTCTTGTAGAGTTTCAAGATCTTTAGGGGAACTAACACTTTGATGAGATTCTCGACATGATACAAGAATTCTAGTTTTCTTGAATTTTTTTAATTTTGTTATTGTACATTTTGGTGAATGGTTGAAATTAGTTATTTGTTAGTCTCTTTTCATAAAGGTCTAAATCTTTTTGCACCTTTTTATTTTTTATAAGAAAGGGTACTAGGACCTTACGATAAATATAGCAAAATGTAGAAAAGAAATACTAATAAATTTATATGTATGCAGCATAGGATAAATATTGCAACCATTCATTGCCCAATTGTAATTTTTTCACCAAAGTCTAGAAATTGATCATCAATATTGTTATATGTTAATTGTCCTCTTGGATTAATATTGTTGTTGATAGATTGAAATTGGGGAAAACCCTCAAATCAAAAAAACTCATGTTCATGTGTATTTTGTGTAATTGGTCTTCATCTTTTAAAGTTAAATACAATTAACTAGGTTTTTATGACTTCAAATTATTTTACCAACAATTGATGGTAGCATGCTCATCTCTAAGCAATCTGATATTTATAGTAAATATTGAAATTGACTCTATTCTCCCAACACAAAAGGACTAGTCTTTTGTTTTTTTCTAGAGATAAGCATTGTTTTGTGGAAGGTGATATTCTTTATCATATCCATCTGCATACATCATACAAATACTATATTACACTCCATTATTTGATAAGCTTCATACACATTCAAAGCATTCATGTATTCAATATCTCCTTGAGAACAGACCTACCAACTCAAGAGTATCAGCTATAAAGTCTGCAAAAGAAATCCTCAACCTACCCTAGAGGGTCGAGATAAAAGTACACCCACCTAGGTCCACAGAGCCTAAAGTGTGGAGATTGAATAATTGAGTTTCATTTTTTGACATTGTCCAAGATTGTGTTGAAATTCCCAGCATCGAGCAGGCAAGTTTCATAGGAATTCAACCAATAATTTTGAGAACTAACACATGGTATGTGCACTAAACTTTTGTAGGACTAAATCAGCAAGGAATAAGGAGGCATGATCAAAAGATTTATGATAGATTCATGATACAGTAGACACATCCAACAATTCAACAAGAAATCAATTCAACTCAACTAAAAAATGCCCATGCATAAATCTAGAATTGTAATATACTATATTTCTAGAAGACTTCCTCAAGGAATGTGTTCTAAATTAATGTACCTCATTAAGTCTTTGCTAAGTTCACACTTAATCTTGATTTTTTATTCATTCACTCATCCAAGGGGGGCCACTTGGTGAGGGAATCTAGCTAGTAGAAGTAGTTTTCATTGCACTTAGAATAGACCGAATTAGTTTCTCCTATAGCCATTGGCAATAGAGCTATTAGTTGTTCCTACAACAAAGCAAAATAGTGTAGAGTCCTGTTTGTATTTCAATTCTTGTACAATAGATTAGTTTTTTAATTCTATACTTAAGTTCAATATTTTTATTTCTACTCTTATATATTAGTAATGGAAACTAGAGAGGTTCAGATCATATACTTCACAAATACCATTTCATGTCTATGTCCTTAGTTAATAAAATTAAATGAGTTCAATGGGGTATTTGCTTTCTACTTAAGGATGTCCAATCCATAAGTCACAAGCTCTAAGTTTCTAGACCAATTAATTGACCAACCAGCTGGCATAAGAATTTTATATTTAAGAGACCTTCATACATATATTTTTACGTATATGATTTCTAGGACATGAAGGAATCATTAGGAAAATCATAGTTAAAGATTGTACTAGGTCAAGAAGTGTTTGTATGGTCAAAAACTATATATAATGTTTAATTTTTCAAGTGAATCATTATGTTATTAATGATATGAAGGTATTCATTGTTGGTTTTTAAATTACTATGTTTTATTATCTTATGAAATTGACTAACTTGGCAGAGACTAATAGCAAATGATACGAGGATTTTACTAAATGATTTATTGTTAAACTTATTATGACCTTCCTAAGCATGCATCTTAAATACTTGACTTATTTGATGTTATGATCTCTTGACGGGAATCTCATCATGATAAATTAATGTTTAATTCATTTCATTTTTGGTTAGTGATTAGATAAGACATTATGTTGTGATGAGTATGTTTGCATAAGAGAAGTTTGAAAAGAAAAGAAAAATAGTTAAAAGTAATGCAGTTATGGTTATGAGGTAAATTACTTAGTTATTTATAGTACATTGAGGAATGGTGAATTGAATAGAAAGGATATGATATTGGGATGAATAAATCTTATAGGAGATGATTTTGAAAATGAGGAATCAATTTGACGTGGTGCAATTATAGTTTGATTGTGACTCAACTATGTTGTACATTGAAAAATAGAATATTGAATTGACTTATTTGAATGATGATTGCGTGATGTTATGATTTATGCATATTTTGTATGGGTGTGTATGATTTCCTTGGGATATTGATTTTTTATTTTGAGATGTTCAAGAAATTCCATGGAATTAAATTCAAAGAACTAGAACCAAACTTACATGAAACAATCAGCCAAGGTTACATCTATTGAGAGATAAAACCTCATTTGTAATAATGTTTTATTCGTGAATGTATTTTTGCATGAGTGTAATTGTTAGTTATTATTTGTAAATATGTAATTCCTAGGTAGAAAATGCCACGTGTTGTGATGTGTAATTGTGGTGTCACTCAAGGCACATGTGATGTGTATGTATGACATGCCCACCTAGAAAACATGTGAACCCTACCTTGATCATACTAACCTATTAGACTTCTCAAGTGACCCACTTGATTAAAGAACCCTGAGATGGGTCAAATCTCTTGGAACCTATATGAAAACTTTAGGTGGATTTTTGGAGGATCAAATGAGCACCTAGGGTGGAGTTAGGCCTCTTTTGAAAGACCACTTGGTATACCTACGAGTAAGGGAAAATTTTAACCATAGGACAACATTTTGTTGACTTGGAAGGCCTTCCAAAAGTTGATTTCCCAAGATTGGAAAAAAATCAACTTTTGGAAGTATGACCTTGGTTGGGAAACCTTCTATTTTGGTGCAAAAGAATTTTTTCTCTTTCTTGAGCCACCTTTTTAGTTACTAAACATATAACTTGTAAGGGTTTGGAGAAGAGGGACCAATGAGAGATCAAACTTTCACCAAGAGTATTGTGTGAAATGTGGTGAGTCCTTTTAGTGGGCTCATCCATTTTTGGCTAGATCATTTCACACTCTCCAACTTTGGGGACAAGTTAGGAGTTAGAGAATTTTTGGGAGGTTTGGGAAGGGATCTCTTCATCAACTATCTTGGCATAGTTTGGACCAAGGTTTGTCTACTTCTCATCTTGTTTATTTCATGTTCTTGTTGCAAAATGGTATTGTAAATGTTGTTTCTTGCATACAATGGGTATTTTGGATTGCATTTTTTTTCTTATTGTTTTCCTTGTCTATTGCTATGGTTGTTCAAGGAATCACTCACCCTTGGGAGGGAAGTATTTGCATTGTGGGTGAATTGATTAGTTGAGCCATCCCTTTAAGTATAGAGTCTTTTCTCTTGGAGAATAGGGATACAAAATGGGCATGGGCTCCATGTTGCCATCCTTGTGATATTGCACTTTAGGGATTATAAGGAGAGATCTAGTGAGAAGAATTTGGTTATCTTGAAGCCTTGTGAAGGCATGTTATTTGGTTATTAGTATTAATGTATGGAATATCTTCTTGGGCTTGGTCCACCTTTACCCTCTTTAATGAGCCCTTGGGTGGTCTATTGTGCAAGCCTACTACAAGGATGGTATGGTATTTTTGTTGGCTTGTTCCATTATTGACCATTGTTGGTCATTATAAAGCTTTGGAATGAAAAGGGATGTTGTTTGGCTTGTGTATATTCTTGTTTTGTAGCTTCTTATGATTTGTGTGTGGTATGTGTTTACCCTAGTTCAGATTCTAGTTCTCCTAGCTCAAGGGTGGCCCTGATAAGGCCTAGGAAGGGATGTGAGCTTTCCATGGCATAATATTTTCCTGAAGAGACATTTTAAAGCTTGAGAGTGAAGATTATAGTTTTTATTGCCTCCCCTTGTTCTATAATGAATTTCCTTGTGTTGTAACAATGTTCTTATTGAAATAAAGTAAGGGAGAGTTTTCCCAATTAAATGTACATTTTTTTAATGTTATTGATAGCTCTCTATTTTTTAAATGAAGGTTGTAAAAATTTAATTTTTTCTTAGTAAATAGAATCCATACTTTGTAGTTTTAAAAAAAAAAGGATTCCCTGTTATATCTTGGGAAGTGTTGATGTTGCAATTACATCTACATTTTTTTAATGTTATTGATAGCTCTCTATTTTTTAAACGAAGGTTGTAAACATTTAATTTTTTCTTAGTAAATAGAATCCATACTTTGTAGTTTAAAAAAAAAAAGGATTCCCTATTATATGTTGGGAAGTGTTGATGTTGCAATTGCATCTTTTTTGTTTTAAAAACAATGTGTAAAGGATTTTAGATGTTGAAAAAGTGTTTGTAGTCTTTATCATTGAAAGAAAAGAGAATTTTAAATTCCTTGCATCATTGTTTTTTTAATGTGAATAAACTAATAAATATGGATTGTTGTTTTATTGTGAATAATAAAATAGATCTGAACTTGATATGTGAAGTTTATTTTGATAAAAGAAACAAGCATTATATTTAATTGGGTGGACTTAAACAAAACGAAATGAAGTGTAAAGATTGGGGTATGACATCAACATCATCATATCAAAAGGAAGGATTTCTTCTATGATTTATTGGATTTTCTCTTCCTTCTTGCTCTAGTTGGGATGTTTCTTCACCTAAGGCTTTTGGGGAAGAAGACCACCATGCCTATTTATTTGCACAGAGTTGTTTGATAATGATTACTATTCTCTCATATTTTGTAAGAGAAGATATTATTTTCTCATTTGAATTTGGAGAATCATGCAACTTATTCTTATTCTTATCATTGTCTTCTAAAATTGATTTGTTTGAAACCATCTTCATGGATTTGTCAAACAAATAATCTTTGAATATATTATTGAGGGAAAACTTGGATCCTTCCTTGCTATGCTTTTTTCTAAATTCTTATTGATTTTCTCTTTCCATAGTTAAAATGATCTAGGGACTCCTCCTAACATCCCAATTGACCTACTGATGAATTAGCATTTATCTTAACATTTCTTCATGAGGGGTCTACATCTACCTTTCTTAATTGTTACTAGAGAAGAAGCATGTTGATGAGGCTCAACTCTTCCCTCATTCTCCAAATCATGATTATCTATGTGATCTTCTTGTAAGACCAAATTTTTATGAGACTAAGAATGAATAAAACTCAAAAAATCATTATTATCCTTTTGACCCTCTTGTGAAACCAAATCTACTAGAGACTAAAAATTAACCAAAGGGTAAATATTAATCCCAAATTGGTTTATTACCTCTTCATAAAGATCTAAAAGTTAAATTATAAGAGGTTTCTAGATGGTTATCTTTTGGTATCCTTTGAACTGGATGGGTTTGATCTTGCTCTGATTCTATAGTAGTTACTTTATGAAAGTGCTTGGTCTACTATCTCTTTGATAATTCTAATTTGGGTGTCAAATAAGCATTTATGAAAAAAATCTTCCAATCCTTAAGGTGGGGGTACTATCCATTTGAGGATCCCTATAATGATCCTTTTTTGTTTCATACATTACCTCCTTAAGAGGATGACAATCTCAATATCATAGGGTGCTAGATACCTATCTATGAGTAGGCTCCCTTAAGGCATTAGGACTACGTGTCCATACTCGTCTTGGACTCTTTCCTCAAGGATTTTGGAATCATGTTCTTACCCATATAGGAATATTTCCTCAAGGTATTTAAAACCATTTCCTAACCTATCATGGAATCTTTTCTCAAGGTATTGCAAAAAAAACCATGTCATTACCCATCTTGGGATCTGCCTATCTAAAGTGGATTACTCTGCATCTCCCATATTGATAATAAATCACTTGTATTCATGAATTTACATTCATCATTTGCCTAATCCTTTTTTTTTTGGCTTCTTTGTCATATTTTTTCAATAGTTTGAAATGTTATAATTGTATTTGTCCTACAGGATGGTGAGATCATGCTATTATACCAAATGTAATGATCGATTTTTTTGTACTTGGTCAATTATCATAATAATTGATAATTAAGGTTATTTGTGTCAGGAAATCATTAAATATGTAATTTTGACTGGATCAATTAAATTTATTGAATTAGTTTTTTTTTGTGAAAATCTCATTACTTCCTCTAATTACTAAGGTCATCCTTATATAGTATATTTACTAGGTGAAGTTTCTTGTGAAATATACTACATGCAGCATCCTGAAAGACATAGCCCTAGTACTTATAATCTACCATGTACCCAAAATTACTCAGCCTTTACCTTCCAAAAACTCCCCATCTAAAAATACCTCAATACAGAGTAAGAGATGGAATTTTCCATACTTTAAAAATATGGTATTAATACTTTAATAAGATCTATTAGATTCAATTTAAACAAGTCCCTCCTTGGTAAGATTCTATCGTTCTGATCATAAATGAACTAACAAAAATAGAGATAATAATTAGAAGATTAAGATTATGATTTATAATAAGAAAATACCCTAATTTCAATAGGAAAAGGGATGTGATCTTAATATGCTAACCTAGTCAATCTATTTCATTAAATGATCATCAAACACAAACTAATTGATAAATTAATGACCCATTATTGAATAAGAATCAATATCATGATCAAAAAAATTGATTAAAGCACCTAGAATCTCTCATACCACTTAATATAAGTGTACTAAATTTCACTTTTCAATCTATCGATAATACCTTTTAATTCAAATTCAAAACTTGAATAAGAAACATGGATTAAAAATGATCCTAATAATCAAATGAAAATTGGAATTGCTTAAGAACAAGCAATTTCGAGAGGGTAGGATTGTAATATTCCTAAAATAAAGAAATATAATGTTAAGATCATATTTGATAGTTCTAATTGTAATTAAAAGAATATGTGTATTGAAGCTAATTATTAAATAAATAGATAAATATATATAAATGTATAATAGTAATATAAATAATTATCCATATGTATTATAGTTTGCAAATCAATACTTGGTATACCTATGAATTAAAAAAAAAATTCAAATAGTCCAACATAACTTATAGATATTTATCAATATAGAAGTTCCCAATAATAAAAGGATAAATCATTTATAATATCTAAACAAAATAAACTATCATCATAAATCAGACCTTGACCCATGTTGGATGACATGTCTAAGGACCCAACCTTTTATATGACCACTATAAGTATCATATCAACTCTTTGATGCATGCAAGGAGCGATAAGGAGAAAATAAATGAAATGAAAAAATAATTAATAAAGAACATCAATCAAATAGGATAGAAAATTTAGAATATTCCACAAGCATCGAATAGGAAATAAATTGTAGAGTATATCATGGACATATAACACTACCACTGAACAAGCAAAACAACTAGTAAAAAACAAAGATAGATAGATAGATGAAATTTTAATGTCCATGAGGCTAAGCATAGCCTATGGCACTAAACCAACCTAAGTAATTTAGTTCTTTTTCTATGCAAGTTGATGATGAGCCCACCTAATTGTTCAATATTCTCCTTGTTGAATAAGTCATGCCAAGAGCTATTAGATATAATATATGCAAATTTGACCCTGGTGTCCCTATATGTTGATGAGTTGTTGACAACACAGGAGTTTGTTCCCTTCTAGCATGTTCTACCTTTTTGTGGATGCTTAGTTGTCAACCTTATCTTCTACCACTTTCTAGCTTGTTCTACAAGCTTCCATGAGGCCTCTATATTCGGGCTCTCTCATTGTATCTCTCAACACATTTTCATTGTAAATACATTTTCTTTGTTTTGCAATATGTTCTCTCTCAAGTCCGTTTAGGATTTTTCCAAGCTCCACCTCTTCCTTCCTTGGTTTCCCTTTAATAGGTTATTTGTATGTAGGTGATCTTAGGGAGTTGTGGAGTTGGATATTATCAACTCCTACATGGTATTAGAGCTAGGTTGTTGCTTCTTGGCTGAAGGATTTTTGAAGCCGCGATTTGAAGATACAAACTCTAGTTTATTTGTGATTTTTTCTTCAATCTGGGGCAAGAGAAAATTTTCAGAGCACTTTGGGCCCAAACGAACATTGCCATTGGATTTGGAAGGCCATTTACAATTAGGATTCATATAAAATTTTCCAATTTTGGAGAAAGTCACTCCAAGAGGCAAAAAAAAATTGGTTGCAAGTCTGTGGTATGGCCGTATGGACGATTTAGCGAATTTTTTTTTTTTTTAATTATAAAAGGGCGCAACACCCAGAGGCCACCGTGGGGCCGCCTACGCACCATCAGTGCCTCACCAATGCTAGCCACCTTGCTTTTGCACCACTTGACCCCCACCTTAGCCTGCACCCCACCCTTTCGATGGCGCCGCCTGTTTTCTCCACCATGACACCTCTGTTCCCACCGCTCCGTCGGTTCTGCGCTAGTTTTCTCCACTCCGTCGCCTCCTACATAGTCACTAGCCCGCATGGATTATTTTGCAGACTCAAGATGTTGTGGGGGTGACACATGGCATGGGTGCCATGGTGGCACTTTGGCACATGACCCCTGCCACGTCAACACCTTGTCACGTGGCATCCATGTGGCACACCACGTGGCCCCTTTTTTTGTCGCGACGGCCCCCAAGTCATCAATTTTTTTGTAGTAGATTGCTGATGTCAGCATGACATCAACATTGCATCATCAGCCCTCCAGCACCTCTCCAAGGTCTTTTTTGACCTACTTGTAATTTTTTGGCCATAGCTTGAGCATACAGAGGTATTTTTTCAATTCGAAAGAAGTGTCAGAAAGCTGGTTTCGAGACGGAGACATTGGTGCAAGTATTTTCAAGTTTTGATGTAGTTTAGTTTCTTATTTTTGCAATTGAAGTCCAAAGTTCTATTTTTGACTCTAGCATGCATATCTTTTGTGTCCCATGTCCATTTTTTGAAAATGTTATATTTTTGGAAAGCTAGTTTTGTCGTCTTTTCAAAAACACTGTTATTTCCTTTAGATTTTGCCCCATTCTCTTTCTATCATATTTTTGGCATTTTTTTTCTATGGTGGATATCTTGGGTGTTCCAAGTCCGTGGATCATTTTCTTGGCATGGGATCTTTTGTTTTGGGATGTACTACCTATTATATTAGCTTTTTTCCTTTTCTAATCATTTTAGACATCATTCGTAAGCATTTTTATGTACACACACTAAGATAAAGTGCCACTCTTGCATTTCGAGTTCATGAATGTTGTTTTGAGATAGTTGTACTTGCACTATTTTTATAAAGCACCATGGGGGGATAGTTGTTTTCTATCCTGCACACAATCTAACCCAGAAACCAGAACTCTTATGCATGGATTGTGGAAATCTCATTGATCTGAGGGATAGTTGTTTTCTATTTTTAGCCTTCTTCCTTTTGTTTTCCCATGCAGAGTCAGTGTGACCATGTCTTTATAGGTGTTTGTACCTCTTCCCCTCTCTCCTCATTCTTGGTTCTGTCTGCAGAGGACTTTTGGCCCACCTTCTCAGTTGCCTGTCATCTCACCCTGTTTGCATTAAGGGGGGGGGGGTATTCTGGTCTTCTAATGCTTCCATGGTTCGATGGTTCAATAGTGTGAGCTATGTATTTAGTGGTTGATCCTATATATGAGGCGATTGCAATGGCTAGCTACCTATGCATTTTGGTGAGATGGATCATCTACCATATAGACACGCACAGTTCGTGCCTTCTTCTTCCATGGATGTTCTTTAGATCAACAATTTCTTTTTGATGATAGAGTTTGTGGCTTCTTCATGCTTTAGTGATGCTCTTCATGATCACTCTTTGTTCCTGTTTATGGGACATTCCTCTAGTTGGAGACTTCTTTAGTCCATCACTAGGTTCTTACCTCTTTTTGGGGGAGGGTTTTTCCCATGTGATTTTCTCTCTTTCCCCATTTTTAGAGGTTGCATTTCTTTGCATTGTACATGGCCTCAATGTCGAGACCCATTTTGCATTTCATCTTAGTTTTGTGAGCTTAAGGCATTCCCCTAAGTTGCACTTAAGGGGGGGTGTTAGTGTAAATAATTAATTATTAATTATTTACTCTATTAATAATTCTTATAATGTCTAGTCACACATCGGAGTTGATGAGACTTGTTTCTAAGCTGAAAAATAAGAGTTTTAGCTCTCCAAAAAATGTTAGCCTCTATGTATGCCTTTTGGAGTTGATTACATGTAGGGTTGAACTTGCTGATGTAATAAGTCTTTTTTCTTCCAAGCCCCTTTTCCCAATTACTCTTATATAATTTCTCCATAACAAAGGTCTTAATTTCTTTATTGTTTGTTAGACACATATTGAAAAGAATATCCCATTTCTTCATCCACTTGATGTTTTGTTGTATCCGTGTCTTTTTTTCACAAAATATCATGAAAGACCACTTTAGGCCACCTACTTGCACACATTTTTTCAATTCTTTTAAGACAGCTAATGAGGCGAACCATAGAAAGAGCCTCAATAGGGGCAGCTCCCACTTCACTAAGGATGATATCATATGAGACAGTGTTTTTGATCTTGACCAACTTTTCTAAATCCCCTCAATTTTTTTCCATTGTAAGGTTGAAGTGTTGTTGGCCTCAGTAACACAAGAAGCCCAAACAAAGTTTGAGTAGTTTTCCAATCCCAAACCTCCACATCACAACACCTATTTTGAAGTGCATAAAGAGCCTTCCACCCTCCTAAAACTATTTTCTTTCTACAACCTTCCCAATTTAGACTTTTGTTTAAGTTAATCCCAAGGTATTTATACTCCACAACTTCCTCAAGAACGCTACCCTCAAAATAAAACTTATGCTGATTTTTTTTTCTACTTTTAGAAAAAATCATGATTTTAGTCTTACTTGTATTGACTTGCATCTTTGCCATTTTGAAAAAGCACTCAAGTGAAAGTAGATGTTCCTGCAGTCCACGAGAAGATTGGGCAACCAAAATGAGATCATCTGCATACAAAAGAAGCCTAATTATAAACCTAACTAGATACCCTCACCATTTTGCATGTCTAACCATTCTTCAAGTTTGTCGATATATATGCCAAAAAAGGTAGGAGAAATAGGACATCATTGTTTGACCCCTATATCACTCCTAAAACATTCTGAAATGTCATCTAAAGTTTTGATTTTGACTTTCACCTCCTCATAATCCTATGGACAACAGCTCTGGGATTCATAGGGATCCCCAATTCTTCCATCCTCAGGCAAAGCTTATCTCTAGACATATTGTCAAAAGCCTTTTTTAAGTCAACAAAGCAACAAAAAACCTCATCATTTCTCTCCCACACTTTTTTGATAATATGCCTCAAGGTGATACAATTGTCAACAGTCGAGTGTTTTGGCCTAGAACCAACTTGAAATTTTGCATGCTTATGATTTTGCTTGGCTCATTTGTTGATTCTATTTTCTATCATGCTACCAAATTTTTTTTCTAATAGAGGATTAATCATTATAGTCTTATATTTGGAGGGGTTATTGACATCGTTGCTCTTTTAAAGGGATATAACAAGACTAATAGTCCAATCTCTAAGGAACATGTTTTGCCTGATATTATTGAATATTTCCATAATGAGTGGTGTGAGGGTTTTCATGCCCCACTTAAGATACTCTGCTTGAAGTTCCACCAATTCTTTTGCCTTACCAATACCCAACTTCCTAATACCCATCTCAACTTGTTGCATAATGAAAAGATATTCCATATTGTTGACCAAGGGTGTTGGATCCATCTCCTCTTCTTTTTCATAAAGTTTTCTAGCATACTTGAACCATTGAGTGGTTGTAATAATATTTTCAGTTTGTTTCTTCCTTGATTGTAGCTCTCTCCAAAAAAGCTTGGGGCTATTTTTACCAAGAGAGATAAGTTTTTCCCTCCTTTTGATCATAAAATTATTTTGTTTCTTCTTTCAAACCTGTTGATACATTTTACTATCGAGGTTTGTTTTATTAGACTCTGTTAGCATTCTCCTACCCGATTTGCACTCCTTATCAAACCACAAATTAGCTGGAAAGTAGTTTATTTCAGATTTCCTATGTCTTGATATTTTGCACTTGGAAAGTGCCTTGTGAATAAGATTAGATAATGCATGGTTGTTGACATCGTGCACATGTGTACACTCCTCCTCATATAGTCTCCCAAGTGTAGTCCTGAAGATGTCCCCATTTTTTTAAGTTAAATTTGTTTTGCCTTATGAAAGTGGTTGTTGAGGGCATTGTTGCCTATCATTTTCCAACAATAGTTTTGTGTGTAGTAGTATATGGTCTGATTTAAGATCCCATATGTGTTCCCTAATCATAACTTTCTCTATTCTCTCACACATTTTTTGTGAACATATTACATAATCCACCACACTTGCATCGTTGTAAGTATTGCAAGTGAAACTACCCGATTTTGCCCATCTAGCCACAGCATTGCAGATTATTAAATCAAAAGTACCACATAAGATAATCAATTCATTATCAAAATATTTCAGCCTTTAGCATCATCTAATACTCTTTCCCACCAGTGTTTACTCTTTTTTGTGAGCCAAAGAGGATTTTTGTTTGCATTGTGGCAAAAAATGCTAGCTTGGCCACTTGTTGTTCTAGCATTGAAATCTCCAACAAGAATAATATCCCCATGTTGTGAAAACACAACAATGTCCATTTTTAGAGAAACATAGGGCTCTTTGTGATCTGCACTGCATTTCTTATACATTTTAGAAACCTATGGAGCAAAGTAACAAGTTGTGATCTTAATAACATTGTTGTTTTATGTTATTTTGAACCATAAAAAATGTTTTTTAATGTCTTCGTTTTCCAATTGAATGATATGTCCTTTCTTTTCTTTTACTAAAACCATTATGCCTTCATGACACTTACCATTACTCGCTTCCTCATTCCACACTACCGCTTTCTAGTAGCCTACAAACAATGGAGTCTTACATCCTTCCTATTCATGTGTCTCTGTGAGACAAATAATATTATTTCCTTCCACAATAGATCCCATCCTAGGTCCATGCCTCCAAGGATAACCACTATAATTTTAACAAACTACACTTAGAGAGGCCTAGATTGAACTTGATTGCTATTTTTTTTTATATGATAGATTTGAGATTGGGTTTTTATCCCTAGACATGAATGTTGATCTTGTCACATAGTTGCCTAGTGAGGAGCTTTCTGCCAAGTTTTTGTTGCCTCCTTGTTGCTTTGCATTAGAAAAGTGACCAAATTGAGAAATAATTTATTTTCCCTTGTACAACTATGCTCTATTGTCTTCATCTCTAGTTGTTCTAATTTTTGCTACTTCCACCCTTCTCTCTTCCTATTGTCTCATAGTTAGATCCTCCTCTAGAAAGAAGCAAGAACCCCTCAAGAGTTGTTTTTTTCTCAAAAGATTTTTTTGGTCATAAGTATTAGGCATACCCACCTTCATAGGTCTATCTCTTTCATCCAGTAACTTTCCAACCCTCCAAGCTTGATAGATTTGACCTTGCCAAAGTAACACTTCCTTTAAGAAGCCCCTTGTTAACTCCAAAGTGTGTTCTCCTTCACCATAGTCCTTTACTCCTTTGATGATTATGTTGGGTGCCCTTACTTGGCTTTCTTTGACTTTCCTATCATGTGCATTATTCATGTGATTATTTTCTTCCACACTTGCTTGATCTGTATATTTGCTATTTTTATCCCATGTTTTAGTAACATTTGAGAAACTCTTTCTTCTATCTTCAACCTCTTTATTGCCCAAAAAACCATCATGATATATCAACTTCTCCTTATTGTGATATGTCTCATTATTTGTTGTCACTTTGTTTATTGTTTCTAAATTTGTTGTCATTTTGTCTGCTTCCACTGAAACTTTTGAGTTTTGCAATTCTCCCTTCGTTTTTTGCCATTTTTCCTTCACGTTTTGCCATTCAGGCTTTCCAACTAAGAGTGTTTCTTGCTACAACAAGACTTGTTCTTTTAAAGCATTGCTATTTTTAGTCAGAGATTTATTTTTTGCAGTCAAAGTATGCATTTTGAGGTCTCTCTCTCTCTCTCTCTCTTGCATTTTAACCTCTAAGTGTTCAAGCCTCTCCTTGGCCATTACTAGTTCTTGCACATAAAGATCTGGATACCAAGTGAGAGCAGTGGAAGTGGGGTTGTGCATAACTAGGTCTACAAAGATACTAGTGTCACATACAAGATTGTGCTTCAAGTCATCTATGTGGGAAATAACACCCTTCTTTGGACCATTTTTTTCCTTTATTTTTTGCTTGGACACTTTTTGGCATTGTTTTTTCTACTTGGACACTTTTTGGCACTATGTTTTCCTTTCACCTAACCATTCCATGCAAGAAAGTCTCTATTTTAGGATACCCTTAAACTATTTGATAGTTACCCAAACATATTTGTCTGTGTTGCCTAGTGAGGCTATTTAAATTGCCAAAGATGGTTAGTCTCAATGTTCACAAGAATCTTGTGACCATTCTTGATTAGTGA